>CM042138.1:82995607-83058107 GCA_023376005.1 Doryteuthis pealeii | reverse complement strand
GGGGTATATTGAAGAAAAGACACTTTTTTACTTACCTTTTTACATGGTTAAACATTTTTTAAAGTGATAACTATAAATAAAAATGTAACTCATTCAAAAATAAACCATTTTGCTGCTAGAGAGCAACTCAAGCTGCCCAAATATACTTAATGCATGAGGGTGAGATGCCACTTTAGTTGACATTACTTAAACATCTTTTGCAAGTATATCACACAAGATCTATAAGTAATTTTGCTCTCTGCCTCAAAAGGGTTATTTTTTTATAATTTGTTTTTGTTTTATTTTATTTTTATTTTTAATTTATTTTTAAATTTTTTAAAATTATTTTAAAAATTTTGTAAAATTTGATTTAAAAAAAAAGATCTTTTAATTTTTTTATTAAAAAATTTTTTTTTTAATTCTTTTATTTATAGATATCACCTTAAAAGATTAACCATGTAAAAATGTTACTTTTGCATGTCTTAGATATTTAAAAAAAATTATTAAACTTATTTCTAATAAAAAAGCCTTTTGGCATAAGTTTTGTGGAAATTTAAGTAAATGCAGTGTATAGACATTACTCATGAAAATGTTTTAAAGTCTAAAATTTCAGTACAGATGTTGTCACAATAGAGTAGCTAATATATTTTCCCACCTGTTTTTATCTTGATAAAAACTGAAAGAAGCTTTTATACATTTAATCACTCATGTTTAGTTTAATTTTTTTTTCTCCTTAAAATATACGAAAGCTATAGATAGAATTATTAAACTAATTTAACTGCTGAATCATAAATTGAAAATTTGACTTAAATTATAATTACCAGTCAGATTCAATTATATTGACCTTTTCAATTCAAGATGTTAAATTTTCCTGTAAATAAATTTTGAAATTGAAATATTGAGACAAAAATTCATGAGTATTATGTTATTCTTATTCATTTATTTTAATATTTGTACTGAATACAAAAAATATGTATTCTGAATTTTATTTAAGTCAACTTATGAACTATTGAATACAAGTTTCTTATTAACTTTACTATGTTGTAAATGTTTTTAAAAAAGTATATAATCTAAATATTTTAATGTTAGAAAATACTTAAGAAAAATATTGAAGATGCTAAGATTTCACTAACATTATGAAAAAGGTAGTGTTGGGAACCTTTGTATTAACCTAACAATGCTATTGAGATTTTTTTTATATTAATGACATTATTATTTATTTATTTTATTTTATTTTATTTTTTCATTTTAATAACAATGGAAAAAGAAAGTAGATATACTGATTTGTAAATATTATACTTGGTAGTAAATCCTATATTGCTTTTAAAATGTATATCTAAAAGAAATTTAAATATTTAAAGCAGAATATCACTGATTGTCATAAGTATACATCCTTCTCAATCAACATTTGAAAGTAGATATATTCTTTAAATGAACAAATTCTCTATGTTCATCAGTTCTCCACTGCTTATATCTGATGTTAAATGTTATTTTTTTTTTTTTTTTTTTCATTTTTTTTTGTTTTTTCATCTCTTTTAAGCTACTGATTACAGAATCTTGGACAGATGGTTTTATTATTAATTCTAATGTTGATATCATTAAAGTTGATAAAAATAAATTCCTTTTCTTATTATCTATTGTACTATATTTGCTTTTAACTTTAGGAAGACTATAAAATGTAGGAAAATCTTATTCTGTGATTCTACACGTGTGGGCTGAAAAGTTCATGTTGAAAAATAAAGCTCATTCCATGAGAGTATCTTGGTCAGCCTATGAACTTTTCAGCTGACCCTCATAACAATGTAATTTATTTAAGCATAACTCCTCTATAATTATTAACTCCTCATGTTTAATTAAAATTATCCATTACTCTTCATTAAAGCAAAGATTAAAATTAATATGATTCGAGTTTATTCTAAAAGAATTGACTTACAAAAATATATTTGTTTTATTATTGAAAATGAGCATATTCTTATTTTAGAGTTATGTTATTATTTTATTAAGAAATATGAATTATGTTTTTCATCCTATATATTTTAAGCTTATATATAAGCTTGAAATCTGATATTTATTTTCATGGTTGATCAATGGATTTTTAAAGAAAACTATAGTTTTATCTTTATTTCCTTTAAAAGAAATATATATGAAATGCTACCCAACATTTTGGACTACTTTTAATTAGCAGAATGACTTCCCTAAAAAGAACCACCCTGTCGGTGGGGCGTTAGAATGCACTGACTGCACCTCTGCAGAGGGGTAAGACTCCCCCAATAGGGCCACTTGTTGGCCGTGGGTGGCAACCCGTGATGCTTAAAGATAGAACCCAGGTGGATGAGCAGTCCATGACTTGCAATACTCCACTTTGGCCCTATCTTGGGCTAGACAGGCGGTCTGAGAGGCCCCCTCCGATCAATCGGCTGGTCACGTCAAGCCCTAGCACCTATATGATTTTACATGTCCTGGGAATGACATTAAACTCTATCTGATAGTGAGGTTCCAGTTTTGGAGGTTTGGGGAATGTGGAGCACCCCTTCATCACCATTGCTTCCTGGTCCACTCTGACCCGGAGTGGTAGTACTTGTTAGGGTCCCATCTATGGGTTAAATAGAAAAACATGAGTTTATAAACAAAATTGTATTATGCATTAAGAATGAATTTATTTCACAACTTTGTCGGCATTAAATAACCCACCGAGGTTGATATGCCGTAAAACAAACCTTTGATCATTATTCCATGTTTCCTTGCTTAATTTTCCAGAGATTGAACCAAAAAATGTTATGATTTCTAATGCAGACAGCACCATATTCTGAATTAACAAAAACAGCTTTTTTTTTTTTTTTAATTTTTTTTTTAACTATATTTTCTTGGGATAGTTAACACCACTGAAAGTGGAATTGGCAAGCAGTTCTGAAGTCGTTAGTCAATTTTGCACTAATTCCTTCAAGGAAAGGCATGAATCCACTTCTCCAAATATACCTGCTTGTACAGTATAACTCTGAACAATCCATTTCTTGTTACTTAGAGAAGAGTTGAGCACTGTTAATTAAACCTTCCCCCATTATCCCAAGAAATACAATCATACACCTAGCATATCTTAAATTTCTGCATGCCATGGAAAAATAATTATCATTTAATTTATTTATTTCCACATTGTTGTTCATTTAGTGTAAAAATGTAATATTTAAAATTTGTAAAGTCCTGTATTACTGTTTGGTAGGAGGATTACTCATATCAGTATTATTTTTTTATCAGTACTTGATATTTCCATGATTCTAGATTCATATTTGGATTAGTGTTGCTAAGGCATAAACTTATCTGGATTATAAAGAGATTAGTATTAGAGCAGATTATCACATCAAATTTGTTTCTTGTAGCCTTATCTAAATGATATATACTGTTTACTTCCTTCCTTCCTTGTTCATATTTGTTTACTGAATGTGTATGTACTCAACAAAAGTTCACAACTGACAGGCTTCAGTCTCTTTTGTATTGTACACAAGATATTCAAACCTGCCAATTGTGAACTTTTACCTAAGTTACTTTGGGATTGTGTTTTCACCAATACTTCTTAACTTCAATGCTTAAAATGTTATATATATATATATATATATATATATATATATATATGCTACTTTTATACTACTTTGACTATCAAAGCATCAGTAGCAGAATTAAAAAAACAAAAATTATTTCCCTTTTTCTTTTTTCCTACTTCCATCTTGCTATTATTCACAGTGTGAACAAATAAATAATACAATTATTGTATTTTTCTTGATAAGACTACTTATGAAGAATTTATGTTGGCTGGCTGGCTGGCTGGCTTTATGGCATATCAACCCTCTTTGGGTCATTTAATGCCAAATCAAGTCCTTTTGATAAACAAAGGACTCTGGCAGCTTGCAGTTCCTTAAGTGGTCACCCAATTAAGTATTGAACAAATTCATCACTGCTTAACTTCAATGGTCTAGTGAGAACCAGTGCTTTCAGCATGACTTGACTGTAATAAGAATTTATGTTGTAGGAGCTAAGGATATCATTTTTAGAAAATGGGGATTAAAAATCGAGTATGAAATATTTTAATATTAACCACTAACTTTTTTGTTTTATATTATGTTTCTTTTTTCTTTTCTTTTTTCTTCCATAAGTATAATAGGAATCTCTTAAAATGTTGATAGGATTAATTTAGCTTTTGTGCTTTAGTGCTTTAGTCGTCATTATGGCTTGAACATTGGATTAGAAGTTGTAAAATAGTTGATGATATTTAAATCTGTTGTCTCCATCACAAAATGAGATTTTCCTCTGTTTTATTCACTTGTTACTTAGTTGTTTCTCTCTTGAACTGATTCTGTCTTGTTAAAACTGAAATAACAACATGGTTTTCTGATTTATTATTTAAAAGAAGAAAAAAAAAAGTAATATAGAAAAAGATTTCATTTTTGTTTGAATTTCTGTCCCCTCAGCTTTATTGTTAAGGTAATCTTTCAGCAGTTGTACTCTTTGGCCCTTTTCACGTGTCTATTGTAGCCTGATGAACCCTTTAAGCCACAGGGAAAGTGACAGATAAACAATGGATCAGTAAGAAAAGTTAACTGATACAAGATATCCTCTAATCACAGACCGTGAAATAAAAACACTCTCCCCTCTGTGAATTAAATAAAGGGTTTGGTCCAAAAATCCCAAAAGGTTGCCTACTACAACAGACACCTGAAGAAGGCTGGAGGTACAATGGCCAAAACATTCTAACTTATAATAAACCAACACTTTGACACTTGTTTGACTACTGAAATGTATAATAAAATTGATTTCAGTTTATCACTTATTGTTTTGCAATGAGCTAAGAAAGAAAATGTTAGTTTCGACCATCTTCATTAATTTTGCAAATGACTTTAGTGTGGTGAGAAATAAATGAGGTGATAGCTTGAAACTCTATTGAAATATAACACAACTTTGCTCAGTCAGGGTGGAGCTTTTTTAATATATATTCATCCAGGGAGAGACAACTATGGTTGACTTCACAGTAAGAATTTTTTTTTTTAAATAAAAGCTATTCCTTATTACTTTATATACAAAGTCTTGTCTTCTGACTCGGAGAGAAAGGTAACTTTGTTCTTATTTTATTCATTTGACAAACTGGATTTTTTTTTTTGGGGGGGGGGGTAGATGAATTTTTTTTAATGCAATAGCATTTTTAATGTTAGCAGACTAAATTATTGTTTTCAGTAAGAAGAAAAATTTCACAACCCTCAGTTGAATTTAATCTTCATTTAATATTCAAAGCATAATTTTGCTTATCCAAAACTTTACAAAACAAATTTGGTTATGAAAGAATTAAAGATGGAGCTTATCTATAAAAGGCTAGGAACACAAATGTTTTTTTTTTTAATAAACTATTACTAAACAGTTTCAACTTAATTTGGTAATGAAAAAGTTAAAGAAACTTCTATTTGTATAACATTGCTTGTAATCTCAGAGATTACTCTTTAGTCTTTCTTTTGAACATTCTACTGGCTTTATGATTTTTCTTCAATAGTTGGTTTATGATTGTAATATTGCATTCTCATATAAAATTAATTCAGAGATTTTTAATAACAACCTTCTTGAATTGCCATTCTCATTGTTAAATCATCTGATCTCAACTTGTAAATTTTCCAATTATTAATTTGTCTTTGTGATATTCAAAGTAAGAATACATAAAAGTAGAAAACAGGATCTTCTTTGTGAAACTTTATCTTGTTGACTCCACTGCAGCCACTTTAGGCTCTTATTGTTGATAGAATACTGAGTCATCTTATGTCAATAAATATGTTGTTTCTAGATTTAAACTTCTTCCTACTTTGTATACATAAGCAGTCTGTATTTTCACTTATATAATTAATTTTTCATTGACTTCTTTGTAACTTTTTATTTTATAAAATGTTTTTATTTTTATTATTGAAATGTTAAAGTAAATAAGTATTTACAAGCTTAGCTTGTTTCCAGTATTTTAATGTTTTACTTTATGTAGATATTATAAATCTGACAATCACCAATTGTTACTTTAGGAGTAAATACCTATTTGTGATTCATGACTAGTTTATTACTCAGAATTGAAACATTTTCTAAGAACTAGGTATTTACCTACCCGTTTGACATCGGTAGGATGTGACACAAGGTTGCAAGTATGGGGCATCCAACAATGATTGAACTTGCTATTCAGTAGTAATGGATTTGCTAGACTTGCTAACCATTACACCACGATAAGTCACCCATTTTTCTAAGTATAATAAATTGGATTATAAAAAATTATATTTATTAATGCATATGAATTACACAGTATTTATTTTAAAAATCAAATTCTTTTTATATGGTGTTAATTACTAAACATTTGTGATCAACGAATCTTTTGCTATGTCAAAATGGTTGTAATGACTTGCTTTGGTACTGAGGATAAGATATATTTTATTATTTGTATTAAATTAAATATGAAAAATGAGTAACCAGTTTCCCACCTCTCTACCTAAGTAGTATAATTTGTAATCTTAGCAATTGCTAAATAAAAATATCTTTTTGAATCAAATGATTCTTTAAAAATATTTTGGTTTTTCACTGTTTATTTGAATTTATTATTTTCTAGACTATAGATAGACTAGAGTTTAATTGGAAAAAGTGGAGTATGTTCTGAAGAGAAAAAAACTTTTCCTTTTAGATGAACTGAAAATTATTTACATCTGTTTAGATATAAAGCAGATTCACTTAAAATGTTCATAAATATTTTCAGGTATTAATTTTTGTTTATTTTTTTTATTTAATTGCTTAATATTTTAAGATATTTATTTGATAAACTGAATATTTTGTTATATATACATCCTTTTATAAGTGATATATTTGTGAATGCTGGAAACTATCTTTATGCTCCACTTCATGTCAGCTTTTGTAAGAATGATATTTAAGACTTAATTTATGACAAAAAAACAATTTATGAATGAAATTTTCTGTATTGTTATCTCAGTAAAAGCCATCTGGTTAGGGTAGGTAGACTTTGCTATAAGGCCACTGGAAATAATATAAAGATATTAACTGAAAGACCTTATTATTTTTTTAAAGTAACTAATATAAAGTCATTTGAGTTAGAAATATCTCCACATTTTTCTTTCCATTAATATAGATTTATACTAAATTGTTTTTAAATATGTAAACATTTATTAAGAATAGTTCCACAAAGACTTTTGAATTGTTATAAAATTGGTTGAACATTTGTATATGTTGTGTATTGATTGTGGCTGAAAAATAACTCTATCAACAAGAGATAATTGATGAAGCGGCTGAAAAATAACTCTATCAACAAGAGATAATTGATGAAGCGGCTGAAAAATAACTCTATCAACAAGAGATAATTGATGAAGCGGCTGAAAAATAACTCTATCAACAAGAGATAATTGATGAAGTGGCTTACTAAAAAGTGGAAAAATTGTTTTCTAGAAGTTCCTCAAGAATTTGTCAGTTTTTAAGTTGATCAGTTTTTCTTCTCCTTTTTTGAAAATGAACAAGATTTGTTATATATTTTGCATCTCCTCACAAAATGTCTGAAATAAATTAGTTTATTATTAAAGAAGTCTCATTTTAGTGTCAATATCACTTGGTTGTAATAATTGCATTTTTAAATGAGAATATTTTTTTCAATTGACTTGATCAATTTTAAATTTTACAAAAGTGAAATGAAATTCTTCAAAAAGTTAAAAGAAATTATTTTAATGAGATGTGATCTTTTAATTTCTTTTTTTTGAGGGGAGGGGGTTATTAGTAGATTCTATTAAACAATTACTGCTTTAAGCTATAATTATACAAATAAGTTAGCTGAATGGCTAAAATGTTTCTTTCACATGATAGTAATTTCAGTTGATCAAAACTTCTAGTACTTATCTCTGTTATTTGATTAACCTCTTAGAATTAAAGATGAATATGATTATAGTTACCAACAATGGATCACAAATATCTTTAAAACTTCTTTTACTTTCTGACAATTAAAAAAAAGCTTACGGTTTCTTTGATTTGCTACTTTGCATAATTACAAGTTATTGTAAAAAAATATTTTTAGTACCTAAGATCAGGTTGATTAAAATGTTATTAAGCTTAAAAGTTTTGTATCTTATTTCCTACCAATATTGCAAAACAATGATCTGTTTTAATTGTTTACATTATTCATCAACAAATATACAAAATAAAGATAAGTAAAACTTACTTGTAAATATCTGACTGTGAATTATTGTGAAGATTTCAATGTTTACTTGCATCATTTTCAAAGCATTATGACTAGGAATGAAGTAATTGTCATTGCTTGTTTATAGGAGTATATTAAAATCATATTTCTTAGCAGATGAGCTTCAGTTTGTGTGTGGCTCCCCATGTAAAAAAGTCCTTGTATCAATCCGGCCTGGTGAAAGGTCAGAAAAATACTATGTTTGCATAACTCTGCTTTTTGTGATTTGATTGCATTTGTAATGTAATGAAACCTTACCAGGTTGTGTGTGTGTTTGTGTAAGTGTAAGACTATAGTTTGCCAAATATCCTTTTTGTCTGTCTCTCTGTCATCATTTAGGAGGTTCTCAGGGTGTAACAGTTAACGTTGTAGGAATTGGACTCTGCTACCTAAGTTAAAATCCTTGGGAAAGGTATGAATCCGACTATTCTCCTTCCAGCTATGGGTAAATAGTAGGGCTCTTTCTTGGTATGGTAACTGGTCTAGAAGAAGGAAAACTCTGAATTCTAATCAGTTGTAGACCATGAGAGGGATTGGGTCTACTAGGCTATTCATGCCCAAGAAATGTTATGTGAGTAGCACCCCTACGACCAAACCAGATTATGGGATATGTCTTTTTCTTATCATTCAATGATGTCTTGAGCTATAGCTACCAAATTTTCTCTGCTTACTAATAGTTATTGAACATATTTTTAACATGAATTCCAAGATGTTAGTTTTTTAATGTGCTTCAATTTGCAATGCAAGTCTCATGCTAATTTTAACCCTATAAGCTACTAAGCATTTAAAATGGTCATTTCCTAGACGACTGACATTTCACTTATCAGAAATAATGCAGTTAAAAAAAAAAAAAAGATAGAAAATAAAAATCTGCATGTTTATTTGTTAGATTGGTAACATTGTTAAGTTAGATTAGATATATAAAAACAATTTAAAAAAAACAAATGTCCTAGTTTTTTTTTGTATTGTTTATAATTGAGCATATTAAAAACAGTTGAGAATTAAAATAATTACTTCTTGACAGTCATATTGAATTATTTTTTCATGATTTTCATGATTTTTGTGCAAATTTTGTACGAGAATTTTTTAAAAATCCTATATATTTTTATTTATTTATTTTTTTTGCTAAAAAATGATTTTACCCAGTTGTTTATTTATATTATTATTTATATAAATGATTGGTCACTGAAAACTTAAAAAGTAAAAATGTTATCAATGTAACTTTTTTGCCTGGTTCAAACATCATTAGTTCTAAATGCAGCAAAAATGATTTCAATTTTAATTTTTTTAAATGTTTTTTCATTAATTTTATGTCTCCAAGTGAAACAATAAGTTATCATAAAGTCCTATTTGATCCTTGTATGTTCCATATCATATTTACTTAAAATTGCAAACTAAATCAACAAGCTACTGTTTTTTGGTGTTCAGATATATATCAACTTAAAAATGATGTTTTTGAATATTACATTACAAAAACCCTGATCTCAGTCAGTAGAACATTCACCTAGGAAACACAAGATTCTGGATTCAATACTGGCCCCTGCTAACTCACTGCATTAGTAGCACCGTTTGGGTAATCTGATCTCTACGGTAATGCCTCTTAGAGCTAACGGTAGGTGTGGCGCTCCACCTCAACAAAAACAATCCTGGTCTAGCACTAGTGAAAAGGAGATAGACTCCCTTGTGTTTGGCTAATACTGACAATACAACACTAGCTATAAGTGGAGAGAGAGAGAGAGAGAGAGAGAGAGTGTTATTTAAATTTAAAAGAAACTATTGTTGATTTTGGTCACCCATCATCTCTAATAAAAAAATATCTTTTGAAATGAGATTTTTAGCTTTCAAATGATGTCAACAGAGTTTGTTACAAAAGTTGAAAATTAAGGCGTTTATTTTAAATGCCTTTGTTTTAGCAAAACAGATTTTATCTATAACTTGTTGGCTATAAGTACCACAAAACAAATTACAACAATGAAATTGTGAAATGGCAGGTGTAACAAATTGTTAAATAAAATGGTACCTTAATTTACAAGTTTATTTCATTCCACCCGTAACTCAATTTCCTTGTATATCAAATCAATTTTTCCTATTGAAATAAACTGAAATGCTATTAATCTTTTCCAGCCCCCTCCCCAAAACACCCTAATTTTTTTTTGTTAAGTTCTTTTTTAAATAAGAAAAATAGCAGTGTATTGTATAAAAACATAAAATAGAATGTAATGAATTATGTGCTGTAATATGTTTTAATGTTTTTTACATTTTTTTTATAAATAATATATTTCTTAGGCATAATAAATTTGGAAACTTAAATGTTTTTAGTGAAAACTTGTAAGTCAAGGTACCATTATCTTGAAAATGCTTCTAATTTTGTTAGTTTACAAAACTCCTTGATATTGGATTTCCAGAATGTGATCCATTTTACTACTACTACATTTTATTAATTTTGAACTCTTTTGTTCATGACCTATTAATGAATAAACTTCATATTCCTTAAATTATGTTAATTGAGAGTAATTCAGTTTTTAATTTTTCTATTTTCAGATATGATAAAGTACATGTACCCAGAGGGACAGAATCTGCCTGAAAATGATTTATTTGATGGACAACTGAATTTGAACAATATTAAACCTGATCCTGACACTGAAATGGTACCTGAAGAGCTTGGTTCCTTTAATTACATAAAATCGGAGAAAGAAGAAGCAGTGACATCTGTACCAACCCAAACTCCTACATCAACAGCAGCTTCAGTGAAAGTAGTATCTTCTTCTTCTCTTCCTAAGACTGCAGAAACAACAAATCATCCTTCTGATGTTTTCATGAATATAAATGATGAAGCACTTATGAAATTGAAGGCTTCAATTTTTGGTAATCAAAGGAAAGAAGACAAGCCTCAGCCAACTGCCATGGAAGTGACCCTTACTGCTGTTGCACCAACAGTAGTAAATGCAATGTCCATTTGTCAACCACAGCAAACAGTCCAGCCAATGATTATTAGCCAGTCTCCACTGCAAGCAGTTACTGTTACTTCGTCCACACAGCAACCAATTGTAAGCCTTGCATCCACACCTTCACTGGCATCTTCACAGGTGAGCAAACACACAATGCCAGTAATGCTGATGGCTTTTCAATCTAATGCCTTAAGTTTCTTTATAAATTATAGGGTTTTTATTTATGAATTGGGGAAAGGAGACAGGAAAGTTTTTTTTTTTTTTTAAACATTAAAAGCCATCTAACCCCTACCATGTATCTCATTCCATGTAATTCATTTCTAAAAAAATATTGAAATATATTTACAATTAACTTGAAATAGTGGGGGAAGAAAAAAGAAAAACATAAAAGAAAGAATAGGAGTATTTTTAGCCAACTTGAGCAATACCTGAATTAAGCACAAGGCCAGATATCTTTCTGATGTTGGCAATGGAAATTTCCTGTTAAAAAGAAAATGAAGCTATTTTCTGCCAATTCGAAGAGAACTTGCATCCCTGAACTGTTATGGGTTGGTCGTGTACAATGTATTGGGATTTTTTATGGAAAAATTGCATCCCTAGGTGTGTCCCTGGGACACATGGATATAATTTTACTGCATCCTTTTAGATTTTGCAAGATGCAAGACGTGTAACTAACAGCATATCTTTGATGGTATATACATATATTTTTTAACAGCTCATTGTCTAACTCCTAAGTATATATCTCCTATTTTAAACTGGATTTATGTAGCAACCCCAGCACTTTCATTGATTTTGGTTGACATTCATAATCATAAAATCAAAGTGGCTAATCTTTATCAATATTCTTGAAATTGTATGCTCAATTAGAAGACACTTTAAACTACAAGCAGGAACTTGTTTTTTTGTTTTTTTTTTGTTTTTCTTTTATGACCCGTGGAAGCAAAAGTATAATAGAAAAAAAAGTTGACAGAAATTTCTTTCAAATGTATAAGATAAACAAAAAATAGGACTATATCATTATTAGAAGATAGTCTCAGAATTATTTTATATATATGTGAAATTTTAATGATGCTTTAATGTCAGGTTTTTTTTTGTCTAACTTTCAATTTTGAAAAAAAAGTAAAAACTCAAATTTACTCATTTTTCGGACATAAACATAATCTCTCAGCAGGCATCACAATTCAGACCTTATTAGTTTAAATTACAATTTCTCATGTATTTCTAGTCCAAACTTTTAAAATATTTTGAAGGTTGGAAAGAAAATAAAATAATTTTCTAAATATGTAATTTGTATGTTTATCCATTGAATTTATTAAGTTCAAAATGATTTTATTTATTTAGATTAATATATGTGTGTACATACAGTATTAAAATGAAAATGTTGAATAATCTTGTGGTAAACTTAAAACAAAAACAAATTGCTGATATCTGTAACTCTTATTCTCTAAATTATGGATCACAGCATAGAGATACAGACAATTTTACCTAAGAATGCAAAGTTTTATCAAAATTGCTCCAAAAATAAAGAAATGATAAAGAAATTACTGAATCATGGAATTGGTCCATGATTTGACATATTTTTTGAGCAAGTCATTTCCACTTTGTTACCCCCCAACTTCGGGGCTTTAAATTCTCATAACTTTTGAACCACTGGGGATATTTGCATAATTCAAACAGTTTTGAACTCCATTTACAGAGCTGTATATAACTAATGTGATTAAATATCAATAACCTCAAATAAAAAAAATCAACTGGCATGGGTGGGCAATTGTTTTGGCCACTTTAAGATGGCCATGGTTAGCAGAGGGCCGCACCTTCTAAAATGTTTGTATTCATTAGTTAACATTACATTACATTTAATATGAAGTATAAATTGCATAATAATAAATAAATAAAATCAATAGCGATACACAGAAAAAGATTTAATAAAATGAATTATGTGCAAATTACATATCAGCCAGTACAAGTAATGTTAATGAGACAAATGTAACCGCCCACAATTTTCTACAAGTCTTTTGAAATAAGGAATGAGGTTGTGTGTTGAGATCTTCAACATTACGTGCAAGTTTAAGTCAGTCACAGATTATCTATTTTTGTTGATTTTCATACAAGAAAAACTTTGTTCACAAATATAGGTAGATCCAAAAATAGAAAACATTTTCCCTGCAAATTTCTTCACACATGATTCAAAGAAAACACTGTGGTCAGCTGCCTGTTGCCTGTGGGCTGTAAATTGCCCACCCCTTTGTAGACAAGCCCTTAAATCCAATCAAAATTTGATCATGAAGTTTTATTTACATTTACTTTGTTTTGCTGTTTGTAATCTCTGTGACCTATATCTGATAAGCCAACCAAATAGCTAATCCAACATGGCTGTAATCACTATTATTCTTTTTCTCCTTGCAAATGTTTCACACTAATTTTAAGTGAAGTCTAAGTGACAGCAAGTCTCCAGGACTCTTCTAAGTATTCTTGCTGATCTTAACAGTACAGTAGTTTGGATGGTCTCGATGGTTCTTCTAGTCTCCAATTCTGTCAGACTGCTTTCCAAATCCTTGGAGACTGTTCCAAGCGCACCAACTAAATTTGGTATCACTGTCACCCTCGCATTCCGCAGTTATTTTTCAGATCCATGGAAAGATCCAAGTATTTGTCTCTTTTAGTTTGTTTTTCTTTTTTCAATTTTCCTTTGGTGTCTGTTGGTGTTCTGGCTGGAATTGAGTGATCTGTTTGTATCTCAAAGTCCCAGAGAATTCTTATAATTTTCTAAGACAAATTCTGATTTGTGCATATACCATTTGTCAGTATTGTCAAATTTTAATCATTTGCACAATTTTCAGTGGATCATCTTTCCTATCCAGTCATGTTTACTTTTGTATTCTTTTTGTACTAGTTTGTGACATTCACTTATGTGATTTACCATTTCATTTCTGTCACTAAATAACATTACAATTATTATATTTTTTCTGTTATTACCCCCCTCCCCCCAAAAAAAATGTTTTTCATCCCCTACTTTTTTTCTTCTCTATTTTAAAAAATTATGGTAAAAACATTACATACTCTAATCTTGTTGCCATCTACAAAGCAGCCTTTGGTAAGTAAAAATAATGAAATTTTTAGATGAGAAATTCTGCCAGATTTGGCATTTAACTTGTCTAATGATGAAAAATTTGCAAAGCCTAAGTTGCTACATCTTTTATCTTTTGAAATGTTTCTTCCAGTTACTTTGATTCCAGATATATTCTTGTGAAATTTTAATATGAATTGTTTTATTTATTTGTTTAGCAACTCAATCTGTTGCTTCAACAGCAGCAGCAGCAGCAACAACAACAACAACAGCAGCAGCAGCAGCAACTTTCTGCAACCACTGTTACAACAGTTCCTCAACAGATTGCTCAGACTATTGGAACAACTTCTCAAGCTCTTTTGCAGCAACAATCCCACCAACAACCGATTATAACTACAGCAAATGCTGTTTCATCTTTGCAGACTGCAACAAATCAAGTCAGTATGCAGCAATTACAACCGGTACGAGGCTTTTTAAAATTGTTCTTTGCATCAAAGACTGTTTTCTATTATTATAATAAAAACAAACTGTGTTGTTCTTAGATTAATTGGTCCTGATGATTATTTAAGAAAAAAAAAGAAGCTATTTGACTTGGCGGCACACATTTTCATTTGGTTTTCATTTGAGTGCAATAGTAAGGGTATTAACCAATATAAAAGTTATTAAAAATACTAGGGCAATATTTTGGTAATGTGAGGCACAATTCAACAGCCCTAGATGCTTTTGCTACTCACCAGATTTGCCTCTATGGCTTGGAGCACGGCCTCAGAATCTATGGTTTTAGGCCTATCTGACCTTGCCTGATAATCAAGGTTCTTGCAAGCTGAACAAAATTTATTGAACCATCTGTTTACTGTACTGTAATCAACTGCACTTCACCTTTTTGCACAATAAATGTTTTTGATTGCTTCTACAGTGTTATGGCCCAGTTCAAACTTGTTCAGTATAAATTCCCAAATTAGGCTATGTTGCATATTCATCTGTGTGGTTTTCAAATCACGGAGTGAAGCAATGTACGTGTCAACACACCAGCTATCACAATACTACCCACCATTATGGCACCTTCCACAGCTTGATTGTCTTTGGCCACATGATATATGTATGCATTACAAACTAGCACATACCAAAATATTGCAGGACTTTTAACTCATCCTAGTATATATGAATATAGTACTGCAATAATCTGACTACACAAAGACACAAGATAAAAATTAGAAAAGCAGGCAAGGGAATATGGTTTTGCCTTAACTTTTTTCTGCATGTCTTGAAAACATTTTTTAGAAATTAATAGAGAAAGAATGGATGTAAATATGAATAGAGAATATTTGATTTGCTGACAACATAATACTGATATCAGAATGATAAGGTTTAGAAGTATAGTGGTGACTTATGAGTTTAATTTGTTCTGCTCGTAACTCAATTTCCTTGTATATCAAATCAATTTTCACCATTGAAATAAACTGAAATGCCATTAATCCATTCGAGCCCCACCAAAAACACTGACTTTTTGTTATGTTTTTTTTTAAATAAGAAAAATAGCACTATTGTATAAAAACATAATAAAATAGAATGTGATGGAATTTTATGCTGTAATATGTTTTATAAATAATAGTTTTCTTAGGCATAATAAATTTAGAAACTTAAATGTTTTTAGTGAACTTATTAACATAAGCATATCTGAAACTCACTCATACCTCAAATTTTAGCTCTCAACACAAAGAAAACAATCGACTGAGTGACAGCTCTTAACTTGGAAAACTCATGTTAGTGCTCTCTTAATTCAAGGTACTACTGTATATTGAAATATTGGACTTTATAAGAATTTATAAGAATAATTGTATATACTGTGTAAGATATCTTGACCTGTAATCCAGATCTGTTTATTTGTAATGTGAAAATATAGTTAAATAATTATTTAATTATGAACTTGGGTTTCTTTTTTCAGGATAAATTTTGATTATTGAAATTAGTAGCTTTTCTATAAATAATTTTTTTTGTCTTTTTATTTCAGTTGCTGTTGCAATCCCAGTTGTTAAAACCTGAAATGAATGCTAATGTTGTCACATTGGGCAGTCCATCTGTTACAGCAGTGTCCCATTCTCCTTTAGTGACCAGTGGTAATACAATTCTTACAACAAGCATTCCCCTCCAAGTGGTTGGTGATGGTGACAAGCTTCCTATTAATAGATTGAATAGCATCCCTAAAAACAAGAACAAAGGTGAAAAGAGAACTGCCCACAATGCTATTGAGAAACGCTACCGACTGAGTATTAATGACAAGATAACAGAATTAAAAGACTTGGTTGTCGGCACTGAAGCTAAGGTTAGTATTTTCGCTAATCCCATTTTATTCACAATTTATTATTGAATTTCTATACATGTATCTATTTTTCAATATCCATTTGTTCTCAAAGGATATTTTTATAACAGTACACTTTTTTTTAATTAATTTTTAATTTCACAATTTAGATTATTTTTACTTATGTTTATATAAGAATATGTGAAGGTGTAGATATGATGTAATTGTTATCAAAAAAAAAAATTAAATTATTGACGTTTGAATTTTCATCCGAGGCTGCTTATGTTTATTTTACATTTAATGCCTTTTGGAAAGATATCCAGTTCTATCTGTACTCTTGATGAAATGTCTCATCATTGGAAAGTTACAAGCGTAAAAAAAAAAAAAAAATGGAGTAGGTGAATGTGTACTTGATCAAACCACTCTTCCATAAAACTGTTATAGCTGTTATTACCATAGTCAACTTTGACAGAGGCCAATAAAATAGATTAAGTATGAAAACATTTTCAAAGTAAATTTAATGATTGATTGATAAATGAATTTTTGGACTAATGCTCATTCCTACAGTGTGGTATGAATTTCTTTTTGTGGAGATCACCTAAAAACAAAAATGTAGCCAAATGCACACTTCAGTTGGTTAATCTCTGTTCATTTTGACTCTTCTGACTTGTAATGATTTTCACATAACATTTGTATCACTTGATGTACATTGTTTTATATAAAATAAAAATGCTTGAATAATCTTCATGAAAGTTTAAAAAAAAAAAAAAAACCTATCAAATGATTTTCTCATTTATTTGATTAACTATCTTTAAATATTTTCTTTTCTAAATTAGAAACAGTTTATATTCAATTATACAGATAGAATTAAAAACACAAGAAAAGCTATACACATTTTAAAAAATGTTATTAATTTTTTTATTTGTTTTACTTTTAGAGACCCTGTTGATCTAACTTCCGATATTATTAGATTTTTCATACACTTTTTTTTTTTTTTCTATTATTCAGTTAAATAAATCTGCTGTACTTCGCAAAGCAATTGACTACATTCGTCATATCCAATTAACAAACAATCGCCTAAAACAAGAAAATATGGCTCTCAGACTTTTAGCCAAGAAGCAAAGTAAGTATTTTTCTTGTTATAGTTTGTGGTTTGCTGTGATGATTCAACTTGATTTACTTTTAATGTTAAGACAATGTTATATTCTATTTAATGTATATTGGGAAAATATTTAAAATAATTAATGCCATCATAAATATCCTAATTCTAAATTTGTATTTCCTGTTATATTAGTGGATGCCAAACTTAAATTACTATTACTACTGCATGTAAATACTTAACCTTATTTATTTAAACATTTGTTTCTGCTTTGTTTATTATATCAACATTCAAACTTAAACTTTTGTTCATCATTTGACATCTGCTTGTTCTCAAAGGTGAAACCATGTTGCTGTAAAAAGTAATTATTTAAACTAAATATCACCTCTTTAGACTAACATTTTCATTTTCTCAACTATATGCTCATTATTGCTCAAAGTTGAGGTATGGGATAAATTAATCCCTAAAGGCAGGTAGGTGAGGCTCATTAAGTATAACTCACCTCATATCTTAGATTTTTAACTTTTTTTTTCTTAGAGTGCTTTTTACAAAAATATACCAAACCATTCTGATGCTTGTTGATGGTATTAAATTATCTTAGACAAACGACATATTGTCATTGAGTTGATGTCTAAATTTTCAGTGGCAAACATTGTCACTTAACAGAAGAAATAATTGTCAATGACTTTTATTTTGTTAGAAACATCCGTTTGGTTAGTGAAGTGAGAAGTTAATTGGAATATTAATATTTGTTAACAAAAAACAAAACAAAGAAATGCATAACTAAATGGCAAAAATTATATATAACAAAGGATAGAACTGAAACACTATATCTAAAATTATTTTTAGCCCAAGCTCATTTTGAAATACATATCTTTAGTTGAAGCTATTAAAAGCCCTTTAACTTTTAGGTTAAAAGATATTACTTTTCAAATCTGGTTTTCATTCCACCAATGGATTTGAGGCAGTGTTGCCAAAGAATTAGTATTAGAAAATTTAGAAAAATAAATAACCTAAATGATAACAAATATAAGTAAAAATCCTCTTGATATGTTGTTTGAAATAGTTCTTAGAGGCTGTTGTACGATACTTGCCTCATTTGTCTGGGTTATCTTGACTAAATGTACACTGCCTCTACTCTGTAGATATGGAAGACTCATTGGCTGGAATGCAAGTGAAGCATGATCCTGTTATGGTGTTGACCCCACCTGGATCTATCACTGGTTCTCCTTCTCGCAGTCCCCCTACTGCTAGCAGTGACAGTGAATTGTCTTCTCCCCCAAGTCCACTATTTGATGATTCTTCAAATTCTGGTAAGACTACAATTTCTCTATTGGTGTTGTGCTATCCTCACTTTTTATGTTATTTTTTTTTTTCTATTTTGTTTTGTAATCACTATTTTTATCGTTGATAGTCCTTTTATTTACACTTTGTGTCTTAATGAAGAGCACATTGCACTCTCTTGAATACGATAGAACATCAATGAGAATTTGTTAAAGATCTCTATTTAATAGTAGTCAACTTCTAACTTAAATGATGATCCCTTTATATTTATACTGATTTTAAAACTAAAAGATCAATTTACTTGTGTAAATAAAGAGATCTATTATGTTCATTTTCTAGTAATAGGTTATTGTTCCTTCTGAATATTTCTATAATAAATTTTGTAATTTTTTTAATTTTTTATCAACATCAGATCATTACACAATTATGGTACTTATATAAGAATATTATTTTTAGAATTTTTGGTAATTTCATACAGTGCTAACACCTGTTGGAGGTGCATGGTGTAATGATTAGAGGTGTAGGAAATGGACTCGTCAACCTGAGTTCAAATCTTGAACAAGGCTGTTTGCATTTTACATAGCGTGAATACCCTTGGGAAAGGTATGCATCCAACTATTCTCCCTCCAGCTATAGGTAAATAGTAGGGCAGACTGGGCTCATTAACCTTGGCTAGGTAACCAGTCTAGGAGAAGGAAAACTCTGAATTAAAAACCTGTTAAACTCTGCCTAAAAAATTGGCCTTGTGTCACATTCTGTTTGTGGTGGAGGGGTTGGGTAAATATATATAACACCTGTGAATTTATAAAAGATTTAATTTTGATTTATTATGAGTTTTAATTAGACATACGTGTTATTGAATACTAATGTTTATGTTTACAGAACTTTTAAAAATACATCCTTTTATCTTTTATTGTATACTATTGTGATTATTGTCTGAGTCTGTAAATTTTAGTATTTGCACATTTACTGTATTGTAATTTGTACTGTATTTGTAGTCAGTTAATTTATTTTAACTTTCATCTGTATATGTTAAATATAGTTAGTATATTTGTCATTTCTTGTATCAGTAATTCTATACTTAGTCATTAATTGCTTATTAATACTTATATGAGCTTTTTTTTTCTCACTCTTTGACCAAATTAATTTGATAAAACGTTTCTCTTGTAAATATTTTCAGCTTTTTATAGTTTTCTTAGAATTGTAAAAATTGCCTTTTTTTTTTCTTTTTTCTTGTAGTCTATTAGAAACTATAGCATTATTTAAACATCTTTACTATTTCGATTTTTAAAAAAATCAAATCAGTTTCTGTGAAATATATGAAAGTATTCATTGTGAAAATAAAATAAAATAAAGCATCTTATGCTGTCTCTAATTTGGTTCCACTGGTCTGTCCAGTGTTTAATTCTGCATGCTGTTCTGTTATTCTTGGGTATATCATAACCAGGAAGGTGTTATGGCTAAGATTCTATTTCTACTAGTTTCAAAAGCTCTTTGCTGTTTCTTAAGTGAATTGTTTAACAAGCCTCACCTACCTGCCACCAGGAATTGTAAATTTCAAAATCTCTAGTTCATCATTTACAGTTGTTACAAATTGAATGTTAATTTTAAAAACTTTAAAATCTTTAATTTCTTCTTTTTTTTCTCCATTGTTTTTAAATGTCTCAAAAGAATAAATCTCAATGTTTATTCATAAAACTTGTGATAATGTTACCGTATTTACTTGTGTATCATGTGACTTTCTCAGACTTAGATTTTAGCCTAATATTAGGGGCTCATACCATATAAGAAATACAAACTTTGTGTAAATAGTTGGCCAAGACTAGGCCTAGTTTGTATCTTGCGTATGGTACAACTCCTTAATATTTGGCTAAAATTTAAATCTCAGAAAGTTGCAAGATACATGAATATTTTAATCCTGAAAAAATACTCTCAAATGGTAACACATTTTTGAAGTATGTAAAAAGATATGAAGCTTATCATATTTGATTTTAAATTCATTATATAAATGATTATTTTCTCCTTTAAATCTTGTGATACTTGTGATTTTTTTCATTTAATTTGTATTAAAACAAGAATTTACATTTTAATAAACTAGAATTCCTTTGATTTTTTTTTCCTTTGATTTTTTTTCCTTTGATTTTTTAATGTCTACTAACATATTTTATGCATGTTATTTTGTTTAAAAATTGGTACTTTTTAATTAAAAAAAATGATATCAGATGTTTAAATAAAAACAGTTTTAATTGATAATTTGAATCGCTTTATTTAGAATCTGTAGTATAAAATATCTCCAAGTTTAGGACATTGTACACTTGTTTTTTTATGGATAGAAAATAACTGACATCATTTTGTAAGATTCTGCTTTTATACTAGACGTTTCTTGCTTGGACATTTATTCAGATATATAATGTTTGTGTGTATATCAATAAATCTGTAATTTCATCATAAAAAAAGTATTTATTTTTCATAATTTCATTGACATTGATGGAGAAATTAGTCTCCTTCAGTCATGTACACACAGTGAAAATTACAGCCACTCTTACATATGAGAATGTAAAGATATAAATCGTATGGCACCCAAAGCCAGGCGGAAGCTGTTAAATAAAGTATATGCTTGTAATGAGGGATCAAATAAGGAGAAATTAAGAATAATTGGATTCCTAGAACCAGAACTCAGAATCAGTTGATATCCAAGTGCAGGCATTAGAATAATATCTTGCTGTACCATTTATACTGAGACTAATATATGATAGGATAGGTTTGGTGGCTGCTCTTATGTTTGTTGTTTGTTTTAGTTGAGGAGAGTGTATAAGTGTAGCCTGGCGATTGCTACACAGTGTGAAACTGAGTTGCAAACACATACACTAAAAAGAAAAACAACTGTGTAGGCAACAAAGTCTTCATCAGATGATTACTATGGTGTCAAGCATAGTGTCCATGCCAAAGGAACATTACTACTAACCCGGAGTCAGCATTTGATAATTTTTATTTTCAATAATTATTTTATTAAAGCTTTCCAAGTTGTAGCAATGTAGTTTTCATAAGACTTATTCATTTTTAGATTCCAGCTGTTTCTAGAAACAAATTATAATAATAGTAAAAAACAGTGCCTTATTCTTTTATTGCTTTCTTTTATGATGTTACATCAAAGATTGTCTCTTTCTAGTTCCTGGTTTTATAAAAAGTTGCATCTCTTTTCCAAAAATTGTCTATTTGGGCTATTTTTGTTTTATAAGAATTTTATCAATGAAAATATAAAAACTATTTGATTCTACATGTTATGTATCAGAAAAGTTTGGAATGCAATCAAATAGAATGTAAAAGGAAAAACTTTGAAAACTCAGATTCACATGTTTCACAAGTGGTGTAGCAGTATTTGATTGCAAATAATTTTATTGGGAAAAAGTGAATCTACATTAGTCCTATCATCAATTTGCATGTAGCTTCTTATAATATACCTCCATTCATCACCAAATTAATGCTAAAAGACATAAACTACGAAAAATAAATATGATAAACCAAAATGTCTCTCCTCTCCATAGTGATACAGTTAGATTATAAGATTATATATAATTTTTTAAGTATCTAATTTTATTCATGCATATATATATATATATATATATATATATATATATAATTTCAGTTTATATTTATTATGCTCTCTCCCTGTAATGTAGATTTATCTTTTGATAATAAAAATCATTTACATTCTGATGATGCTACACCTCTGGTGAAATATGCCAATCTGTTTTTTCCTTCTTTTTTTTTAAGAAAAACAAATATTAACTATTAACCAAAAATCTGAAAAATTAATGTTACCATAATTATTCATGTATACCACGCACCCCTAAATTTAGGCCATGAAATTTTGGAGAAAAAAAAAAGGATCTTGTATATAATTTGCAGACTTTTTATAATTTGTAGCTACTAAATTTAATATTTGTTCAACTTTTTATCCAGTTTGTATAGACTAAAAATAAAAATTAATACAATTTACTTATGTTTTGAAACAAAACACTTCCGCAGTATTTAGAGCAATCATAGACATGTTCACACAAAAATGCAACAAGTTTGTGGTAAAAATAAATTCACACAAGGAAACCAAATTTTAAACGAGCACACTTTCCACTGGCTATTTCTCTGTAGTGGCATAAAACAAAGATATAACTTACTTTTAATTATACTGTCCTGAATATGGTGATGCATGTAGTCAGATAAAAAATTAATATTTAGTTATTGAGTATAATATGCACCTCTAACTTTTAGACTTAAAAATATGGGGGGGGGTGCATGTCATACATGAATAATTATAGTAATTTACAAATGTAAGGGTATTTTATGTATGTTTTTTTGGTTTATTTTGTTGTTTTAATATTTTATTTGCTAAGTTTGCTGTAGAAGGTATGTTATTAAAGATTAATTTGATCCTGACTTTTCTTCACCACATTTTACAGTTTTCTTTTATTGACATTTTTCTTCTCTCTCTCCAATTCCAGGCAGTGATGGACCAATGTTTGACATGGGTGGTATGCTGGACAGATCCCGTATTGCCACTTGTATGTTCATGTTTGGAGTTTTGGCTTTTAATCCATTTGGCTTCTTCCTAAAACCTGGTTCTCTTCCATACTCTGAGACTTATCCTGGTTCACATGCATATCCTCGAACTTTGCTCAGTGTTAACACAGGTTAGTATATTTTACTGTTTTTCACAAAAATTTGTGTTTTTTTTTTTAATTACTTCTCTATATCATTTATGTAGAATTTATTTCTTATGATCAAAAGTAATGTTAAAAAATAATTTTTGAAGTATCTAATTTTATTCATAAGCTAAATATTTTTCAAAATATTTAAAAAGAAAAAAATAAATACAATGTTCATAGTTATTGGTATGCATTTATGTGAAAATTGGAAATATATTAATCTAATTTATTTTTTCTCTTTTAAGAAAATA
Source organism: Doryteuthis pealeii (assembly GCA_023376005.1). Classification (NCBI taxonomy): domain Eukaryota; kingdom Metazoa; phylum Mollusca; class Cephalopoda; order Myopsida; family Loliginidae; genus Doryteuthis; species Doryteuthis pealeii. The sequence goes on along the minus strand of CM042138.1, from coordinate 83,034,241 downwards.
TGGCTGTGGGTACTTTTTGGCCATTCCTGCCACAGTTATTGAACACGGTGTTTATCCTCCTGATGTTGATCATGTTATTTGTGTATGGAGAACCTGTCAAATCCAAGAATAGTCAAGCCTCTGTTACTTACTGGCGACATAAGAAGCAATCTGACAAGTACATTAATCAGGTTAGTCATTCACTTTCAATTAGTGTTTAGTGTACACTAATGAAATAAGAATTCTTATAATCCCATTTATAGATTATCATCAGTATTATGATAATTGCTTTGTTAGATAAATATATGAGAGTCTGCTGAAAACTTCATAGGCTCATCAAGATACTCTCATGGAATATGACCAAATGAGGTTTATTTTTAAACAAAATTCCTAATGCAGTCCATGCACATCTTCTATTAATGTTATAGTGATTGGATCCCATTGGTCCAAAAAAGTCATCAACAGTAGATATGACATCATCATATGAACTTTTCAGCCCACTTTCATAGAATAAAAATTCTATGTCTCTTCTGTAGCTTGAGATTATTTTCATTGAAATTAGAATTCTCTACTCCAAACAAAATATCAGGCAAGTGTGCCTGCACATACAGCTTCATTATATTCTATGATTGCATTAAAATAACAATAAAGTTGCTATGAAATACCTAATTTATTGTCTTCTATTTTTCTATCCATTCTTCCTGTTGACTATTTTATCTTTAAGTGAAATCAAATCCCTCCAACCTCTTGTTTATTCAAAATTGTCATGGATTAGAAATGTTAACCAAAGAATTTTTTGACCAAATTACCATGAGTGTCTCCTGCTGTTCTTCAGCTGTTGACTTATGCTTGGTTTTTGGTATGAGGAATATTTTTCTATCTCTAAAGATAGTTTGCCTGACTTTTATAAAATTTTGTTGTTTATCAGTTGTGGTGCCGGCTATGTAGGTCAAATTACAAAACAGTTTGAAATATTCCACCTGTTGTACAAAAGGGGGTGTATTTGATTGGTTATCTTTTTCTTCCAGGCCAATAGTGGACTCTGCTATTAGGCAATATATTGACTGTGCTAGACACTATAAAGAATGCTGTTTTGAAATTCTTCATAGAGATTGTTCAATAGGTCATTTATGGATATTAGAGGCTATCACAATTAATAATCATTAAACTGTTTTGTGCTAATTTTTTTTTCTTTTTCTTATTGGGTATTAGACTTGCATTGTTTTAAATATGTTTACCCCTATTGTCCTTCAACCTCTTTCTGATCTCTTGTTTTTATGGTCATTGTATCTTTAAACATTATTATAATTGACTTTGAATCTTTTAATGTTAATATTATTTCTGATGACCATTATCCTAAAAAAGTTTTTAGGACTTCAAATAAATAAATAAATGTTTACATATTTGTTTAACCTAGTTATTAACTTTTCTACCCTCAGAAAATTACTTTAATAATTATATATACTAGCATAACAAAACCGCCCTTCGGGCGGTGTAAAAATAAAATTTTGAAAAATATAGCCTGAGCCGAGTGGGATTTAAAATTCAATGTCAGAGGGGTAGTATCCAAGTAAAATTAATAAATGAATTGAAGTAATAAAAAACAACAATGCCAAAATATGCCAAAAACTTTAAAAGGATATTCAACATTTAATGATTTTAGTAATTAAAATCATTGAATTCATTAAAGGAGTAAAAAATAAACAATTTGAAATAGAAATTAGGAAAGTTAACTTTCTACACCAAAGTTTATCCTGAAATAATATTCAATAATAAAATTGAATTTGGTTTATCAATGAATAAAACAAAAAACTATACAAAATGATTTTTTATTGTTTTGATTATTTCTAAAATCTTTGAAATAAAACAATAAATATTCCCTTTATTTATTTACATTTAACAAACATTTAGTTTTAGTGTAAATAATATTACATAAAATAAAATAGAGTAATGATACTTAAATCAATATTTAAATGCTAAATAATACCTAATATTAATTTTTTTTTAATCAGAGTAAATAAAAATATCTAATTTATAGATTTATTTTCAACTAAATTTTATTTGGTAAAATTCTGTAAAATATAAATTCTTTAAAAATTTTCTTCAATAAATAAAATCTTTTGATGAGAGATTCAGTATCAATTTGTCTGTAACTAAAACTATGTTGCTATAAAATTAATAAATCAAATAAAGTAATAAAAAACAACAATGCCAAAATATGCCAAAAACTTTAAAAGGACATTCAACATTTAATGATTTTAGTAATTAAAATCATTGAATTCATTAAAGGAGTAAAAAATAAACAATTTGAAATAGAAATTAGGAAAGTTAACTTTCTACACCAAAGTTTTTCCTGAAATAATATTTAATGATAAAATTAAATTTGGTTTATCAATGAATAAAACAATCAACTATACAAAATAATTTTTTATTGTTTTGATTATTTCTAAAATCTTTGAAATAAAACAATAAATATTCACTTTATTTATTTTACATTTAACAAACATTTAGTTTTAGTGTAAATAAATATTACATAAAATAAAATAGAGTAATGATACTTAAATCAATATTTAAATGCTAAATAATACCTAATATTAATTTTTTTTAATCAGAGTAAATAAAAATATCTAATTTATAGATTTATTTTCAACTAAATTTTATTTGGTAAAATTCTGTAAAATATAAATTCTTTAAAAATTTTCTTCAATAAATAAAATCTTTTGATGAGAGATTCAGTATCAATTTGTCTGTAACTAAAACTATGTTGCTATAAAATTAATAAATCAAATAAAGTAATAAAAAACAACAATGCCAAAATATGCCAAAAACTTTAAAAGGACATTCAACATTTAATGATTTTAGTAATTAAAATCATTGAATTCATTAAAGGAGTAAAAAATAAACAATTTGAAATAGAAATTAGGAAAGTTAACTTTCTACACCAAAGTTTTTCCTGAAATAATATTTAATGATAAAATTAAATTTGGTTTATCAATGAAAAAACAATCAACTATACAAAATGATTTTTTATTGTTTTGATTATTTCTAAAATCTTTGAAATAAAACAATAATATTCCCTTTATTTATTTTACATTTAACAAACATTTAGTTTTTAGTGTAAATAAATATTACATAAAATAAAATAGAGTAATGATACTTAAATCAATATTTAAATGCTAAATAATACCTAATATTAATTTTTTTTTAATCAGAGTAAATAAAAATATCTAATTTATAGATTTATTTTCAACTAAATTTTATTTGGTAAAATTCTGTAAAATAAATTCTTTAAAAATTTTCTTCAATAAATAAAATCTTTTGATAAGAGATTCAGTATCAATTTGTCTGTAACTAAAACTATGTTGCTATAAAATTAATAAATCAAATAAAGTAATAAAAAACAACAATGCCAAAATATGCCAAAAACTTTAAAAGGACATTCAACATTTAATTTTTAGTAATTAAAATCATTGAATTCATTAAAGGAGTAAAAAATAAACAATTTGAAATAGAAATTAGGAAAGTTAACTTTCTACACCAAAGTTTTTCCTGAAATAATATTTAATGATAAAATTAAATTTGGTTTATCAATGAATAAAACAATCAACTATACAAAATGATTTTTTATTTTTTGATTATTTCTAAAATCTTTGAAATAAAACAATAAACATTCACTTTATTTATTTACATTTAACAAACATTTAGTTTTAGTGTAAATAAATATTACATAAAATATAATAGAGTAATGATACTTAAATCAATTTTTAAATGCTAAATAATATTTAATATTAATTTTTTTTAATCGGAGTAAATAAAAATATCTAATTTGTAGATTTATTTTCAACTAAATTTTATCTGGTAAAATTCTGTAAAATATAAATTCTTAAAAATTTTCTTCAATAAATAAATCTTTTGATAAGAGATTCAGTATCAATTTGTCTGTAACTAAAACTATGTTGCTGTAAAATTAATAAATCAAATAAAGTAATAAAAAACAACAATGCCAAAATATGCCAAAAACTTTAAAAGGACATTCAACATTTAATGATTTTAGTAATTAAAATCATCAAATTCATTAAAGGAGTAAAAAATAAACAATTTGAAATAGAAATTAGGAAAGTTAACTTTCTACACCAAAGTTTTTCCTGAAATAATATTCAATAATAAAATTAAATTTGGTTTATCAATGAATAAAACAATAAACTATACAAAATGATTTTTTATTGCTTTGATTATTTCTAAAAATTTTGAAATAAAAAAAAATAAACATTCACTTTATTTATTTTACATTTAACAAACATTTAGTTTTAGTGTAAATAAATATTACATAAAATAAAATAGAGTAATGATACTTCCTCATAAGTGGAATGAGCAGGCAAATACCCTTAAATCAACTTTTAAATGCTAAATAATATTTAATATTAATTTGTTTTTAATTGGAGTAAATAAAAATATCTAATTTATAGATTTATTTTCAACTAAATTTTGTTTGGTACACTTATGTAAAAATATGAATTTTGTAAAAAGTTTTTTCAATAAATAAAATTTTTGATAATAGATTCAGTATCAATTTGTCTGTAACTAAAACTACGTCACTGCTTACATCAAAACACTGTCATTGATAAAAATATTATTTGATTAATAATCAATAGATGCATGCAACATTTTGATTTGAGGGGGACAGAAGTAAGTTTCCATTTCAAATGGTTTCATTTTTTCTTTACTCCTTTAATAAATTTGATGATTTTACCGATAATACAAACCCTCTTATATGAAAATTTTAACTGAGACAATATCTTTCAAAAATTAATTTTTATAACCGCTCAGATGGCATTTTTTGCTAGTTTATGTAAAAATGTTTGTACAATAAATTAATGAATATAATATATGTTGTTACACTCTTAATTCATTTTCTTAGAGATTTAATAAATTTTATATCCATTAACGTAAGCATTAAATTGAATAATTGGCAGACCTGAGCATCTGGAAACCCCCCATCTAAAATTTTTGTTTTTAATTTTTTTTTCTTTCTTTTAATGGATTATTATCAATTGCACACCAATCTATCAGATTGTAAAAGAACAAAAAATTCAAAAAAATTATTTATTTTCCGCGGTGCTCAGTTCCCCGTATAAGTTTATTGTAAATCGATCCCCCATATCAGAACCGCTACAAAATTTATTCATTTATTTATTTTATTGTTTTCCTTCAATGGATTATTATCGATTACACACCAATCTATCAGGTTTTTAAAAAAATTCTTAAATGTTCTTTATTTTTTGAGTTTTCAGGGGTGCTCATGCCGACATATAAGTTTATAGTAAATCGCTGCCCCATATCAGAACCGCTCGAAAGGAAACTGGCGCAAACGTGTCAAAGTTAGGGTGGCCCAGAAAAAAACAGAACCCAAATTATTTATTTATTTTCCCATTAAACTCACCTTAAACCCCAACACCAACCCTAACCTCAAATCCTAACGCTAAACCCCCCTAGTTACAATTAACAGTTTTATAACAAAATTTGTGGGTTCTGTTTTTTCAATGTCACCTTAATTTTGACACCTTTGTGTAAATTCAGCCCAACTGTTAAGGTAGAGCGGTTCCGATATAGGGGGAGCGATTTACTATAAACTTATACGGGGAAATGAGCACCCCTGAAAACTCAAAAAATAAAGAACAAAAAAGTTCTTTATTTTTGAATCAGGCGCTTTTTTTTTTTTTACAATCTGATAGATTGGTGTGTAATCGATAACAATCCATTGAAGGAAAAAAAAAAAAAAAAAAAAAATTTTTTAGCGGTTCCGATATGGGGGATCGATTTACAATAAACTTATACGGGGAACTGAGCACCCCTGAAAACTCGAAAAATAAATAACTTTTTTGAATTTTTTTTTTACAATCTGATAGATTGGTGTGTAATCGATAATAATCCATTGAAGAAAAAGAAAAAAAGATTTAAAAAATTTTAGATGGGGTTTCAGATCCGACGAATAATTTTATTTATTTAATTTTTAAAAACAAAACAAAATTTATATAAACTCGAAGTAAAATGCTATTTTCAATCATCTAATACAGAATAGTAATCCTCTTATTGATGAATGTGTATTGTTTAAACATTGTTTAAGCATTGAACAAAATACTATTAATTTCTCGCTACAATTAATTTAAATAAATGATGAAAAATAACATTAGTAATATGAAATAACCGTAAACAAATTTTGAATTAAAAATAAAAGTAAACATCTTTTTTAATTCCTAATAGGAATAATAAAATTTGAAATAAAAAATACTTGTTATATTTGTGAAGGTGCCGCGAAAATTAAAAAATAAATTTTATCTATAAATTTTTTCATGGTGTTTGTATCATTTATTGTATTTTAAAAAGTCCCCTATCTAAATCGATTAGGTAGGGGACTTTTTTTTTTATCACCGCTTTTGTTTATACAAACCAAACTTCGGTTAAACATTGTTGAATAATGAATTTTAAAAGTATTGCGTCAATTATGATAAAAAATAAAGATTAATTTTTAGTTTAAGAAAGAAGCGCTAAGTGTTAAAAAAACAAACACGTAAAATCATTTTTTTTTTTTTTGTTTTTTGTCGTCTGTTTCTGTAAGGGAATTTATGACAAATTAAAATTAAAAGATATTTCTTAATTTCTAAATAAATCAGGGTCATCATATTTAGCGGAAAAGCATCGCTCAGAACTGGTTGTTATTTTAATTTTAATATTAGTAATATGGAATAACCGTAAACAAATTTTGAATTAAAAATAAATGTAAACATTTTTTTTAAATTCCTAATAATACTAAATAGGAATAATAAAATTTGAAATAAAAAATACTTGTTATATTTGTGAAGGTGCCGCGAAAATTAAAAATAAATTTTATCTATAAATTTTATCTATAAATTTTTAAAAATTCCTAATAGAAATAAAATAATTTGAAATAAAAAATACTTGTTATATTTGTGAAGGTGCCGCGAAAATTAAAAATAAATTTTATCTATAAATTTTTTCATTAAAAATTAACTCTATTAAAACTTTAAAAATATTTTTTTTTTTACCGCAACGAAAACGGGAGTAGTCACGGACAAAAGACCATAACTAATAATTTAACGTATGATTGAAATTAGTGGCTGTATCTTTATTTTTAAATTAATTTCTCGCAAAACTTTATACATGAAATAATTATAAATACAAATAAAAATTAAAATATCAATTAGAAACTGTTTAGAACTAAACATGCATTTATTAAAAGATTCGTTAAAAATTGGCTATGCAAATATTACAAACCAGATATTACAAACGCATCTTAATACTTGTATATAAAGCAATTTGTTCCTTTAATATTAAGTATAAGACAAATTGATTATAAATTAGGTTCTCATTGATAAACGCTAGAGTTTGGTTTGGAATATCTGACGTCAGCTGTGACGGAGTTTCGGCTTCAGACAGAAATGCAAACAATCTCCATTATATATAGATATATATAACTTAATGGAGTAATTTTTTTTTTTTGGTTGTTACTTTTTCTAACAACAACATTTTCGTTAAAAAACCAAACCATGTAGAATAAATAAGTCGATCCCTACAATTTTTATTGTTTCATTATAAAATGTTCTTTTTTGTTTGTTTTTTCTTGATAGGGTGATTATGCAGCAGCTGCTCAACAATTACATCTTGGACTTTTGGCCCTTGGACGTCCTCTTCCAGCCTCCAAACTTGATCTTTTTGCTAGTTTGACATGGCATTGTTTGCGTCAATTCTTGCATCGTATTTACTTGGGAAAATGGTTAAGCAACAGAGCAGGTGGATTGTGGTCAAAAGATTTTGATGAATCAGAAGTCAAGGAATCAGCTGTTAATGCTGCCTTAGCCTATCACAAATTACATCAACTCTATTTGACAGGTATATACTTCGAAGTGAACAAAATGATCTTTTCTTAGCTTATTCATTGAATTTGTCATTCATTAAAAAAGTCCTTTTTAAACTTGATAAAATCTGCTCATATATTGTTATCAAAATTAGGTTTATGATATTAGAATTGAACTTCAATATGACACTAAAGTATGAATTGGTAACTAATTTGAAAAGTTTTAGGGTAAGTTTCCTCACATAAATACTAAGTGTATGCAGTTATTTTACTTTTATTAACTCTTGAAGCTAATGTACACATTTTGTGCAAATTGATTGAAGTAACCACTTTAGTTTCATTTCTTTAACCATGTGGTCAGCTTTAGTCCCACTGGAGTGATAGGGTGTAATCTATTTCTATTTTTTCCTCAGATTAGGTCATTTTCAGTGGTGTGCAGTAATATTAATTTATTTTCAGGATGAAATTTGGTTATGAAAAATATTGTGTTATTTATGATTACATCAGATTCTTATCATACCTAGACACTATTATCTCGACTCATTAGTTGTCCTACAGCCATTGTCTGCAATGGACGTTACTCCAAGGAAGCGTACAAAAATTGTAATGCCGCACAAATACACTGGCAAGCCTTACAGAAATGGCGGATATTATAATAATAGAAATGATTAATTTGGTCAGTTTCTTCTTTTTTTTTAATTGCTCTGTTTGTTTACATTTATGTCTTGTGAAAATTCTTTAATACACCAAGACATAACTGAAGCAATAGTGGCAATATCACAGTTCTAAATTTTGTGTTGTAAATTTAACCGATTAAGATAATATTAAAAACTTATTTGAATTTTTCGGACTGTTTTCCTCATCTTTATTGTTATATACACAACATTTCATCCAATGTGCCCTCCTGCCTTTTTCAAGTGTTTCTTGTCAAACTCGGGAACAATCTTGTTGTAATCCCAATTAGTCTCATCTCAATTCAGACAATTCAAAATTTACTGTTGCCAATTATTAATACATTTATTTTTAGTAAATCAATGAATTTTATCTGTTTTAAATGAATGGTTTAAAATATTTTTACAGGACATAACACTGGTACTTCTGCCTATGGCATTAACTTGGCTTTATGTGCAGTTAATTTAGCAGAAGCAGCAGGAGATGCATTAGATGCATCTGTTCAAGCAGAAATATTTGCCACAGCTGCCATGTCTATTCATTTGAATGCCCCATTTAAACTAAAGGTCTTCTCTGTAAGTATAATTTCTTTTCTTTACTTATTGTGAATTATTTATTTTCTTTGTTTAAGAATAATTAAATTTTAAGTATTTTAAATATTTACAGAACAAGTGCCAGTGTATGAAATAGTTAAATTAGTGTTGTGCATATAATTTGCCCTTATTTCCTATATTACATTTAAATTTTTTATGGTATTTTTTAAAGACAGTTTTTATTGCTAAAAATCAAAATAAATTATTATTTAATAAAATATAAAATGAAAATAACTTGATATGGTTGTCTTGATGTCAATATATAAATTTGCCATGTAATTTTTTAAAAAATTTCTCATTTCTAAATATCTAGAAACTAATCACTTATAATTATTTAACACATTTTTAGCGATACTTCTTGATCAAAGTTCGACATGCTTGCTCTAAGAGTGGTGGAAAAGTTCCTGCTGTAATCCAGTGGTTGTGCCATAAAGAAGGTCACCGCTTCTTTGTTGATGGAAACTGGAGTGTGAATTTTGATGATAGTATTTTCTCCACCATTGGAAGCCCAGGTAAATTTTCAAATATTATCTTTCCTATTTTTCATAATGTCAAAGTTCTTATTTGCATCGTTCTTAACGGGTATCTGTTGATTCATCTATTTGGATCTGGGCTTTGTAACTGGCTTCTGAGCTGGTTCTATTGGTTGTCTAACACTGGGTGAATTTTATCTCTTATTCTGGTCTTTTCCTTGGAATTCTTCTTGACTTAATCTTGTGATGTCTTGTGTCATTGCTTAGTTTTTAATTAACGAACACAAGACTTTGTTGTTTTTCTTTAGAGCTCTTAATTTACTCTATAAATCCCAGATTAACTCAAATACAAGGAAATTTTGGTTTTGAACAGACTGTCATTGCAATCCATCAGCGCGCAGCCAAAAGCTGATATTTTTCCACCAAACCGTTTGTTTGATTTAACTACACTACCATGCATAATTGATAGGCAGATTATCAATTATATAACAATAAATCTCAATCAATTTATATTTTTCATTGCAGAATCTTTTATTGTTTGTTTTTAAGAAAGCTTGACTTAAAGTTTAAATTTATTTTCTGTGATCATAAATATATAAGAAAATTCTATAAATCTATTACTTTTAATGTACAATATACACAATCATAAAATTAAATGTAATCAGTTCATGTGACATTTACTTACATAATGATTGAATAGGGATGCGTGGATTAATGGCTATTGTCAATGGAAATGGACTCAGCAACCTGAGTTCAAATCCTGATGTATCCAACTATTCTCCCTTCAGCTATGGGTAAATAGTCAGGAAGATTGGGCTCTTTAACCTTAGTTTGGCAACCAGACTAGAAGGAAAACTTTGATTTTAAACCTGTTAAACTCTGCTTAAGAAATTGAACTTGTGACACATCCTACTTGTGTTGAGTGGTTGATAAATATATATATGATAATTGAATGCTGAATAAGTTGCCATGATCAAATTTATTAAGAAATTGATTAAACAAAAGATAAGATTCATGTTTAAAGAAAAATTGGCTTTGTTTCTTTCATGTTTAATCATTCATCTTTTAAAACTTTTTTCAGTTGATCCTCTTGCTGCTCTGACCAGAGAATTTCGTGAATATCTTTTGGAGAAATCTTTGAATGCCTTTTTAAATCCAACAAAATCAGAAAGGTAAGAATATTTCTAAAGCATATAAATTAAACTTGGTATTTGATTTTAGTATAGAGAAATTGTCCTCAGATTCCAAATTATATTGTTGAATAACCTTTAGACGATCACCCACACTCCAAATTGTTTTTTTATTGTCAACATCTTGTGTCTCTCATCCACCATTTTGTATGTTGCCTCCTCATTCCATTAGTTTGTTGTCGTTGCAGCCCCAAGTTCTCCTGTGTTGAAGGACAACTCAAACACAATTTTTATATGTGCACATATTTTTATTTTTGACACTTCATATTACCTATTGTGACTTACTAACTAAAGTTTCAATCTAGCTTTTTAGTATTATCTGATCTTATGCCTTTTTAATCCAATGAAAGCCATGTTCTCAAACAACCTCTATGTCAATCAAAATGGATGACTGAACAGTTTTTCTTGCAGCCATTTTAATCTGTCCTACACTACATGCCAATAATAGATTTTGATCTATTATGTAACAATATTAGACCATAATATCTAATTCTGCTGTTGAAATTTTTTTTTATTGAAGAGTCAAATAAGTTTTTGATAAAATATTTTATAACAGCTAGTCTAGCTGATATTCTAGATTACCTGAACATCACAGGAGAAGCACACTTTATAAGTTTGGACACACATTAATGTATAGAAAATGGAATTGGCAAACAGAGTTCAAATCCTGGACAAGGCTGTTTGTATTTCACTTCATAATAATGCTCTTGGGAAAGGCATGGCTAAATCTGTTCTCCCCAGCTATGTGCAAATAGTAGGGCAGACTGGGCTCTTTAGCTTTGGTTAGGCAACTAGTCTAGATGAAAAATTCTAAATTCAAACCAGCTTTACTCTCTTTAAAAATTTACCTTGTGTCACATCCTGCTCTTTAGTTGAGAGGTTGGGTAAAATACATACCTGAACATCACCTTAAATGTGATGTGTAAATATTTATTTTTATTTTTCACTTGGAATAATACAAAATGAATCAACTTGGATAAAATATCCAAAATTAGAATTTTAAAATTTTATTTCATGCTTTAACTACTCAATCATAAAAATAAAAATTAATTCTGTTAATTCTATTATTAACAACTGGTTAATAAAAACAACTGATCAATTAAAGTTATTTTAGATATTAACAAAATAAACTCCAATGTATGGAATAGCCCAATTTGTTTTATGCATATAATTTGCCCTTGCTTCATATATTGCATTTAAGTTTATTACTATATTTTTTTAAACAATTTTTGTTGCTCTATTAAGCAATTAAAAATTAAAGAGAATTATTATTATTTGATAATGTCTAGAATGAAAATGATTGGATACAGCTGTCTTGATGTGTAAATTTGCCCACTAATTTTTCTAATTTTCTCCTTTTTAAATATAATTGGTACGAAAGAAAAAAATGTATTTTTCCAAGATAAAATAAAACTATAAGAATGATATTCTAATGAATTTATTTAGTGGTAATCTAATAGTCTGAGTTGGTTTCTTCTGTTTTAGGAGCAGCTACATTAGTGAAGTTACTCAGTACACCCAACTGTTGACTGATTGTTCCTGTCTTCAGTCAAGAGACCCAGCAACTTTAACACAAGAATCTGTGAAACAGTCTATTCAAGGTAAGCAATTTTATTTCTGCTCAATGTTGTGTCAACTGTGTTATTTAAAAAAAATCTATTTATCATGTGATTGTTCAAAAAACAAGGTAGGTCTCCTGATTTCAAAGATAATTGTAGATTTTGCATTCATTTGGTTTATCAGTACAAATATATAAAATTCTGCACATATTCTTTAATCATATTTTTAACTACTAGAATATGATTTTTTCTGCATCTTTCTTTTAGTGTTAATGTTAAGTTTGCTAAAAAATCATAACCATTTACTTGACAGTTCTTTACATCTTATTTGTTACAGTAATATTCCATTAACCCTTACTACACAGGAACCAAGTATTTCTTGGTTCTGTGTACAAGCACTTGAGGGATGATAATTGAGTTAACTTGTTTTGATAGTGAAATACTTTCCAGAATTCTCAACATTTAATATGACATTAGTATGCACATTTTATTTTTACTGGCCAATAGAAAGAGGTTATGAAAATTGATTTGTATATGATTAACATGTTACATCTCCAGTTTGTTGGGTGTATTTCTAAATATAGAACAAGAATGAAACTTTAATTACAAAAACAAAGCAAGATGGCAGAAAGTAATTTCTTTGACTTGTTAATTGTGATTCTGACATTGAATTTAAAAGGTTTCACCATTAAAACACAGTTTCATTATGATGCTGAGTTTAATGACTATTTGTGTAATGGTATGAAAATGTTTGAGTGTATGTGAACTAAGGTATAGCTGAATAGAATAGATAGTGAATATGGATCAAAAACGTTATAGTTATTTGGATACATAACTTTGGCATGTCAATTTTGGCTAATTTTAATAAGTTCAGTCTCTGCATTTTAATGCACAAAAAATTTAATCAGTATAGTGAGGGTTAAAACAATTGCAATGCTAAAGTTTCCAAGTTAGGTTGTATAATTCTAGTTCTATAGAATTTAAAACTTCTGTTGAATTGAATTCTACTAATTGTAACTTGCTGTTTGAATGCATTGTTTGTTTGTTTTTTTTAAAATTGTGTTGCCACATTTTATCACAAATAACCAACATGAAAATCTAGACTATTAATTGAATGTGGGCAGAATTTAATTTCAATCTCATAATGGTAAAAGTTATGTTTTTAACTCTGTATATTGTCAATTTTAGGTTAAATTTGCAATATTTTACTATTTAAATTTTAGTGTATTTTCCTAAATTCGGAGGCTAATTTTCATTACAATATCTCATTTATGAATGCAAAATATTTTATAATTGGTCATATTTAAGCTATTTTGATATGAAGGTAAAACATTAATGATTTGGTCTTTTTAAAAAAATGACCTAAGATTATTAACTGATGGTTAGATATAATGGTGTCATTGGAAATGTTGAATTTATTTCAGAAATTGATGAAGTGGCTCGTTGGTGGTCATCCCTTGTTAATGTGGCTATTTATTGGATTACTGGGGATTATGAAAATGCTGAAAGACATTATTATCATTTGGATGTCTTTCCAAAGAAATTGATTGCTTCAAAGTAAGTACATTTCAATAATAAAAATACCTTGTTTTTTTTTCTTTTCAAATTCAATAGTCTCTCTCTGTCTCTCTTCTTTTTCTTTTCTTTTCTCCTGTTCTGTCGGCTGGAGCTGTAGAATACATCAACTGCACCTCTGCAGAGGAGTTACACACCCTCCCCTAATGGGGCCACCTGTTGGCTATGGACAGTAACCCATAATGCCTGAGAGTAGGATTATGGTAGATGAATGGTCTGTGACCTTGGGTACTTAGTGGTCCTATGACATGCAACACTCCACTTTGGCCCTTACTTCATCGGAGAGGCCCCATCCAATCAGTTGGCTGGTCATGTCAAGCCCTAACAACTATATAATTGTCCTGACCGTATTCTTCAAATTGCTCTTATGGCAAACACTCACCAATTTTTATATAGGTGCTAGAAGGTGGTGGCTGAGGGTCAACTACTAGTATTTATTAATAAACATGAAGTTAATGAAAATTATTGCTAATAATTTATTAATGCATATGTAGTTAAACAAATTATATATATATATAAATAACCCACAAGCGTTGATATGCCATTAAACACCAACCAACCAACAATAACATCCTTTTCTATTAGGTTTTACAATTGTTTGTAGCACTCCTCTTTTTTGTTTTGTTGGCTGCGCGCGCGCGTGACTACCACTATCCCTCCTGTTACTCTCTCTCTCTCTCTCTCTCTCTCTCTCTCTCTCTCTCTCTCTCTCTCTCTCTCTCTCTCTCTCTCTCCTGTTCCCATTTTCATATTTTGCTTGTTAAATGCTACTTTATCAGCTGCCAACCAGATGCTTGTTATAAAAAAGGAAGTTTTATTTTGCTATCACAGCTGAATAATTGAGACAAATATAAAATATTTGACAAATGAATTCTTTCACTTGTTGCAAGTTGGGTGTGTGTGAAATCTACTGAAAATATTCTTTTTAGATTGACAAGCACATTTCTAAGGAGAGAGGAGTTTATGTTGTAAGCAAGAATTGCATCTTGCACTATCTAACTAGACTGAATATCTAAATGTTATTGAAAGGCCTCAACAAATGATAAATTATTCAGAAATCAACTAAAGTTTTGTCAATCTGGTAATCCTGGCATCAGATAATGAAGAATGATTACATATCAGATAAATATCACCAGATTGCAGAAATAACATCACATCACGTCCCTGACTTCAATATTCACAGTCATCTGCCAACTTTACAGGATTCCTGCAAAGGGCTCTCTTGGCTTGTAATACTGAATCCCATTTGTTAACTCTCAATTTAATTGCCATGTCTGCAGGGCATAATACACTGACTGTATCCCCTGCAAAGAGGTAAGACCCCCTCCAAAAAGAGGTGTCCTGGGTTTGAAACTAAACTGCATCTGATGGTGAGGTTCCAGTTCTGGAGAGTGTGGAGTTACCTTTTCATTGTCATTACTCCCAGGTCTACTCTGATCCGGTGTGGAAGTAGCTGTTAGGGTCCCTTTTATAACTCAAATCTGTTTAAAGATTATTTGTATTCAATAGGAATACTTGATGCCATATAACTGTAAATTTGTATTAAGAATAGTTATTTGAAGTTATAATTGTTTACTAAATATTATTATTAGTTACTTGAAACCATATAAGTGTGTGTAGACAAATAACTATTATTAAATAGAAATAATTACTTGAAACCATATATTTATTAGTATTTGATATGAATACTTGAAACCATACAAATGAGTGCCAATTATTTGCATTAGACACTTGATATATAACTGTGTGCAAAAATTGTTACACAACCAACTACACAAAAAATGTAAATATAAATGTATAATGAACATGATTTCCTAAACTCTAGGCATAAAGTAACCCTAGATAGGTTGACATATCATTAAATCAATCCATCAATCTGGATTCAATTCCAGATTATTATACATTCTTTGAGCCACTTCTTCACTACAGATTTCACTTCCTCATCACTTGTCTCTCAAACCCTCTTTCATGGGGCCAAAGAGATGATAGTCTGAAGGCACTAAATCTGGTGAGTATGGAGAATATGGTAAAATTGTCCACCCGAATGCAGCGATTTTTCTCCCTTGTCCTGATGTTTGTATGTGGTCGAATATTGTCATGCAGAAGGAGGACATTGTCGATTGGCAAGTTGGGTCTTACTTGGATACTTGCTCTGAGCCTTATTAGGGTCTCAATGTAGGCCTTAGTTTAATAAATGATAAATTTTAAAAAAATGCAACTTCCCAAGAATTTGACTGCTGTAAATTTGACAGGCAGACATATTAAGGGTTGTTTTGTTCAACCATTGAAGCTTAATTAATTCATTTCCATAATTACATCAACATGTAAAGACGATGACTGATGAAGTTAAATTTATAAAAAAAAAAAAATATTTTTCACCTTTTTATGATTCTTGTCAAATTTTTATTGTTCCAGTGATCCACTGCCCAAAGCTGCTTTCTTTGCATACAAAGCTCGTCGTAATTTCCTGTCACTTGCTCCGGGTAGTTCTCGTTCATCCTTATTGCGCCAGTGTGATCGTGCTGGCCGGCTTCTGCGTGAAAGCTTCAAGTTTTCTCGCACTTATGACAGAGCAGAAATAATTAAAGTAAGTAATTTCATTTCTATTACATTGAGTCTTCTATATTTTTGTTATTTACAGTGTATTTTTGGGGGGCGGGGAGTGTTTATACACAAAATTTTCATTATAAATAAAGTTTTTAAATTGAACCACCAAAGAAAATTCTGAACAAAATTATAATCTTTATAGTATCTTTCTCTCTACATTAATAGTAGGAATATTTAATCCGAAATGTTGTCTATTCTTTTAAGATATCTTTCAAAATTTTTCTGAAGAGATTTGAAATCTTGATTTAAATACTTTTAGTAAAAAGTTTTTCTTTGTATGCCTGCATTTAGTTTTGATGAATATTTTATATCCAAGGATGAATCAGTAAGTCCATAACCTGGCACATTATTATTAGCTGAATTTTTATCTTAAAGTTTTGCTGCATAATGTTTAATATTCACCACTGAATTAAATTGACTAGGAAAGAGATTATGTTGAAAAATAAATATCTGTTCTGTAAAATAAATGTTTTTTTTTTGTTTTTTTTGTTTTTAAAAAAAAATAATTAGGCTACATACAGACTGATTGATGTACCTATATATTACATATATATATATATTTTTTTTTTTTTCTTTTTTTTTTTTTTAATTAAAAAAAATTGTAAGTGGTAGCCTATTTGTCATGTACTTTGTGTTGTTTAATTGTTGCCAACAGCATTAGTCTTTCAAGTGAGCAGTGTTTTTTTTTTTTTCTTTCTTTCTTTCTTCCTTCTTTCTCCTCCTCCTCCTCTCATCTTTGTCAAGTCCTTGCCGTGCCTGATATTGATGACATTATCCTTTGACTGTGTCTGTTTTGCATTGTTAGTTGCATTGCATTGGCTTTGGATTATGCAATGCATACGCAGTGTAATCAGGGACAGTTACTATCATCTTGCTAAACAGCAGCACACAACACAGATTCACAGATGGGCAACTACTTCTTCATTCTTTCTTCCTCTCATCCTCTTCCTTTTACTCCAGTGGTTCTTAATAAGTTTATAGATTTAAAAATAATATTGAAAGTATTGTACTATTTCTTTTGCATGATATCTAATAGATCTCTTTATTTTGTCTCTTTTACTCAACAACATTATTCACTTAGTACAAGATTAATTTCATTATACATTAAAACATTTTAAAGCAAGATAATAAAATTATATTAAGTATTGTTCTATTATATCATAATTGGTTTGGCTTAGGTGATTCCCTCAACAAACCTATATAAACCTTAAGCAAATATTTCATGGGTACTTAAAACTAAAATCTATTTTAAAAACTTGTGTATTATAAACAGAACAAATTTCAAAATGAATGTCATTCATGATTTTGTACATTCCATAGATATGTGATAGCAACTTGAAAGCGCTCATGATATTACGGTTATCATCGTAAAAAATGGAATAAGGAATCCAAGATCAAACCCTAGAGGCTGTTTGCATTTCACACAGTGCTAATACCCTTGGAGAAGATGTGTTCATCTATTCTCCTTCCAGCTATAGATAAATAGTAGGGCAGGCTGGGCTCTATAACCTTGGTGTGGCAACCAGTCTAAGAGAAGAAAAACTCTGAATTCAACTTTGTTAAACTCCATGTTTTGACCATGTTTTGCATCCTGCTCGTGGCGGAGGAGTTGTGTAAATGTATATAATATAGCAACTTGTGAATAAATACAAACTCCTAGTGTGTGTGTGTGTGTGTGTGTGTATATATATATATATATATATATATATATATATATATATATACTGGGAGTTTGCGTTTATTCACTTGTAAACGTAAGAAAATGTTAACAGCAAAAATAAGTAACTGATGACTTTTCCCTCAAAATTATTAAGATTTAGATACATTGTTCATATAATCATTAAAGCAAATAAATATAGATTTTTCAAAATCTATTTTAGTAGCCAAAATGTCTTATTTTATCTGGTTTATCTAATAAACATTGAGATTTAATTCCATTCAGAAATTTAGAGAGAAAAAAACTAGTATCCCAGATACATTGAAGAATGATATTGAATTTTGAGAACTGTTTTTCTCTAAAAATGTGTACTGAATTGAATTCTGATGTGTTACCAAATAAAACTTTTAAAATATTTTGTGTATGTTTGTTTTTAAATTAGTTATTCCATTTATAAATCATGAAATGTTGTTAAACAGAGAACTAATCACTTGGTTAATGGGTAAATTGCTAAGAAAGGAGAAGAAAAAACATTTTTTTTCCCTGCAATCAGTTAATAATAATTCAAGGTTTTTTAGCGTAAAATTTTTCATTGATTTTATTTTCTATATCATCCAAAGTGAACTTTAATTTAAGATTTAATTACCAATATTTAATATTTGCACTATTTGTGTTACAGATTTTCATCTAGAAATACCTGCCAAAATTGTTACTAATATTAGTCTGATAAAAGGATTTTTAATATCATCATATTATTTTCACTTGCAAAAGTATTACATATTTCTATCCATTTGATATTTTATAATTTCTAGTAGGAATTTTTGTATTTACTCAAAAAATGAATTTAAATAAACAATAAGATTTTAATTAAGTTATATTAAAGTTTTATTTATTCAAGGATAAAAAAGAGCCCTTCATATTGATGCAGAGAATTTAAAGTAAAAGTTAAATTTATGATTAGATATGGTAGCAACTATATACAGGGTGCAATGGGTAAATTGTTGTCTAAATTACTCAAAAATGAAAATAACACTTGACATCTTACTTATATATATATATATATATATATATATATATATATTACATTAATTCAAAGAAATTGCTATTCCCTTCAAGCATGGCTGCCAGACAATTTGGGAATTTTCTGCAAGTCTTTCTGACAGTCTCCTTGTTTAAATTGCTGCCGTTATCCTTGCCTTCAGTTCATCTTTGGTGTTGCCTAGAGTTTTGTTGGTCTCTTTCTCAACTGTACCCAACACATAACAATTTTCTCATCTGAGAAAAATCAAAGCCTATTTGGTTGGAGGGGATGCTTGAGTTTTTTTTTCAAAGGCTTTGCAATGTGGTCTTTTCTCTTCTTCTTCATGGCCTGTGATAAGAATTTGCCCATTCCTGCCTGATAAGAAACTCAAACACCCCCATGTCCCTGACTATGGACCTGGTTGACTTGTTGGGATCGTTGTTAATCATGGCCTGGATCTTGGCAACAAATTTGGATCATTTATCACAATGATCAGAGTGAGGCTTCTGGGATGCCATACCTTTGTAATCACCATTGGACTCCTCCAACCTTTTCTACTGTCCTCAGATTGACAACCAAATATTCTGAAATCTTTGTATTGGAGCTTCCGGCATGAATGCTAAGTGGTGCATTTTCCAAATTTCGGGAGGAGTGAATTGTGTCATAATGCTGCTTTCTTCACAGACAGTCCTCAACTGACTCTAATTTGCTGCACAGTAGACAAAATCTGAAACAAAATACTTGCATGAAATTAATGATTTAAAATATCCATAATAGATTAAAAAAATAATTTCAGAATTTACTCTTCTAATTGTTTTAATATTTATACTATGCAGTTGCTTAATTTTGCTATCTCTTCTTTCTTTCTTTTTCTTTTCTTTTCTTTTTTTTCTTATTATTATGCTAAACTTGTTCCGAGGTTAAAACTTTAGATTTTATTGCACTTCACTTAGGATTTAATCATTTCAAAAACAAAAAAATTAATGTTGTAAAATTTTATTTGAAGAAATAATCATAAAAGAATCTAAAGAGAATTTTTACTTAGAAAAAACTGAAAGATTTATTCACACTCAGAAATATAAACATTGTTTAATAAGGATGTTTTCACATCAAATATTTATAAATCATTAAACGAATCTGGATTATTAGGAAAAGGATAACAACAAATTTTTAGTTTTTCATTTTCCTTTCTAATAAAATCATTAAATTATTTGATTTAACAAAATATATTGTCTGAAATATGTTGGTTAAATAAATTTAAACTTGGTCGGTAGAAAGT
This sequence comes from Doryteuthis pealeii, assembly GCA_023376005.1. Lineage (NCBI taxonomy): Eukaryota > Metazoa > Mollusca > Cephalopoda > Myopsida > Loliginidae > Doryteuthis > Doryteuthis pealeii. The sequence continues at coordinate 83,013,763 of CM042138.1, read as the reverse complement.
TATAGTATTTAAGATCTAAACTATGGAGTTAAAAATCAATTAAATATTTTCAGTGATCTGCAATATTGCTAGTTTATTATAACATTATATTATCATATATGTGTATGATCAGATTTATTTTTATTTTTATTAATTCTTGCAGGAGGCTCTTTAAATTAATTAAAATTGATAAAAAAAATTTTTATTTATATTATATAGCTTTTCCCTATTCATCATAAAGTTCTTTTGTGAATCAAACTTCATCTAGTGCTCACCTGAGTTCTTAAATGTTTTGGACTCATGCGCTCTACTTGTTCAATTAACATTTAATAAATTTAAGGAGACAATTTCAGATTTTGTACTTTCAATTGTTGATATAAATACAAATTTAATTCCAGTATCTTCATTAAAAAAGTACAGTGTGTGTGTGTATAAAGTTAGTATTTTTATGGGAGTATCTTTATTAAAAAAAAAACAGAATTGATATTAGGGAGACCATCTTGGGAAGATTCCAATACTGTGTATAGTTGAGCAGAGATGGTAAACAGGTGGAGACTATAATATCATAAAAGTACTCCCATAGAAATGTTAACATCTTTTTAAACACTTTTGTTATATTTGTCATGTTTGTTTTTCTTTTTACTAAATGTATAATGATCTATCAGAAAAAGAAGATTTTAAAACAATTTCAATATTTAAAAATCAATGCTTCTGTATTTTCTCTAGTTTTCTTTCTTTTTCATAATGTTCACTAAAGAATTGTTTTAATCAGAATTGTTTGTAATTTTTCCAAATTTTTGTTATTTAATGTTTTCTCTTGCATAAGGAGTATTTTATTTTTTATTTTATTTTATTTATTTGCTGCCTATCAACTTCATTACTTGTTAATTAATTCTTAAATCACTTTTCCATTTAATTTTTTATGTTTTAAGTTGCTTTATCCCCCCCCCCTCCCTACTTAGATGTACCAATTACTGTATCAAGATATTTAAAAATCAAGACCTCATAGGAATATAAAAATTGTAACAATTCAAATCTGTTAAACTCCACTTAAAATTGACCTTGTGTCGCATCCTGCTCATGTGGAAGAGTTGGTTTAAAAGCATATAAGATAACTTAAAAACAGAAAGGGAAGTACTCCAAGAAAAAACTGAAATCTCCTCTACCCAGACTTTCTGATTTAGATAGTTCAATCTACTTTATATTTATAGTAAATATTTATTAATTCAAATTTATTGGCTATGATAGCTGAAGTTATTTTTACTTGAAAAAAATCAAGTTTGAGCTTCCTCTGTTTTGATTATTACTGCTAAAGATTTGAAATTTATTAAATTTGCATATTAATTAGAATTGAATTTCTTTAAACATTTTAATTTTGGAAAAACTTAATGTTAAATAATGACAAGCCACTGAACAGTTCTGAAACTGTACCAAAAGACAATTATTTAACTAGAATATTCAGCTATTTGTGTATGTATTTACCCAATCTTTCTGCCATGGAGCAGGATGGGACCCATGATTTTTTTTTTTTTTTTTTTTTTTTTTTAGTAGAATTTGAATTCAGAGTATTCCTTCTCAACTGGTTGCCTTATCAGTGTTAAAGAACCCAGTCTACCCAGTTATTTTCCCATAGCTGGATTCATATCTTACCCAAGGGGCATAAACATGAAGTGAAATGCAACTAAACTTGTCTAGGATTTGAATTCGGTTTGCTGATTTCATTTCCTATGATGATAGCTGTTACACTAAGTGTGCCTCCACTGGCTATTTGTATATGATTTCCAAGCTATTGGTCAATTAATAGTTTTAACATTTTTTGCACTTTAAATCCGGTATTTTCACTTTAGTAACCCCGTTTATACATATGCAGCTGGTATATACCTCTTAGATTTCGAGAAGATCAGTAATTGAGAAAACCAATAGTATTTTATTTTAATTAGATTTGAGGACATAGTCTGCAATTTATCATATAATATTGTTATTTGTTGCAGTGTCTCTTATGATATTTAATTGAGGAATAATTCATTCTATCCCAATTCTGCATTGGTCACACAAGACTCATACACCATTTTATACTGAAACAATAACAACCACAGTGGGGAAACATGTTAAACACTTCCTCATAGAATGTGTAGTTTGCTTTGATCAGAAAATGCTTTTTTAACGCAAATGATATGAAAGATCTATTTAAAAATGTCAACATAGATGACATTCTGTCCTTTTTGAGAGAAACAAAGCTATACCAAAAAATATAAGCATAAACCTGATCAATATCATACAAAAATAACCCCGCAACATAATCCCCAGCAATGCTAACATTGTTAAAATTGTTAACTACAAAAATATACAACATATATTGAACTATTAACTACAAAGGCATACAATGTATATTATTCTTTAACCTCTAGGCATAAAATAACTTCTGATAGGTTGATATGCCATTAAAATGCATCAACCAACTATCTTATGACATACCAATTTCAAATGATAGGTCTTTCATCTAATGACAATCTGAACTCTTTCCCCCAATAATTGTATTTCAACAATAAAGCTTATAAACTATTTATATAATCTTTTTTAAGCTTTATAGTAAATTAACTGAAAAAGAAAAGAAGAATCATTTATACAATGCAAATATATTTGAATATTTGAGATGAGGCTTCGTGTGTATTATTTTGATTTTTCAGACTGATGTTCTCGTGTTTATTGTAGTATGTAAAAACGCAATGTTTCAGCCACTATACCTTCCGGCCTTCTTCAGATCTTCTCTGTCTATCCGAGCATATGGGAACCAATAAATGAAAAAGCTAGATAAAAATTTTTTTTTTTTTTTAATAGATTAATTTAGAAATAAAAGTATTGGAAAATAACTGATGCTATTGCATTTTATACTCAAGAGTTGTGCAGGAAATGACAATAAGCAGAGTGTGTGTGTGTCTTTTTTTTTTAATGATCGTGATTGCTTCTCGATTGATAGGCATGCAAAAACATTAATGTCATTATTTGAATGAGATCTTCAAAAGTTCTTTGATGCCCTGTTTGATCAACAGTCAAACTATTCAAAATGATTTCCCAGGTTGGATCCTTATTATGCTTGGATAGACAGGGAATACCTGAAAGAGGCTGGAGGATACAGCAACAGAAATGTGTTTTTACATACCACAATAAAGATGAGTACAACAGTCTGAAAAATTAAAATAATGCAAATATATTTATTCTTAATTTTTCTATTTTGCCTTTTTTTTTTTTTTTTTTATTACAGCTTTTGGGTGCCACTATTTAGATAAGTAAATGTTTTTATTTTCTGAACGCTTTTGCATGTACTAAATTATATACTGTGATTGTTATGGCAGGGCATCCAGCTGCCAACTTGTGACCTCTTGCTGAGAACTAGACGTGAAATGTGGCAACTACGTCAAAGCCAAGATCCAAACTATAGCAAACCAGCACCAACTGAACTTATTGCTTTCCAACAAGACTTGACATGTCTTCGTCACATTGCTAATAATGTGAAATCAGCTTTGAAGAAGGTAAGTGCTAAATGCAATCTTCATTTGACACTAATTAATATTGCTTCTTAAAATAGACTACTTTGATTAAGCGTTTGAAATTTGCCCTTTATGGGATGGTTTAGCTCAGTTGGTAGAGCATCCAACTTGGAATCACAAGGTACCTGGTTCGATACCGGTCCTCACCAACTTAGTGTATGAATAGCACAGGGATCTGTGCAGTAAAGTGAGGGGCTGATGGTAGGTGTGGTGCTCCACCTAAAACGCTAAAATAATCTCCTTGTCCAGTGCTAGTGAAAAGGGGATAGACTCCCGACATTAGGCCGCCCCCACCAACTTTACTTTTTACTTACTCTGTCAATATTATTATAGAGGTTGGTTTAGCTTAGTTGGTAGAGCATCCACCTATGAATTGCTAGAGTAGCACAACTGGGATAATCTGATCTGTGCAGTAAAAGTATCTGGGAGCTGACGGTCGGTGTGGCATTCCACCTCAACAAAAATAATCACCCTAATCTAGCGCTAGCAAAAAAGGGATAGACTCCCTCACTGTTTGGTTGATACCAACACTAGGCCACTCCACCAACTTTACTTTTTTTTTTTTACTTACTCAGTCAATAGTTGATTTATCACATTGTCTTTTCACTTGATTTTATGTTTATGTGGGGAAACTGATTTAAGAAGTTTAATAAGCTTAAAATGGACATTAAGACATTTGAAGATGTCATCAGATTTACATTTTGATGAGGAAAAATTTATTCTAGTTCTTTGCAAATGGTTAAATATATTGTAAACACAATTTTTGTTTAGGTATTGATTCTTATCCCTCCCCTGATACATCGGTTATCAGTTCGGTTTCCTTTTTTAAGTCTGTGTGTATGGTTTTTTTGGGTTTTTTTTTTCTTTCTTTCTTTCTTTCTTTCTTTCTAAGGAAGACATTTATTCTGTGTGTAAGATTCAAAGTGATAATACTTGAAGATAAAACTCTGACAAAGGTTGATAGACAAAACATTTTATATACAGCACAGAATAAACAGGGTACATAATACATAGGTGTACATAAACATACATACAAAAGTAGTATAAATACATATACAAGAGTAGAGATAATGACACATTCATGAATGGTAAAATACAAGATATTTAGGTATCAAGGAGATACCTAAATGTACATAAAAACGTAGTTACGGATACATGACTAAAGAATAGTCATATATCGTACAAGAGACTTACTAGCAGTGAGTGGCCAGTGTTAAGGGCCGAAGCCCCAACGAGAAGAGGGTGGTCATAAGACTACCTCATTGTGTCTCCTAGGTCGAGCAGCAGGGAAAGAGAAAGAGACATTCAAATCAGCCGCTTAAATATCAAAGGCTCCTAGCAGGAACCAGCAAACTAAATGGGCCGACAACTCCCCAGGCAAATACGAAAATAACGCCTACATGTGTAATGATGTTTAGATATTTAGGGGGGAGGACTAACTTTGAGACATCATGTTGTATCCCCCTCCAAACACACACACACTCATTTGGAAACATTCTATGCTAAAATATAAAATAGATTTCCAAAGTGTCATATGTGCTGTATTCCCCCCCTTCCCCCTCTATTTCTTTTGTAAACAAATAGATTTTACATTTATTTCATAAAAAATAGTCAAATGTTTGTATCATATTTTTGTTCATCTTTTGCTGATCATACAAATGTTGATAAAATTTAATTTTATCAATCTAAAAATCCTTTTCAACTGTGTTTCTTTGGATACTAATAGTAATAGCACTAAACCGAATGGTTTCAGTTTCATAATGAATCTTTGTGTTTTCCTGTGTGCAGATGAAACTGGAGAAAAAATTGGTTTGTTGGTTAAACTACCCATCTTTAGTAAACACTAGTGTTTCCCTGTTGAATTTTCTAATAATATGATGTGAGCTGACTTAAGAAACGAAAATATTTCCATTTATGCTATAAAAAAAGTTGTGGACATTTTAAACTATTAAGCGCATTATGATGTTACAATTAAAAGTAAAGTTTACATATGAAATGTTTTAATGGTTAAGTTAATGGATTTTGCCTATTACTACAATACCATGATACATGAAATATCTAAAGATATCTTTTTTTAAGATGCATAGTCTTTTAAATAATAATTTATGACTGTCTTTGATTAAGATTAGTAAAATTCCAAGTTTCTTCTAGAAAAAAAAACAAAGTATCAGCCAGATGTGTACCCAGGTTGTCTGTTTATAAGGACTGCATAAGGGTGGATTCACTGGATATTGTACCTGCTTTATTAAAACAAAATTTAATAATGTGCTCTCCCCTCTCTAATTTTAATTTGATTCTGCTATAAAAAAATTATCACATCATACTTAATAATAAACACAAAATAAATATTGTATATCCGATATCTCCAGTAAAGCTTTTTTGTCAATGTTAAGAATGGCATTATTAAATGTTTAATGTGAGAGAGAGAATTCTAATGCTTAAACTGTGTATACAAGAGGGGAGAGGATCAAAGTTTAGGTACCAGACATATATGCCGAAAAAATTGGTCTTTAAGAGTCGTTCATTACATGAGTATATATAGTAAATAAAATTAGAAAAATAAAAATTTGTTGCCATTTTTCTTTATTGTTCAATTTTTAGGTTTTTGAACATTTTTTGTAATGAAGGAATATGGGTGTTTTTTTTATGTATTTTTTTTAATGTAAACCCCTATTCTTATTTCTTGTTGTGCAGGTTTTCTTGTATGAGGCTACAGCTCGCATCATGGCTGGTGCAAATCCAAGTCGTACTCAACAACTTCTTGATCAAAGTATCAGAAGAAGATTTGGCAAAAATAAAGAAGGTAGGTGACCCAACAGGTGGGATGTATCTTTTTAAAAATATTTTTTGCATTGGTATGACATGCATAAATGCAGATACATTCAATTTAACAAAAAAATATCAGAAGTGTATTTAACACCGTTCCATTTTTAATGTCTTATTAACTAAAATAACAGTGAGGAAATTGAAAGTTGCATACATTGCCTTGTGGACAAATATAGCAAACCAGTGTAGATTTATTTACTTAGGGAAAAAAAAAATTTTAAATGGTCCAATTAACTCTTGGAATAATAATGGTTCTTAGAATTCCAAAATCTATTGTTGGTCAAAAGATTATTTTTATTAAGTAAAGTAAGACATCATAATTAGTTGCACCATTAACTTTCGAATACAAAATTCTGGAAAAAACATCCCATGTATAATATACATTGACTTTTTGGAATTTGTAGCAGCTAAATTTAAACTAAATTTTACATTTGTTCAACTTTTTATACGGTTTGTATCAACTCAAAATAAGAATTTTTATAGTTAATATAATGTTTCAAAACACAAAATTTACATCAAAGACAAAGACATGTTCACATGAAAATGTAACAAGCTTTTGATGAAAATAAGTTCACAATAGTAGAAACAAATTATAAATACACATTCCAGTAGGTATAAAGCAAAATGTTTGTTACACATAAGTTATGATTTAAGCCCATAGCACCATTCATTTCTTTAGTCATGAATACATAGTTCACATCAATATTTTTTTTTTTTTTATTATTTTTTACAAATTCTGAACTTTTGTAGATTTGTAGATTATGTTGCAACTGTCATTTTCATAAAGCAAAGATTTTTGTTGCCTTACAGTTGCTGAACACAATTCCATCCCTGCTTAATAAGTTTAAATTTTACTCCTCTTCTTTTCTTTTTTTTTTATATTCTACAGGGAAATATTTTCCTGTGTAGATTTCTGAATAATAATGTTTAAAAAAAAAAGAATAAATAAAATCATTACTAACCCTTTTCTGCCATATTTGGCTAGCCAAATTTTTAACCCTTCCTTTGGGCGAGGGTCTGGTGGCTTCGGCCACTGGACCTGTGTGTTGATCCCAGGGGGTCATCCCTCCAGGCAACACCTGCCTCCTCGATTTAAAGGGGCAGGGCTGGGTTTATTACCCAGTGCCTGGGGTGCCACTCTTGAGGGGGAATGCCAACAGAACCCACTCATTTTTTTGCACCCACCACCACCCATGAGCTTCGGTTCGTGAGTGGTCCCACATTGATAGGGCCTTGTGCCTAAACCATATACAACTAACCAAATATATATGCTATAGAAATCTATAAGAAATTTGAATTCTCTTAAAATTGATAAAATTTAGAAATTCAATCCAGAAAGGGTTAATGAATTTTTTCATTTGAAATCTTTCTATCCCCCAACCCCCACGGAAAATCTTGTTTCTTTTATCTTTATTTCCTTTTATTTATTATTTTTTGTTCGCAGACTCAAACGTTATAATTCATAGTATCATTTTGATTTTCTATATTCATTCACCCCACCTGAAAATGTAGAAATTTTCAGTAATAGTATCAATTTAAACTCTAATGATTGTGCACCTGTCTCAATCCTTTTTTTGTCTTTACAGACTTCGCTGGTAGAGTCTGTAAATGTTTCCTAAAAATATGTGTCAGCTGATTTGAGCGGAATTGTCTTCGTCTTTTATGGATATTTTTTTTTTTAATCGGAAGATGTTTGATGCCAAATCAGTAAATGATCATTTTAGACATTCAAAACCAAAACGTTGTTGTTGCATTTTTTTATTTCTAACTTTTCTTTTTTAATTGCTTTAAAAAAAAAAAATCCAAACCTGACATTGTCATGTGTTATTTAAAGCTTTCTTCTAGTTGAATCCAGTCTCTTTTTTTTTTTTCGCTTTGGTCATTTGTTTCTTTTTGGTGATGGAATCCTTTTTGTTTTTCTGCATCAATCATAGAGGAGGGAGGTATTTCTTTGTATTGTGCAAAATCTATTTGCAGTACACAGCAGGATAAACAACCTCGGTAGACATTACCAGTATTACCAAAATCAATTACTACCAACATCCTTGAAATAAATTCTGTGCCTTAAGCAAAGTCTTTTGACTCTCACTTGCCTAAATTAGCCACAATTACATATTAAGTTGGTTAGTTTTAGTCAACAAATTAGAACCTTATTCTCCCCCCTCCTTTCCCTCTTTAACAATAATGGCTAAGTGGCAAAAGTCATTGTGTGATGTTTTCATTTACACCACTTTTGAGTGGTGTCAATTTTGTTCAAGCCAGGAAGTGATTTGTCCCGTCTTATATTCCAATACATCTATAAAAATATATTGTACACTTTAATATAATTATCTCCATTTTTAATGTTTATTTAAAAGCATATCATAGAATATTTTTGTAATTTGCAGCAGTAAAAGTAACCTTTTTGACTATTTCTTTTTAATTTAATGTTTTGAAATATTATATTTTATATTTTATATATATATATATATATATATATATATATATATATATAAACAATTTTTCTTTCCATTTACTTTACAAAATTCTTTTATCCAGTTGATTTTATGAAGATAGACATCACAATAATTTACCTCTCTTGATTTCGGACCAACAATTTCTCTGGGTTACAACTTCATTTTTCCGAGGATTCCAATCTCTGTATCTCTATTCTGTTTAGGCATGACAGTTTAACTTTTAAACCTTGGAAATATACAATAAGCCAAATAAAATTGTAATTTAATTTGGTCAGCTACATCATTTCTTTTAACAACCATCATTTTTATTTTGCCCTGTAATGAACTTACAGCTTTTTTTTTTTAATTGAAATTTTATGGTTGATCTGAGACAATGATATAAACTCCTTAATTCTGTGATTCTTAATTTTGTCAAAATCTTGAAGGAATACATCTAACACTGTTCCCTTTTGGATTTTACAAAACAACTCTTATTAAGTCTTTTTACAAGATATTTTAGATTTTATTATCCTAGTTTAACTGCCAGATGTCCTTTCTGGTACCAACTTGATATCAAGGGCTACTTTTAGCATTGATTTTTTTCTTTCTCTTAAGATTTAGGCGTACAAAGAGTATCAGTTTTATTACTTTGAATATAACATTTTTAATTATATATTGCTTTTAAATTAAAAAATTATTGAACTTTTTTTTTTTCTTTTCAATAAAAAAAATTGACTCTTTTAAACAAAGTGTTTATTTTTTTAACTTTTTATTTAAATATCAACTGATTGAAGTTGTTTGTCTGAAGTAAATCATAAGCTCATCTTCTGTTGTATATGTTCTTAAAGGTTGTCTATCACATGTCACCATTGGTAATGGTGTTTCTGTACAAATATCAGATATGAAATATTCATGAATAAAAAATCTTGTATTTGTAACTTGACTTTTTTCATTTTGTTGTGTGTGTGTGTGTGTTGGTGGGGGAGAGCAATTCAAAACTAATCATCCTGTTAATATTAACATTTGTATGTTTATTGATGCAGTTTTATTTCTAGATGCCAATTTCAAATTATGATGAAATAGCAAACAGTTTGTCACAATCTAAAGTTCATTTTATTTATAGTATTTTCTTAATCCAGTTGGCATCATCGTCCCAAACAAAACTTAGTATATTTATATTTTAGACCCTGCTAATGTCCCATAAAATGAGACAGGATTTGACATATAAATATTGAATTGTATATACATTACTTTTGGTTAAGAGTGTGTGTGCATATGTATGTGTTTTTATATATATATATATATATATATATATATATATATATAAGTCGACGGGCGGCCTAAAGTCGGTATCAGCCAGTCAGCCTATCCCTTTTCAATAGCGCTAGACCAAGGAGATTGTTTTAGCATCTGAGGTGGAGCGCCACACCTACCACCAGCTTCTTACTTTACCGCACAGATCCCTGTGCTACTCATACGCTGAGTTGGCGGGGGCCGGTATCGAACTAGGAACCTTGTGGTTTCTAGCCGAACGCTCTACCGACTGAGCTAACCCGGCCACTTACTTATATATATATATATATATATATATATATATATATATATATATATATATATATATATATATATATATATATATATATATATATATATATATATATATATATATATATATAAATAAAAAATGTTATTGGGAATATTTTTGGTTACATTAGAAGCATCAGAAATATAAAGAGAACAAAAAACAGAATTCTAAAAGATGAATATTGTATTGCTTTTGGTCTTTATTTTATTCAATATTTTGGGTGTCCTCCACCCTTTTTCAAGGCTTTTGTAGACAAACTGATTGTGATTCAAATAGAAAATAAGATAAATCTGAAAAAGAATCTAGCATTATTTAGCTGTTAGTGTTCTGTTTTCAAATTCTGTGACGTAACCTGATTGAAATTGATCACAGCATTAGGATGTGATATAACTTCTGAATTCTAATATTTATATTGAATATTATTCAGAAATTACATCACATATTAATGATGGTTTGATATACAAACCGAAACATTTTAACATTGGCTAATACTTCTAACTATAATAAAGTCATCCTTTGAATACCTTGTTTGTTTTTGTTGGTTTTTTTTTTTTTTTCATATTTTATATATAATATATATGATTAATATTAATTATCATTAATAAAGATGATTGACATAGGTTCATCTGAAATAAATATCTACTCTTAATTCTATTGGGGCATCTCCTCATGGTGTAATGGTTTGCAAGCTAGTGTAGTAGATCCATTACTACTGAATAACGAGTTCAATCCTTGCTGGATGCCCCATACCTGTGACCTGGTGTCACATCCTATAAGTTGTGCAAATACATACTCTTAATACTACTAGTGTATGACACAATTTTCTGCCAACCAATTGGAGATGGGTAAATCAAGATGGTGCTATCTCCTCATGAAATGGCAAACATCTGAAATTGCTAGACCAGTTCATATACCTCAACATTTTATTTATATATATAATTAAGTAAGCCTAATGAATCAGAATTATCCTGATGATCCATTAGGAGAAACCTAGGTAGATATTCTCTGGCTCATTAGGTTTACTTAATTATTTATTGGCTCTACTTATTGTACTGAGCACTTTAGTATATTTCATTTTGGCAACTCTTACAGTATTTTTTTTCTTCTTTTAGCTATTTTGATAGTGCCGACTGATTATTTTCAGGAGATGCATATGATTTGGTCTTTTCTTTTTTTTATAATTTTTTTTTCTCCAGGTGAAAGTTTGTATTGTGTCATTACAGACTATAAAGCCAGGAGTTTTTTTTAATACTGTCACAGTTTAGAAATATATATATATATACAGTGATGCTGATAGCTTTTTTGATTTAATGCAATCCTAGGATGCACATATTTGCTTTGAATGAGTCCCCGGGAAAATTTATGGGTTCCAACTAAAGCCATCTAACTCCTACCTTGTAAAATATTCTAAGAAACTATTGAAATGTATTTACAGTTAGCTTGAAATGATGAGGGAAGAAAAAAGAAAAACACTTGTACGCATGGATTTGATTTTACTGCGTCCTTTTTAATTTTTGTGTGTCAGGGACACAGGACGCATGCCTATCAGCATCTGTGTGTATATGTATGTGTGTATATATATATATATATATATATATATATATATATATAGAATATGTCAACATACGCATAGGTAAATCATAGACTGCTATTGGCAGGTTAACAATTATATGGAAATCTGATCTTTCTGACCAAATAAAAAAAAGAATTCTTCCCAACTGTAACTGTGTCCGTACTATTGTTTGATTCCACCACTTGGACATTAACAAAACATCTGGAGAAAAAGCTACATGAGAACTACACAAAGATGTTACATAATGTTTTGAATAAATCCTATAAGGAGAACCAAAAAAAAAACAGCAGCTGTATGGCTACTTACCTCCCATCACATAAAGCATCCAAGAAAGATGACCAAGACCCTGCTGGACATAGCTGGAGAAATAAGGATGAACTCATAAGCAATGTTCTCCTATGGACACAATAATGTTGATTGACCAGCAAAAACTTACATTTATCAGCTCTGTATGGACACTGGATGCCATCTAGAGGACTTATAAAGAGTGATGACCAATAGAGACAGATGGTGAGAGAGGGAATCCATGCTGTCAGCATGCCATGATGATGATGATTTATTAGAAGTAAATATAAATCATTTTGTTCTCAGAGGTAGGCACATGAGAAATTTGAAGATTGTATTTCATTTTAGGATTTACGGTCAAGTCTCAGTGAAAGCACCGGTTCCCACTAGATCACCAAAGTTAAGTAGTGATGAGCCTTTTCAATACTTAATTGGGTAGTCACTTAAGCAAAAGCAGGTATTGTAAGCACCCTGATTCCTTTGTTTATCAAAAATAACTTGATTTGGCATTAAATGACCCAAAAAGGGTTGATATGCTGTAAATAGATAAAACAACCATGATCCAATATGATTAAGTGAGAACATGGTCAGAGAAAAAAAGAAATGGTAAAAATAGAATGTTAAGCCCAAGCATATGTATATGGGTGGGTGTTTGTACTTTAAGGACACAAAGGATTAGGCAGTAAAATTTTAAGAGAAAAATGCTGTTTTTATGAGAAAATCTGTTTTGAGGAAATTAATGGTCTGAAAAGTGGAGACACTGAGCCTGAAAATAAAGTAATGACGATCGCTTTAAAGAGAGATTGCAGACAAAAAGTCTGAGACAAAATTAAGTGCTGAGGATCTGGGTGGTCGAATCCATGGGTCTGTGTAGGGTTGTAATTTACATATATTCGGCTGGCTCGGGCCCTTGGGGTTAATTTCAGACCAGCCTTTGGAGTGAGAGGTTGTCCTTGTAGCAGTAGATAGAAATAGCCAGAGACCCACATCAGTGAAGCCAGTAATCAACTTAGAGTTAAAACAACTTTCTTGCCAGCTGACAACATAGGACTAAGTATCCTCTGCTCCACCACAAACTTCACAAAGTGTCACAACTTCCTCTTCCATTAGCGTCCTGTCATCAAACTTTGTGTTGTGTTTTTTGTTTTTTTTTATCTTTGTGAACATGTCTCTGACTAGTACCCTTTGAATCGGCCAGTACAGAATATTACAACGTTGGGGTCATAGACATTGTGCAACAAAGGTGCAGCGAGTGCAGACCGGGTATTATCACACAAAACTGAATAAAAAGAAGAAGCAAAAACTGGATAAAGTTTCTTTTTTTTTCTTTTTTTTTAATAAAACAAAAATATAAAAAAGCTTATAAATTAATCTTATAAAATGTTGATTTGCAAATGAATGTCTCATAGCCCTAAATATCTACCTATAACAGTAGATGAAAGCCATAAATGTTTAGCCATGTCTAATATTTTCCAGCTGTATTTTCCTAGGCTTGTTGAAGACAACCAGAGAAAAAATTCCAGCATAGAAATTTTGAACAGGAGCCAATTAAAATGAAATTGGGTGTGCAATTTGCACTTTAAAGTTTTACAAAAATACATTTCTTCTTTAGCGATGGCCTTGATGCAATAACGTGACATGTGTAAAAATGATTCTGCGTCTTTGGTGATATTTAACTTTGCTTCAATTCCCCGTAGGACGTCATTGGTTTTTAATATAAGAAGCATTTGTCGAGGTATACGTTCTAAAACTTCAGAAATTTCCACCATGTAATTTAAGGCTTGGTTCTGGATTTCTTGAACCTGCAAATTTAAAAAATTCAAATTTAAATTTTTAAAAATAGACTGGTTAAAAATAAATTATCTGGGATAGCCTCAAATTTTAGTCTTTATTGAGATTGGATTCTGGAATCTGAAGACATGAGATGATGTAATGTAATAGAAAGAGAATGGAAAGAGCCAGTAGGTTAGCATGGAAAGTTTTTAAGGATGAATCAGCATGATGCCATATGACATTTTTATCTACTGGTCAAGAAGTATCACATGGTGAAATGGGGGAGAGGTGAGAATGTTCGGAGAGTTTGAAACTATGCGTTGACAGGGTGACATGGCTCTGACTTAGGGGGGAAAATAAAAATCTCATGAGAAAAAGAAGTGGCCTTGTGTTATTACTAAAAACTATAAATGGCACAAAGCAAGATGTCCCCCGGCACCCCAAGTTGGTTTCCAGACTCCAAGCATTCAAGAATTCTTAGCCAGAATAGCATCAGCTCAGCAACCGGATTCAAGCCTCTCCACTTTGCACAGAAGATAAGTATACAACTATGATTTTTACTATCAACACGCCATCACTCCATTCCAACATGAGAGCCATAATGTCACAATAGGTTCAAAAAGTATATGCTCTGTGGCCAGGACTTAGAATGCACTGACTGTATTCTCTGTAGAGGGGTAAGGCCCCTACCCCCCGCCAAAAAACAGTTTGACACTAAATTGCATTTGATGGTGAGACTCCAGATCTGGGGAGTGTGGAGTACCCCTTCATTGCCATTACTTCCAAGTCCACTCTGACCCTGAATGATATTACCTGTTTAGGTCCTATCTATGAGTCAAATGAATCTGTTTCAAAATTATTCATATTTGATAGGAATACTTGTTGACATAACTAGATTATTTTAATTAATCATTACTTGAAACTATAATTGTTTACTAAGGATTATTAGAAAACAGCTGTACGGCCACCTGCCCCATATCACACAAACCATCCGTGTAAGACGAACAAGACACGCCGAGCACTGCTGAAGAAGCAAAAACGAACTCGTAAGTGACGTTCTTCTGTGGAAGCTATCACATGGGTGGGCCGACCATCAAAGACATACATTGACTGTGTAGAGGACCTCCCAGGAGCAATGAATGATAGGGAAGGTTGGCGAGAGATTGTCATGGATATCCGTGCTGCCAGCACGACATGATGATGATGATGATGATGATGATATTAGTTACTTAAAACCATATAACTGTGTGCAAACAAATGACTATTATTAAATAGAAATAATTACTTGAAAACATATATTTATTAGTATTAGATAAGAACACTGGAATCCATATAACTGAACAAATTATTTGTAATAGATAAGAATATTTGATACCATATAACTGAAAAAAAAAAACTCTTAAGAGTCAACTGCACAAAGAATTTAAATATTAATGTACAATGAACACAATTCCCTAACCTCTAGGTATAAAATAGCTTCTGTTAAAATCAATCAAAACATATCAACACTGAAGCTGTATTTACCAAGATGAATAATTAATGAAACATTAATTTTCTTCAAATTAGTTCTTTTAACATCCAACCCATTTATTCCATCTGATTTTCCATTGGTCAAAGAAGCGTTCCCCGAAAGTCCTCTTTGATACGGTGTGAAACTGAATTGTTGTATTTCTTTTTAATGTATTCAAATCTTTCCCTTAAGTTGGGCAACGGCTGGTGAGTATAGAGGGTTTTGCACTTGCACAAACCTGTGTTTCGCCAAAAACATTTTGTTCAAAAAGTATCGAGACTGGCTTCCTAATTTTTTTCATATCACCACTGATTCATCTAGATGCCAAGACATCATAACTTTATTATCTAAGTGGCTCAACTGTCTATGCATCTTCATTTAAATTTAAAACATTTAAGCTCCAGCCCCATTACTTTTTTTTTTTTATTACATGTTGTAAGAAATGAAATGTTGGAAATACTCTTTACTAGATAAAACAACATTTTTCTTTTCAACTTTGTACTATTTGAAAATGTTAAATATAGTTGTACTATATAAAAGAGTTAAAAATTATGATTGAAGAATTGACTTATAAAATGTCCTTAAATCTTACTCTTAAGGGTATCCAAGGTTAAGGTTATTATACAATATAACTAAATAGTTTTTATGTATGTGTATATATATATATATATATATATATATATATATCTTATTATAATGAAGATTGTGTGTTTTTCTGTCTGTAACCGAAACTATTACTACTCAAGTCGCAATTCCCTTCATTATTGACATCACATTCTTCATGATTTTATTTATATTTAAACCTCAATTATTAATAAAATTGCTTCACCTTTTTATTGGTGTTGTCCATATCTACATACTAATAACATGCAATTATATTTATATATACAAAAAATAGCGGTTTACAGTGTGAATGGGAAGGCTAATTTGCATATTGATATTAAAAATGTGATTTTATTAAATATGTGCTTAGTATTATTGCTTTCTAATTGTTTGGTTTTATTTTAATGAATATAAGCAAAAATCTCTTCAATGAATCTTAAATTAAATCCATTAAAAAGAAAAAATAACTGTCATTTTATTCTTTATTTCCTAATTTAACTAAATAGTTAAATAAGTAAAATTCAGCAATGAAAGACGGGAGTGATGGAAGAGTAAGTTTCATTTCTATTTTTCTATTATACCCCCACTCTGTTTCAAATCTTTTTATCTGCATTCTTATTAGACTTTCTAATTTAATACGATATTTCATTACATTAAAACTTAAATACTTGCACCCGGAGGGTGCATATATTTGCTAGTATATCAATAAAGGAAGGAAGAACTCAACACCGTAATTCCATAATAAATTTATTTCGACCAAAATTGGGGTCTATATAAATCTAAGTTGATTTACTACAGCTCCCTAAATTTTCGTCTCATCAGATGGGTCTCAATTCACCTACAAAAATTTGGGGAGCTGTAGTAAATCAACTTAGATTTATATAGGCCCCAATTTTGGTCGAAATAAATTTATTATGGAATTACGGTGTTGAGTTCTTCCTTCCTTCATTGATAAATATTGCTCTGTATATAATCTAAAAAGTTTATTATACATTGAGCTCTCTTCAGTGATTTAAAGATTCGCTGTATTTATACATACTGGATCATCAATATTAATACAGTGGATCTTAGAAATCACATATAGAATCATCCCTTACTACCAAGTTTTGGATAAATCTCTTATATATATATATTTCAGAGATTGATTTTTCTCGATTTGTTTAGCCTTACATTTGAATAGGTATGCCCGCTTAATTAATTAATTATTAATTAATTAACTTTCAAAATTAGGTACGACTTCAATTAAGCACATATTCTCCCCAAAATTGTCGGCTAAAAAAAGCCATATCAAAACACATCGTTTGTGTATTTACTTTCAATATATATATATATATAATATGAAGAAGAACTGAAAATAAGAAAAGTTTGAATAAAAGGTGCTCAATGCAGGTATAAAACCTATAAATCATAGAATTAGTGACACTATATTTCTGTTACTCAGTTTCATGTGTTTCAAACAAACTTAACAGGTGAGTGATTAAAAGTGACCAATCAAGTGACCATATGCTCTACTTAATGTATTGAGCACTTTCTACATATAAAACTTAGAAAGCTCCCCCGGTGTTTTTTTCTTTTGGCCAATACATACGATACTGATGATTATTTTCAGAAAGTATGGATGTGCCGGTCTTTTCTTTTAAAAAAAATTTATTTTTTCCCAGATGAAAAATATTTTTACTTTGAAAAACTGAATTACCTGGGTTTTTTTCCACACTGGCAGAGTTTAGAATTAAAATATATATATATATATATATATATATATATATATTAAGAAATTTGAAAAAACAAGTGTTCCAAAAATAAGATGAATTTATTTATCGACACTTAAACGTTTCGGTTTATTTAAACCTCCATCAGGATGTATTATGGGGTGAAGAAATTGATGGATGTTTTATAGATGACAGGAGATAAAAAAATCTTTATGAAAACATCCATCAATTTCTTCACCATAATACATCCTGATGGAGGTTTAAAGAACCGAAACGTTTAAGCGTCGATAAATAAATTAATCTTATTTTTGGAACTTGTTTTTTTCAATT
>CM042138.1:82899863-82995597 GCA_023376005.1 Doryteuthis pealeii | reverse complement strand
ATTTCTTAATATTGTCGGATTCATTTCCATATTTACTCCCATATATATATATATATATATATATCTTGTTAAAATTTGAAAGATAGACAAAGTCAAAATTAAAATCATAAAATGCTATTTACCTCATCTTTGCAGATAGGTTTCTTGTCAATTCCTGTAGAATTGTTTGCCATGAGCGAGCAGTTAAGATGCAGGCAAAAAGTCCATAAAGCTCACCACAATTCATTTTGTCTGCATAGTGTTTAATACCTTCAAGGTCAGGCTTTGATTAAAGAAATCCACATTTGTTCATATTAATTCAAAAAAATCGAAATATACACAATTAACTGAGAAATTCTTTCTTGAGGTTTGGAAAATAGCAAAACAACTGTGCATATTGTATTTTAGGTGTTTGAAGTTGGATAATACGGTTCAGAGGAGAAATAGTAATATATTAGGAACATGCATATGTATATGTGTTCTGTAAAAAGGAACAAATGGCTTCACCACACAGATTAGTTCTATGTAAGGTCTCTGAAGCAAGAGCTCTCATGAAAACTGATTGGTCCCATTGATTATACTTTAGGTGCTGGCCTGTCTCTTAAATGTCGATGACTCCCAGAGCAAAAGATATGTGTCTATATATATAAGAGCTCATAGATAATTAGTGAAAGACACGAGACTGTAGTTAGGAAAACGTATTCTTAATGGCCATAATTGTTGTAATAGTTATGTGCAGATGTTAACTGGGCCGGAGAATCACAATGGAGCCAGTAATGTCGTCTGAAAGTTATTACTAATTTCGAAGGCTGGCTTTTAGGTGCTCAAATAAAGCATGGTGTCATTTAAGACTGAAGTGAGGATTTATACTGGCAAAAAAAACAAAAAATACAATACTCAACAAACAGGTGTTTGGATCTCGAAAGCCCCAAGCAGCGACCAGTCTACCGATGAGCCGGCACATTGGCAGTGTGAAAGCGATACAAATATACAGTGTGACAAGACCACTTTTGTGAGAAGGTTTTAGATAGAGTTAAGTTAAGTCTCGCTTGTATGATTGAAGAATGTTCATTGGCCAAATTGTGTGTAGTTTATTCTAAGACAAGGAGGATACTTTACGTCGAACCATCATTAATAGTCAGCGAGAAGCTTGCTCATCCATTAGAGCAAACGTCATCTGTGGATTCATCTAACTTCTAGAAGTTTACAGTTCCTCTCTTCGCTGACGACTTGATCTATGGCACCTCACCTGATCCATGGTCTGATCCTGGCACTAGCAAACAGTCAACTGTATATATCTATCTTTATTGCTCATCCAAGGACAACCTCATCCACACTCTCCACTCACTCACAGGCTCTGGTCTATGATAAGTTAATACCCCAAGCCCCCATGGAGGTCCCAAACTCGACATCAACCATTTCATTGTCACGTTGTGTACTTTTTTCCTTTATACCTTAGTTCCGTAACGTGTGATATACATGTCTTAGTTACTTCTTAACCTCAAACACCTTGCTTCCACTTATCAAGATCTACACGCCCGTAAAATGGACAGGTCATTTCACTCAGAAACCACCCAGGATTTCCTTCGGCACGTATTAAGTTTTCATTTGACATGTGCTCAGCACTTTTGTCTGGGCAATCTCTCTTTTTAAAAGCAAGGTCTCGCCATTCTCATGAAGTACTGTTATTTTTGTCCGGGCTCTTTGGAGTTTGACATACAACTATGATGTCCAATACATTAGCCACAGGACCCCCCAAGAGAAGTTTATAAGAGAAAGTTTTAGTATTATAAATATCCAGTCATTCACTTGCAACATGAATAATCTCAAGACAAAAGTTTAAATAAATGTTATGAACTTGTTGTGTGGACAATCCCCCTCTCACACTCATCCACCTTCGTGCACAATGTCAATTGACCCCACGTTGTAATGACTTACTGGCCTAATTTGAAAGGCATGAGTAGAGACAGATTCACAAGGATAAAAAAAACACAACACAAAATTGATGACAGGATTGCTTAAAATGGAAGGAGGAAGGTGTGACACTTTTTCGTTTGTAGTGCGCAGAGGGCACTTAAGTCTATGTTGTCATTTGGCAAGAAGTTCTCTAAGTCAGTTGCTAGAATAAACTACAAGTTTGGCTGACTTCTATCATCGAGACTTAACTTATTTTCTATCTATCAACGTCCACTGTTATGATGCTCACACTCCAATGGCCGGTACTGGATCTGCTGTGGGGCTTGATCCGGTTTGAATATATGCAGATTTTCCCCAACCTGACCCAGCTATTAGACCACCCTTTGAAATTAGTAATAACTTTTCAGACAACATTATGGCTCCAGGTTTCTCCTAAAATTATGGCCATTACTTTACCAGTCTCAGTGTCCACAAGTTCAGACCATTAACTTTTTTAAGACCTATTTTCTCTTAAAAACTAGCCCAACCCCTTAAATATATTATGCGTAACATGTTTATGGCTCTCTTGAACCTTATAGAACTAACTGATGTGGTGAACCTTTGTTTCTTTACAGACCACAACATATACAAATGCATTGTTCCTAATATATTTCTATTTCCCTGACCGTATTTCCACATAAACTATTATCACAGTTGTTTTTGCTATTCCAGACTCTAACTGATGAATTTCCGATTGAATTACTGCAACATGCGATTTCTTTAATCAAAGCCGACCTGAAGGTTATTAAAACACTATGCAGACAAAATGAATTGTGGAGCTTTATGGAACTTTTGCCTGCATCTTAACGGGCTCGCTCATGGCAAACAATTCTTACAGGAATTTGACAAAGAAACCTATCTGCAAAGATGAGGTAAATAGCATTTTATGATTTTAATTTGACTTTGGTCTATCTTTCAAATTTTAACAAGATATATTATATTATATATAATATGGGGAGTAGAATATGGAAATAATCCCGACAAATATAAGAATTTTGAAAAAACAGTGTTTCCAAAAATAAGATTAATTTATTTATCGCGCTTAAACGTTCGGTTTCTTTAAACCTCCCATTCAGGATGTATTATGGGGTTGAAGAAAATTGATGGATTTTCATAAAGATTTTTATCTCCTGTTCATCTATAAAAACATCCATCAATTTCTTCACCCCATAATACTCCTGATGGAGTTTAAATAAACCGAAACGTTTAAGTGTCGATAAATAAATTCATCTTATTTTGGAACACTTTGTTTTTTCAAATTCTTAATATATATATATATATATAATTATATATATATATTTTAATTCTAAACCTTGCCAGTGTGGAAAAAAAACCCAGGTAATTCAGTTTTTCAAAGTAAAAAATATTTTCATCTGGGAAAAAATAAATTTTTTTTAAAAGAAAAAGACCGGCACATTCCATACTTTTCTGAAATTTAATCATGCAGTATCGTATGTATTGCCAAAAGAAAAAAACACCGGGGGAGCTTTTAAGTTTATATTGTAGAAAGACTGCTCAATACAGTTAAGGTAGAGCATATGGTCACTTGATTGTCACTTTTAATCACTTCACCTTTTGAAGTTTGTTTGAAACACATGAAACTTGAGTACAGAAATTAGTGTTCACTAATCTTGATTTATAGGTTATACCTGCATTGAGCACCGTTTATCAAACTTTTTTTATTTCAGTTCTTCTTCATATTTATATTATATATATATTATGAGAAGTAAATACAAACAAACTATGTGTTTTTTGGATATGGCTTTGTTTTTAGCCGACAAAATTTTGGGGAGAATATGTGCTTAATTGAAGTCGCTACCTAATTTTGAAAGTTAATTAATTATAATTTAATTAATAAGCGGGCATACCTATTCAAATGTAAGGCTAAACAATCGAGAAAAAATCAATCTCTGAAGTATATATTATATAAGGATTTATCCCCCAAAAACTTGGTATAAGGGATGATTCATATGTGATTTCTTAAGATCCACTTATTAATATGATGATCCAGTATGTATTAAATACAGCGAATCTTTAAACACTGAAGAGAGCTCAATGTATAATAAACTTTTTAATTATATACAGAGCAATATTTATTCAATGAAGGAAGGAAGAATCAACACCGTAATCCATAATTAAATTTATTTTCGACCAAAATTGGGCCATATAAATCTAAGTTGATTACTACAGCTCCCCAAATTTTTGTAGGTAATTAGACCCATCTGATGAGACGAAAATTTAGGGAGCTGTAGTTAAATCAACGTAGATTTATATAGACCCCAATTTTGGTTCGAAATTAAATTTATTATGAATTACCGGTGTTGATTCTTTCCTTCCTTTACTTGATATACTAGCAAATATGTATGCACCCTCCGGTGCAAGTATTAAGTTTTAATGTAATGGAAAATATCGTATTAAATTAGAAAGCTAATAAGAATGCAGATAAAAAGATTTTGAAACAGAGTGGGGTATTAATAGAAAAATAGAAATGAACTTACTCTCCATCACTCCGTCTTTCATTGCTGAATTTTACTTATTAACTATTTTAGTTAAATTAGGAAAATAAAGAATAAAATGGCAGTTATTTTTTCTTTTAATGGATTTAATTTAAGAATTCATTTGAAGAGTTTGCTATATTCATTAAATAAACAAAACATTAGAAAGCAATATTACTAAGCACCAATTAATAAAATCACATTTTAGATAATCAATATTGCAAATTTACCTCCCATTCACACTGTAAACCGCTATTTTTTGTATATATTAATATAATTGCATGTTATTAGTATGTAGATATGACCAACACCAATAAAAAAGGTGAAGCAATTTTTTAATAATGAGGTTTAAATATAAATAAAATCATGAAGAATGTATGTCAATTAATGAAGGGAATTCGACTGAGGAGTAATAGTTTCGGTTACAGACAAGAAAAACACCCACAATCTTCATTTAATAAGATATATATATATATAAATATATATATATATACACATTACATAAAAACTATTAGTTATATTTTAATAACCTTAACCTTGGATACCCTTAAGAGTTAAGATTTAAGGACATTATCAGTTCAATTCTCAATCATAATTTTGAACTCTTTTATATAGTTACAACTAATTTAACATGGTTCAAAATAGTACAAAGTTGAAAGAAAAATGTTGTTTTATCTAGTAAAGAGATTTCCAACATTTCATTCTGACAACATGTAATAAAAAAAAAAAAGTAATGGGCTGGAGCTTAAATGTTTTAAATTTAAATGAAATGCATAGACAGTTGAGCCACTTAGATATAAAATTTATGATGTCTTGGATCTAGATGAATCAGTTGGTGATTATGAAAAAAAATTAGGAACCAGTCTCGATACTTTTTGAACAAAATGTGTTTGGCGGAACACAGGTTTGTGCATGTGCAAAACCCTCTATACTCACCAGCCGTTGCCCAAACTTAAGGAAAGATTTGAATACATTAAAAGAAATACAACAATTCAGTTTCACACCGTATCAAAGAGACTTCGGGAAACGCTTCTTTGAACCAAGGAAAATCAGATGGAATAAAATGGGTTGATGTTAAAAGAACTAATTCTGAAGAAAATTTAATGTTTCATAATTATTCATCTTGTAAATACAGCTCAGGTTGATATGTTTTGATTTGATTTTAACAGAAAGCTATTTTATACCTTAGAGGTTAGGAATTGTGTTCATTGTACATAATATTTAAATTCTTTGTGCAGTTGGACTTCTTAAGAGTTTTTTTTTTTTCAGTTATATGTATCAAATATTCTTATCTATTACAAATAATTTTCAGGTTTATATGGATTCCAGTTCTTATCTAATACTAATAAATATATGTTTTCAAGTTAATTATTTCATTTACATTAATAGTCATTTGTTTGCACACAGTTATATGGTTTTAATAAACAATCATCATCATCATCATCATCATCATTTCAAATTGTCCTGCTGCAGCACGGATTATCCATGACAATCTCTCGCCAACCTTCCCTATTCATTCATTTGCTCCTGGGAGGCCCTCTACACAGTCCCAATTGGTATGTCTTTGATGTCTGCCCACCCATGTGATAGCTTCCACAGAAGAACGTCACTTACGAGTTCGTTTTTGCTTCTTCAGCCAGTGCTCGGCGTGTCTTGTTCGTCTTACACGGATGGTTTGTGGTGATATGGGAGGTGCCGGTACAAGGCTGTTTTCTATTCCTAGTAAACCATTATAGTTTCAAGTAATGATTAATTAAAATAATCTAGTTTATGTCAAAAGTAATTCCTATTCAAATATGAATAATTTTGAAAACAGATTCATTTGATCATAGATAGACCTAAACAGGTATATCATTCAGGGTCAGAGTGGACTTGAAGTAATGGCCAAGAGGTGGTACTCCACACTCCCCAGATCTGGAGCTCACCATCAAATGCAATTTAGTTCAAAACTGTTTTTGTGCGGGGGTAGGCCTTCCCCTCTACAGAGAATACAGGTTCAGTGCATTCCTAAGTCCTGGCCACAGAGCATATTACTTTTTGAACCTATTGTGACATTATGGGCTCTCATGTTGGGAATGGAGTGATGGTGTTGATAGTAAAAATCATAGTTGTATACTTATCTTGTGCAAAGTGGAGAGGCTTGAATCGGTGCTGAGCTGATGCTATTTGGCTAAGAATTGAATGCTTGGAGTTCTGGAAACCAACTTGGGTGCCGGGGGACATCTGCTTTGTTGCCATTTATAGTTTTTAGTAATAACACAAGGCCATTCTTTTTCTTCATGAGATTTTATTTCCCCCCTAAGTCAAGAGCCATGTCACCCTGGGCAACGGCATAGTTCAAACTCTCCGAACATTCTCACCTCCCCCCATGTGATACTTCTGACAGTAGATAAAAATGTCATATGGCATCAGCTGATCATCCTTAAACTTTCCATGCTACCTAACTGGCTCTTTCCATTCTCTTTCTATTACATTACATCATCTCCATGTCTTCAGATTCCAGAATTCCAATCTCAATAAGGACTAAAATTCAAATTTAAATTTTTAAAATAGACTGGTTAAAAAAAATTATCTGGATAGCCTCAAATTTTAGTCTTTATTGAGATTGGATTCTGGAATCTGAAGACATGAGATGATGTAATGTAATAGAAAGAGAATGGAAAGAGCCAGTAGGTTAGCATGGAAAGTTTTTTAAGGATGAATCAGCATGATGCCAATGACATTTTTATCTACTGGTCAAGAAGTATCACATGGGGGAGAGGTGAGAATGTTCGGAGAGTTTGAAAACTATGCGTTGACAGGGTGACATGGCTCTGACTTAGGGGGAAAATAAAAATCTCATGAGAAAAAGAAGTGGCCTTGTGTTATTACTAAAAACTATAAATGGCACAAAGCAAGATGTCCCCCGGCACCCCAAGTTGGTTTCCAGACTCCAAGCATTCAAGAATTCTTAGCCAGAATAGCATCAGCTCAGCAACCGGATTCAAGCCTCTCCACTTTGCACAGAAGATAAGTATACAACTATGATTTTTACTATCAACACGCCATCACTCCATTCCAACATGAGAGCCATAATGTCACAATAGGTTCAAAAAGTATATGCTCTGTGGCCAGGACTTAGAATGCACTGACTGTATTCTCTGTAGAGGGGTAAGGCCCCTACCCCCCGCCAAAAAACAGTTTGACACTAAATTGCATTTGATGGTGAGACTCCAGATCTGGGGAGTGTGGAGTACCCCTTCATTGCCATTACTTCCAAGTCCACTCTGACCCTGAATGATATTACCTGTTTAGGTCCTATCTATGAGTCAAATGAATCTGTTTCAAAATTATTCATATTTGATAGGAATACTTGTTGACATAACTAGATTATTTTAATTAATCATTACTTGAAACTATAATTGTTTTACTAAGGATTAGAAAACAGCTGTACGGCCACCTGCCCCCATATCACACAAACCATCCGTGTAAGACGAACAAGACACGCCGAGCACTGCTGAAGAAGCAAAAACGAACTCGTAAGTGACGTTCTTCTGTGGAAGCTATCACATGGGTGGCCGACCATCAAAGACATACATTGACTGTGTAGAGACCTCCCAGGAGCAATGAATGATAGGGAAGGTTGGCGAGAGATTGTCATGGATATCCGTGCTGCCAGCACGACATGATGATGATGATGATGATGATGATGATTAGTTACTTAAAACCATATAACTGTGTGCAAACAAATGACTATTATTAAATAGAAATAATTACTTGAAAAACATATATTTATTAGTATTAGATAAGAACACTGGAATCCATATAACTGAACAAATTATTTGTAATAGATAAGAATATTTGATACCATATAACTGAAAAAAAAAAACTCTTAAGAGTCAACTGCACAAAGAATTTAAATATTAATGTACAATGAACACAAATTCCCTAACCTCTAGGTATAAAATAGCTTCTGTTAAAATCAATCAAAAACATATCAACACTGAAGCTGTATTTACCAAGATGAATAATTAATGAAACATTAATTTTCTTCAAATTAGTTCTTTTAACATCCAAACCCATTTATTCCATCTGATTTTCCATTGGTCAAAGAAGCGTTCCCCGAAAGTCCTCTTTGATACGGTGTGAAACTGAATTGTTGTATTTCTTTTTAATGTATTCAAATCTTTCCCTTAAGTTGGGCAACGGCTGGTGAGTATAGAGGTTTTGCACTGCACAAACCTGTGTTTCGCCAAAAACATTTTGTTCAAAAAGTATCGAGACTGGCTTCCTAATTTTTTTCATATCACCACTGATTCATCTAGATGCCAAAGACATCATAACTTTATTATCTAAGTGGCTCAACTGTCTATGCATCTTCATTTAAATTTAAAACATTTAAGCTCCAGCCCCATTACTTTTTTTTTTATTACATGTTGTAAGAAATGAAATGTTGGAAATACTCTTTACTAGATAAAACAACATTTTTCTTTTCAACTTTGTACTATTTGAAAATGTTAAATATAGTTGTACTATATAAAAGAGTTAAAAATTATGATTGAAGAATTGACTTATAAAATGTCCTTAAATCTTACTCTTAAGGGTATCCAAGGTTAAGGTTATTATACAATATAACTAAATAGTTTTTATGTATGTGTATATATATATATATATATATATATATATATATCTTATTATAATGAAGATTGTGTGTTTTTCTGTCTGTAACCGAAACTATTACTACTCAAGTCGCAATTCCCTTCATTATTGACATCACATTCTTCATGATTTTATTTATATTTAAACCTCAATTATTAATAAAATTGCTTCACCTTTTTATTGGTGTTGTCCATATCTACATACTAATAACATGCAATTATATTTATATATACAAAAAATAGCGGTTTACAGTGTGAATGGGAAGGCTAATTTGCATATTGATATTAAAAATGTGATTTTATTAAATATGTGCTTAGTATTATTGCTTTCTAATTGTTTGGTTTTATTTTAATGAATATAAGCAAAAATCTCTTCAATGAATCTTAAATTAAATCCATTAAAAAAGAAAAAATAACTGTCATTTTATTCTTTATTTCCTAATTTAACTAAATAGTTAAATAAGTAAAATTCAGCAATGAAAGACGGAGTGATGGAAGAGTAAGTTTCATTTCTATTTTTCTATTATACCCCCACTCTGTTTCAAATCTTTTTATCTGCATTCTTATTAGACTTTCTAATTTAATACGATATTTCATTACATTAAAACTTAAATACTTGCACCCGGAGGGTGCATATATTTGCTAGTATATCAATAAAGGAAGGAAGAACTCAACACCGTAATTCCATAATAAATTTATTTCGACCAAAATTGGGTCTATATAAATCTAAGTTGATTTACTACAGCTCCCTAAATTTTCGTCTCATCAGATGGGTCTCAATTCACCTACAAAAATTTGGGAGCTGTAGTAAATCAACTTAGATTTATATAGGCCCCAATTTTGGTCGAAATAAATTTATTATGGAATTACGGTGTTGAGTTCTTCCTTCCTTCATTGATAAATATTGCTCTGTATATAATCTAAAAAGTTTATTATACATTGAGCTCTCTTCAGTGATTTAAAGATTCGCTGTATTTATACATACTGGATCATCAATATTAATACAGTGGATCTTAGAAATCACATATAGAATCATCCCTTACTACCAAGTTTTGGATAAATCTCTTATATATATATATTTCAGAGATTGATTTTTCTCGATTTGTTTAGCCTTACATTTGAATAGGTATGCCCGCTTAATTAATTAATTATTAATTAATTAACTTTCAAAATTAGGTACGACTTCAATTAAGCACATATTCTCCCCAAAATTGTCGGCTAAAAAAAGCCATATCAAAACACATCGTTTGTGTATTTACTTCTCATATATATATATATATAATATGAAGAAGAACTGAAAATAAGAAAAGTTTGAATAAAAGGTGCTCAATGCAGGTATAAAACCTATAAATCATAGAATTAGTGACACTATATTTCTGTTACTCAAGTTTCATGTGTTTCAAACAAACTTCAAACAGGTGAGTGATTAAAAGTGACCAATCAAGTGACCATATGCTCTACTTAATGTATTGAGCACTTTCTACATATAAAACTTAGAAAGCTCCCCCGGTGTTTTTTTCTTTTGGCCAATACATACGATACTGATGATTATTTTCAGAAAGTATGGATGTGCCGGTCTTTTCTTTTAAAAAAAATTTATTTTTTCCCAGATGAAAAATATTTTTACTTTGAAAAACTGAATTACCTGGGTTTTTTTCCACACTGGCAGAGTTTAGAAAAAATATATATATATATATATATATATATATATATTAAGAAATTTGAAAAAACAAGTGTTCCAAAAATAAGATGAATTTATTTATCGACACTTAAACGTTTCGGTTTATTTAAACCTCCATCAGGATGTATTATGGGGTGAAGAAATTGATGGATGTTTTATAGATGACAGGAGATAAAAAAATCTTTATGAAAACATCCATCAATTTCTTCACCCCATAATACATCCTGATGGAGGTTTAAAGAAACCGAAACGTTTAAGCGTCGATAAATAAATTAATCTTATTTTTGGAACACTTGTTTTTTCAAATTTCTTAATATTGTCGGATTCATTTCCATATTTACTCCCATATATATATATATATATATATATCTTGTTAAAATTTGAAAGATAGACAAAGTCAAAATTAAAATCATAAAATGCTATTTACCTCATCTTTGCAGATAGGTTTCTTGTCAATTCCTGTAAGAATTGTTTGCCATGAGCGAGCAGTTAAGATGCAGGCAAAAAGTCCATAAAGCTCACCACAATTCATTTTGTCTGCATAGTGTTTAATACCTTCAAGGTCGGCTTTGATTAAAGAAATCCACATGTTGCAGTAATTCAATCGGAATTCATCAGTTAGAGTCTGGAAATAGCAAAAACAACTGTGATAATAGTTGAGTGGAAATACGGTCAGAGGAAGAATAGAATATATTAGGAACATGCATATGTATATGTGTGTCTGTAAAAGAACAAAGGTTCACCACATCAGTTAGTTCTATAAGGTTCAAGAGAGCCATAAAACATGTACGATAATATATTTAGGTGGCTAGTTTTAAGAGAAAATAGGTCTTAAAAAAGTTAATGGTCTGAAAATTGTGGACACTGAGACTGGTAAAAACGTAATGGCCATAATTTTAGGAGAAACTGGAGCCATAATGTCTGTCTGAAAAAGTTATTACTAATTTCAGGGTGGTCTAATAAGCTGGGTCAGGTTGGGGAGAAATCTGCATATATTCAACCGGATCAAGCCCCAACAGCAGATCCAGACCGGCCATTGGAGTGTGAGCATCATACAGTGGACAGTTGATAGATAGAAAATAAGTTAAGTCTCGCATGATAAGAAGTCAGCCAAACTTGTAGTTTATTCTAGCAACTGACTTAAGAGAACTTCTTGCCAACTGACAACATAGACTTAAGTGCCCTCTGCGGCACTACAAACTGCACAAAGTGTCACACCTTCCTCCTCCATTAGCATCCTGTCATCAAATTTTGTGTTGTGTTTTTTTTATCCTTGTGAATCTGTCTCTACCTCATGCCTTTCAAATTAGCCAGTACAGGTCATTACAACGTGGGGTCATTGACATTGTGCAGCGAAGGTGCATGAGTGTGCAGAGCGGGGATTGTCACACAACAAGTTCATAAACATTTATTTAAACATTTTGTCTTTGAGATTATTCATGTTGCAAGTGAATGACTGGATATTTATATATACTAAAACTTTCTCTTACTAAACTTCTCTTGGGGGAGTCCCTGTGGCTAATGTATTGGACATCATAGTTAGTATGTTCAAACTCCAATCACGCTATTATGTACCCTTTCAGACTAATACCCTTGGGAAAGGTATGAACCCCCTCATCAGCGATGGGTTAAATAGTACCACTACTGTTCTACAATTATGGCTTTGGCATTAAATAACCCCTGAAGGTTGATATGCCATTAAACAAAGAAATCAAACCAAACTACAAACTTTTCTCAATATTTGTAGGTTAGTTGTAATTTAAGTCATTAGATGCCTCTAGTCAGAGTCTTCATATGCATGGCTACCAGGCAGGTACTTGTGATAGTTTTTATTGATCGATTTTAATGGCATGTCAACCTGTCAAGGATTATTTTATGCCTAGAGGTTAAGGAATCGGGTTCATTGTACGTTCATTGTGTACATTTTTTGTGTAGTTGTTTCTTAAGAGGGTTTTACCTCTAAAAAAAAAAATCTTTAAAGATTAAATTATTTTCTAGAATTTCAGGTTGGATTATGTAATTATTTTACCTCTAAAAAAAAAGAAAAGAAAAAAAGAGTAGGGGGTGACAAGACCTTCAGACCACCTGTATTTTTGAAATTCATTATTTTAAATTTGGACTAGTATGTTCTTTAATTGTATTTAATATTTTGGTTACTTTTATTGTAACTAAAAATCCAATAAAATGAACGTAAACATGAAAGTTGAAAGAAAATACTATAGTTATTCAATAAAACTGTTCATAGATGATGGATTGTTATAGAACTGTTCAGTCTTTGATCCACATATAAACGGATCATTTTCAACTCTCTGGAGTGAAAGATACCTAAAACATTGATGGCTCATGTTTTGACAAATGAGAGATCATTTGTCATCAGAAATTAAGATGGTCCCAAACATTTAATGTATTTGTAAAATGAGAACACAATAACAGTTTTACTTTTTACAGGGTACAATTTCTGATGCATACTGTGGTCTAAAAGTCTTGTCAGCCCCTACACATTTTTTTTTTTAGGTAAAATAATTACATTATACAAACCCAAAATTCTAGGAAATAATTAAATTTTTTAAGATTTTTTTTTAGGTAAAATAATTACATAAATTATATATTATATTATTAAAAACAAAAATAATGAAAGTTAAAACCATATGTATGGGTGACAAGACTTTCTGACCACATTATAGATTAATATACAGGATGGTCTGAAAGTCTTGTCATTCCTACATATTTGTTTTCCTAGGGGTAAAATAATTACATTATACAACCCAAAATTCTAGAAAATAATTTAATTTTTAAAGATATTGGAGACAGAATAATTAGATAGCTTATATATTATATAATTAAAACCCAAAATAATGAAAGTTAAAACAATGACAAGACTTTCGGACCACCATGTTAAAACAAGTGACAAGACTTTCGGACCACCATGTAGAAATTAAATTTTTTTTTTAAAAAGGCAAATATTTTTACCTGATATAAACCATGATCGAGTAATGTTAGTTCTATTTCTCCATTTTTCTTTTTATTCACCACCATATTTCCAGGGTGTGGGTCACAGTGCACATATCCATATTTAAAAATCATCTCACTGAAAACTTTGCTCATCTTTTTTGAAACCTGAGAAAAAATAATATGAAAGTTACAAGGGTGAGTTAAAAAGACATGCCATTTTGTTTAGGACAGGTATAACTACCAACACAGAAACATGTATCATATATCAAAATGAAGCTGCTCTTCTGTGGATCACCGCCCTACTTCTCCACATAGTCACCATTTTTTTCAATAGCAATGTACTACCTTCAAATGAGAGTATGTATCACTGCCCCATAAAATTCTGTTGACTGTTCTTTGAGCCACTTCTTCACTACTGATTTCACTTCCTCATCACTGGAATAATGTATGCCTTCTCTTACATGGGGCTGAAGAGATGATAGTCTGAAGGCGCTAAATCTGGTGAGTATGGAGGATGCGGTAAAGTTGTCCACCCTAATAAGGCAATTTTCTCCCTTGTCTTGATGCTTGTGTGTGGTCAAGCATTGTCATGCAGAAGGAGGACATTGTCGATTGGCAAGTTGGGTCTTACTCATCAGATTCTTGCTCTGAGCCTTGTTAGGGTCTCAATGTAAGCCTTAGTTTTATAGAAAAATCTTCACATGAAATAAAGAAAATGGCATTACTTTTTGACTCACCCTTGTATTTTGTTTTTTATTAAGATCAAAATTAATCATAAATACAAGTATTAGAATAAATTATGTTAGATTTGTATACTACATGTCATGTGACAGGTAACAACCAATCAGCTTTAAGATAGCTTGGCACTGTAACAGTACGATGGGAACTACATCTCTTTGCACTCTGATGTGTGTAAACCTCCTAGTGTAGTAATACATTGAGACACTTCACTTCAAGACCTAGTACAATATTCAACATACCAGATAACTCACCAATTATGTACAAATGTTAATAAATGTATTATACAGAAACATAACTTTCTATTCAATTACTGGTAAGCAATAACTACAACATTTATACAGGCAGACGTGCATGTTTGAAGTGAGTTATGCCTTTGAGCTCTATTAAAGCTTTCTATATTTCTTCTTGGTCAGTTGAGTACCAGTTGCCTGGAGATCTTATACCATTAGGACAGCTTGGAAGCCTAGAACTCCCAGATTTGTTGATGAGATCCAGACTATGATTGACAATGGTCCAGCTAGGAACATGGGAGTGTCTGAGTTTCTTATCAGGCAGGTAGTGCATAAAGACATTCACTATTTTTTATACAAGATGAGAAAGGGTCAATTTTTATCACAGCCTATGAAAGACAAGAGGAAAGACCGTGCTGTAAAGTTTTTCAATAAACTTAAGCTTCCACTCCAACCAACCATGCTTTGTTTTTGTTTTTTTTTTCAGATGAGAAATTTTTTGCTAAGATCAGATGGTGAACTCACAGAATAACTGTTGGCTTGCTCTGTCCCCACAAGATGTATGGATAGTGATGAAAAATAAACACCCAGACAACATCATGGTGTTTGGGGGGGGGGGCTATCAATGGTGATGTTATGCCTCCATTGATCTTCCCACATGGCATCATTACAACATTTGATATGTTTACTTAAGAGCTATTGCCAAATTGTTCAATATGTAAAAAGTATAAAAATCTTAATTTAACTCTCTCTCACTCACTCGCTCATTTTCTTTCTTTCCTTCTCTTCACCATCGATTGAAACAGATTACTGTTATTGTTTTTGCGTTCTCACCCCCTTCTCTCTTTCTCCTACTTTCATTCTTATTATATTTTTTCTGTGTAGCATGTCCTTTCTTTCTTTCTAATAAAAAAGGGAATGGTCTCTTATTTATCTGGGGTGACAAAACTCATAAGAAATAAAAAATTTGGTGGGTAAGCAACACCAGATAATCTTTAGTTACATGTTTGCATTTCATTTTGGACGATTTGGATGTTTAACCACAGGGTGTTGCAAGATGATAACAGAGGCCTACATCAAGTGCCTGGAAGAGGTAGTGCTGCCCTGGATCAAGAGGGTGGCTGTTGGAAAACCCACATATGATAACAGGATTCTGCGCTATGCCACACAAGCTGTCAAACCCAGTTTTGGCTGTGAGAAAATGTCTGTGGCCACCTAACACACCAGATTGCAATCCCCTTGATTATTATGTGTGGATGTGATTGAGCAAGAGGCCAACAAAACTCCAAATATGAACTGAAGACCAGAATAATGGCAGAATTTACCAATATAAAACAAAGAGACTATTGGAAAAGTTTGCCGGAGATTCCAAAGTCGTTTGGGGGCCATGGTTGAAGCCAATGGCTATTTCTTTGAATTTATAGTATTTCAAGATATTTTCATGTATTTATAGTAATTAGCTCAGTCGGTAGTGCGTTCGGCAAGAAACCACAAGGTTCCTAGTTCGATACCCGCCCTCGCCAACTCAGCATATGAGTAGCACAGGGATCTGTGCGGTAAAGTAAGGAGCTGATGGTAGGTTTGGCGCTCCACCTCAGATGCTAAAATAATCTCCTTGGTCTAGTGCTAGTGAAAAGGGGATAGACTCCCTCGCTGCATGGCTGATACCGACATTAGGCCGCCCCGACGACTTTACTTACTTACTTTTATATCTGATAAAGTGAGATGTTAGTGTTATTTTCATTTTTGTGTAATTTAGATGACAATTTATACATTGCTTTATTTAACTGTGGACTTCTGGGGAAAAAAAATTATTGGGTATAATACTGACTTTCTAGAATTTGCAGCAGCTAAATTAAACTAAATTTAGAATTTGTTCAACTTTTTATCAGCTTGTACTGACTACAAATATAAATTTATATAGTTGTGTTGAAACACAAAATCTACACAGTATTTAGAGCAAATACACATAAATTTGCAACAAGCATGTGGCAAAAATAAACTCACATTAAGAGAAACAAAATTATGAACAAACACACATTTCAGTGGTTACTTCTCTGTAAAACAAATTAGTTTGGACTATAGAAATAACTTACTTTTGATCATCCTGTTCCAAATATGGTGTGGCATGTGGCCAAAAACAAATTGATCATATAGTTCTCATGTATAATATGTACTTCTAACTTTTTGCCAAAACAACTGGAAAAATAATGGTTCATAAGCTGTAGATTCTTGTTAGGGCAGGTTTGAGGAACAAAGAAAAAAGATTGTATTCTAAAGATAGACAAAACCAGACTGACTGACGCCAATTTCAAAACTCCTGCCAACTAACGGACATTCTGAGAGCCGGGGAAAAGGATTTCTAGTAGCAGAGGCAGAAAGGCATTGGCAACCAAAGGGACCAGTCACGAGTACGATCATGTGAGAACCGGGTGAACAAAATACAGGTAAGCTTTAACACTAATAAGACTTTGTAAAAAAGAAAATTTATAAACCAAACCACAACTTTGTAAATTGTTCATTTGATACAATTTATTATACTGATATATAGTAAGGTCATGTGAGTATTAGAAGGAGAGTCCGTCGTCTAAGTACTTCAGGTGAATTCTGCACAGAGTAATCTGTGTGTTCTTAAATAGTGGTTTAGAACCACTATTCAGGTACGGGGGAGATGGGTCATTCCATTATATGAAATACACATATAAAGGCCAATTTTGTTTATTACTTGTACTGTTTTGCCTGTTCATTTGATGTTACATTTCACATAAAAATTACCCCTAACCAACATACGACATGTCTGATACACAAATAATTATGATAATAATAACTGTTTGTTCATTATCAAAATCATTATTCCTAGGGAAACTAAGTTAGAGTTGGAAGTTGAAATCAATATACAGTTAGTGGAAGGAAATTCTTTAAAAAAGAGATAGTTACCTCATTCACAGATATTTTATTTTTTGTCATGAATTCCTTATCATCAATATGTCCTCCTTCACAGTAATCCATCGTTAAAACACGACCCGATGAAAGATTCCAGTAGATTTTTGGCACCTGAAAAATTAGACAAAAAGAAAGGAAAAAAAAAAATCCATCTAAATGAGGGTGGATCGATAAGTCCATAGCCTAATACAGTTATTAACTGAATTTTGATGTGAAATTTTCATTGTATAATCTTTGATCTTTGTTATTAACAGAGAAACATTGTGTTTAGTTCATTGACTAAAAAGGAGATTATGTTGAAAAATATTTGTTGGGTAAAATAAATGCTTTGTGATAAAGAAATTGTGATAGAACCAATAAAGATAAAGATAATAACACCACGAAAAATATCATAAAATGTGTTCTTAATAACAATTAAGTTCATTTCAAATAATGCGCAAGCACAATTAAGAACACATTTTTATGATATTTTCGTGTTAAAACATGCAGTTGTATTGATTCGGACAAATTTGTATTTTCAGAGTAGATTTATAGTGAAATGAATATAGCCGACCAAAACATAACGGCTTCCTCAAAGTGAAACAAACAAGGGGAGATTACTCTCATTTATGTAGCTAATGTTCAGATTACCAAGTAATCTTCCTTGAATTGAATTGGCTTTGTACTCAATCAGCTACAATATTTTATTTCCCGATAATTTTAAAATACTGAATTTCATAATAATAATAATGAAATTATTGCATACAGTGCTCAGGTGCACTACAACTCATCAAAGGTTCATGTATAGTACATAGAATAATGTACTAATGTCAGGGAAATGAACAGCTTATAGTCATGGTGTTTGTGTGTGTGTGTGGAGGGGAGATATCAGGTATACTGTTGTCAAATTACAGGAAGCATGGATGTTTATTATTATTATTATTATGATTTCACTCTTTGTGAGTTTTTCACATCAGCGTAAACTGATGGTCTTTGACTGGAGCCTGAGTGACAACACATCTCCTCATGTATCCAGGACTCTTCTGAGTATTCTAGCCGATCTAAAAAATGCTGTTGTTTGGATAGTCACAATTCTTCCTCTAATTTCCAATTACGCCAATCTGGGGCTGTTTCAAGTGCACCAATTACAATTGGTATCACTTTCACCCTCATATTCCACAGTTTTTTCAATTCTCAGGCAAGGTCCAGGTATTTGTTATCTTTTCATTTTCTTTCACATTCTACTGGGACTGCAAAATCTACCAGTTGATAAGTTCTCTTTTTTTGTTAATCAATACTAGTCTTCTGGCTGGGATAAGGTGAACCGTCTTTATCTCAAAGTCCCAGAGAATTTTATATTTCATTCTCAAGAACAGATTCTGGTTTATGCACATACCATTTTGTTGTATGATCAAAATAAAGTCTCTTGCACAATTCCCAGTGGATCACCTTTCCAACCCAGTTGTGCCTAGTTTTGTATTTTCATCTCATCTCTGTCTCCACACACCGTACATTTGCTGTTCTGTTGTGTCTTATCTATTTTTGCTTTGATATAATTTGTTCTTGTGGCATTGTTTTTCATCATCATCATCATTATTTATGTTTGAATTCAAAACAAATAAAGATATTGTCTTAACACTCCAATCCATTCCAATTCCATTGTTTGTTTATACCAAAATCTTTAATAGACTTATTTTATTTACTTTTAAGGCTCTTAATTTCAATTGTGTTTTTACCAAAATTTTGACATTTGCAGGTGGATTGTGAAAATTTCTTCATTTGAAATTAACTCAATTGGAGTTGATAAAACTATCGTCTATGTTGTCTTAAATAATCAACTTATTATTCTACATGAATAAAATATTAAACCAGGAAAAAAATTTAATTTAAATATTAAAAGCAACAACAACAACAACAATAATGACCCCCCCCCCCCACAAAAAAAAAAAAAAATTTTTTTTTTTACTTACTTTCAAAAAATGTAAATGTTTCAGCATTTTAGAAACTTTTTCACAGTTTTTGCCTTCCTGAATAAAGTCCAATTCCACTGGGAGATTTTTTTCTGTTTCTTCTGCCAACCACATATATTTGAACCCAGGGAAAACAAATTTGATGGCCTTCACTAATAACTAGAAGAAAATCAAAATGCAGACTTAATGTATATGTAAAAAAAAAAAAGATGAAAATAATTAAATGATTTAATGAAAAACAAAACAATTTAGCAATGAAAAAAATATTTCTTTTAAAATAGAGAACAAGAAACCTTAATTTTGATTTTTACATAGGCAATTTTTAGTCTTTAAGACTTCAACTTGTCCACTACAAGTTCTTTCCATTTTATTCATTTTTTTATGGTGAAATAAAATTAAAAATAGTTACATTTTATTATGAATATTTTCATCATTCTTAAATTTCATTTACTTAGTGATATATCTTAAGATATCCGTAAATGCGTATGGTTTGCAAGGAAGAATAATGGACAAGATGAATTGGATAAAAATCGTTTATTAAAATTGTTGGATTTTTTGATATAAGGCATCAGGCAAATGGTCACTTCTACTTATAGACTCGCCTATAAACACGTGACCTGAGAAGGCATTTCTATTGTCCAATCACTGGCACTGCTGCTGCTGCTTATGCTGTATTAATAGAGACCATATTCTGAGCTTATGTCATTGATACTTGGATTATCTCGGACGAAGGACTTACAAGGAATACGTTAACACTGGATTCTTACTGGCTTGCTTACTTACTTATTACATCTGGAACGAAGGATGGCTGCCAGATACTTAACAAAAATAACGAATGTGAAAACGTTGTTGTTGTCGCCGTAGATAATAGTAGTAGCTCTCTGGAGTGGCCGAGGGGTTGTAAGTCAGGAATGGCCGTGGGGTCGGTGAGGTGTGGGTATCGTATGATAATATGTCAGGAATCTCTCTTGGCCTGGTGCGAGGCGTAAGGTAGTAGAAGTTGTGAGTTGATACGGTCACTTGGTGTAGGGACCAAGTCAGGAATGACCCAGTGGAATAGTTATGGTCAGGGAAGGTAAGGGTATCGGACGGCCGTGGTGATGGTTGAAGTAAGTGTCGGGGTAGGTGCGGGCGCGACGTGGTAGTGGAAAATAGCTTTTGATCCTGTCTGTCTGGTGATGTTCTCGGCGTCGAGGCCGTACGTCAACTGCCGATTCTCAAAATACCTGAGCTTATATGCTACGAGATCGGCTCCAGAATGCCTTTGGGGTGTTTAGCGGGAAGATTTTTCATTGGCTGAAATTCCGGATTCCTTACAATACTATTTTTGGTTTGTTTTGGAATTCCTTTCAAGCATAACTCAATCCGAGCCTATGCGCAGAACTGCGTCGAATTGGTCACTTCGTGATAGGGTACCATTGAGTTCACTTCCGCTTGTTGCCTCAGACTTGAGTTTTGATGTTTTATGCTAGCGAGGTGTATTTTGTGAGTAAGAATTGTGAATCATAAGAGATATCTTCTCTCTGATATAACATTAGTCATAAAAAAAACAGTGCAAAACTACTAAGAATTTTTTTAATTTTTTTCTAAATCTACAAGAGAGATTAAAAAATTACCTGCACTCTTGTTTTATGGAAGCCAAGTTCATCGTGGATGATTTGATGGGCAGAACCATGACTAATCTACAGAGAAAAAGCTACTTCATTGATGATAACTTGCCAGTTGGCCATTACCATCTCATGCTTGCTGAATCTTCTCATCAGTGGTGGAGGTTGACAGACATCCTGCTCCCTCTTCGTGCATCATGCATGTCTGGCCACTTTTGAAATTCTCTATCCACTCATTCATATTTCTACACAGTAGTGCACTGACCTCATATTGTGCTAAAAATATTTGATGAATTTCAGCCCCTGACCCTCTTTCCAGCCAGGGAAATCTGGTCACTTCCTTGGTGCATACTGCTAGTGGAGTGGCCATGTTTGCACGGTAAAGACAGCAAGCAAATTGGCACAATCAGGCTCAAACTTTGATAACGTGACCACAACAGTGCCAACTATAAGCACGTATGTGCAAAATCCTCCAGTGTGACGATAATAAAGATGTTATGGCAAAAGTGCAAATAATTTTTAACTCTCCCTTGTAATAAAAGAGATCTGATCGTAAAATAAATAAAAAAAACAAAGAAATTAAGTATGAAAACAAATAGATTAAGACATCTTACAGTCATTGTTTTTATATCCACAAAAGAATGAGCTTTCACAAGGGGATATTGAATCTTCACAGCAACAGGTGTTCCATCTTTCAAAATTGCTTTGTGAACTTGAGCCAAAGAAGCACTGCCAAGTGGTTTCCGATCAATTTCTAAAAATACTTCTTCAGGCTGAAACAGAATTATTTACATAAAAGCATCTTTTTATTCAATCATAGTTGCTTTAATAAAAGATACTTATGAATAAAGTGGTAATATGTCAAATTTTCAGGGAAATTTCATGTGCATTTTTGTTACAAATGATAAGATACTGGATTTGAAAGAATATGCAATACCAAAACAAAATTTTAGGTTATCTTCAAGATACGCACTCCCTGATTTTTAAGCATTTTTTTTAGGGAATGATCACTTCAAATTAGCAGCAGGTTCCAGCCTTATACACTCTTTTCATCTGCTTCTTTCTGAAAAATAAACTTCTTGTCTTTCATCTGAATTCTAAAATAATTTTTTTAATTTACAATAGATTATTTTGTACATTTTTTAATAGATATGAATTTTTGTTTTAACAATGACTTAACTTTATTAACTTATTTCAGAATTCAGATAAAAAAAAAAAACAAGTTTATTTTCCTGAAAAAAGCAGAGAGATCAAAAAATGTATTAGGCCAGCTTTTGCTGCTAATTTTGAAGGGAGCATTCCTTTAAAAAAGACTGAAAAATTTGGGAGTGCGTATCTTGAAGATAACCAAATTTTATTTTAATGTCTGACAATAATGCAAAAAAACATCAAACAAACATTTAACATCAGGCAAAATTATTGATCCTTTTGCTTCAAGAATCAATTGTGTAACCTTTTATTCTCAACTAGAAGCATCTACCCAGCAACATCTAAGTAAAGGAGGGAACCCTGGTCTATTGATTTGTTTACTACTGATTTGGTTACAATGGCTGGTCATTTTTAAGTAGAATTTCAATTCTACTTTTATGTGTATTTTAATTTTTAAATATCTCCGAATATAAATCTAATCTTCACAATTTTTGCACAAAAAACAGGAACCGTTGATAGTGAATGTGTATATATGTTTACTTTGTCATTAATTGTTTTATTTTCGTAGTTTCATCTGGACATACAGACACACAAACTGCCCTTTATATATATATATATATATATATATATATATATATATATATATATATGTAGATTATTGTCTTTAATCATTTTTGATAGTTCCTTACAAGATCATAACACAAACTGACAAGTATTTTGCTTTATTCTTCCCTGGCAACAGCTTTTAGTTCCCAACTGGAGGGGGGCTCAAGCTTGGGGCCTCGGCAGAGCAGGTTTCACATATTTTATATGGATAGCTCAGTCAACAGAGCACCCGCCTAGGAATTGCAAGCTTCTATGTTTGATCCTGATCCGTGCCAACTCAGTGCATGAGTATCACAGATTGAGTAATCGGATCTGTGTAGTAAAGTAGGTATGGCGCTTCACCTCTGAAAAAAAAAAAAAAAAATCTCCCTGGTCTACCACTAGCGAAAAGGGGATAGTCTCCCTTGCTGTCTGGCTGATACCGACAATAGGTCAAGTTTACTTACTACTATATGAAAATTGGAAGCGCTTGGTGTAATGGTTAAAGTCATGGGAAATGGACTTGTCGCCCCGAGTTCAAATCCTGGATTTGTGGTAACTGCATTTCACTTAGCGCTAATACCCTTGGGAAAGGTATGAATCCTACTCTCCCTCCAGCTATGGATAAATAGTAGGGCAGGCTGGGCTCTTTAACCTTGGTGAGGCAACCAGTCTAGGAGAAAACTCTGAATTCAAACCTGTTGAATTCCGCTTAAGAAATTGACCTTGTGTCACATCCTACTCGTGTGGAGGGGTTGGTAAATATATATATGAAAATTGATATGTACTAGAAGGGGGGGTCTTTGTATCATAGATTCAGATTGACTGGCCCTGACTATCAGTCATAATTTAAGAAAAATTAAACGAAAATATTTGAAGAAATATAAAACATTAAAAGAAAAATACCACCCCATATATAAAAGGCAGTTGGTGTTTATGTCTGGATGAAACTACAATAATAAAAGAATTAACAACAAAGTAAATATATATATATATATATATCCATTAAATATGACTGGTTTTTTCCTTTTTGTGCAAAAATTAGGAAGATTTGATGTATATTCGAAGATATTTGAAAATTAAAATATACATAGAAATAGCATTGAAATTCTACTTAAAAATGTCCAGTATTTGTTAATTTCAAAAGTAAACAAATCAATACACCAGGGTTTCCTCCCCTACCCAGGTGATGCTGGGTAGCCAATTCTAGTACATATATAAAAGTCAGTTGGAGTGTATGTATGTATGTCCAGACGAAATTACTAAAATAAAACAATTAACGACAAGGTAAATATACATATACATTCATTATCTCAAGAACTTGCTTTTTATGCAAAAAATAATGAAGATTCTATTTATATAAGTGAAGACATTTAAAAATTGGAATTTGAAAAGTAAGAAAAGGGAAAGTCATTGGCAGTGTTCGTGATTACAACATAAATCAATTATGAAAGACCAAAACAATCAATAGATCTGCAAGACTAACTTTTTAACCCTTCAACCCAGGCAACACCGGATAGCCGCATCTAGTCTCAATATATCTTTAATCCAACTGATCTTAAACCCTAGAAAAAATATTCAGCAACATTTGGTATATTTTATTTCTATTTTTTATTATTTGATAAAAAGAATTTTCATTAATTTTAACTAATATTTTCTTTTATCTGAATATTTAGTTGCCTTTTTTTTTTCTTTTTTTAAATCAAAGTTCATTTTTGCCAACAAACCACAAATGATTGATTTTTTCTTCACAGAAGAAGAGAGGGGGATGGGGGAGCTCTCAAAGTAGTTTTGACTAATTGGAAGAGATCCCCTTTGGTTTGAATTCAGAATTTTCCTTCTCCTAGACCAGTTGCCATACCATGGTTAAAGAGCCCAGTCTTCCCTACTACTTACCCATAGCTGGAGGGAGAATAGTTGGATTCGTACCTTTACACAGGAGGATTAGCACTATGTAAAATGCAAACAGCCTCATCCAGGAT
This sequence comes from Doryteuthis pealeii, assembly GCA_023376005.1. Classification (NCBI taxonomy): domain Eukaryota; kingdom Metazoa; phylum Mollusca; class Cephalopoda; order Myopsida; family Loliginidae; genus Doryteuthis; species Doryteuthis pealeii. The sequence goes on along the minus strand of CM042138.1, from coordinate 82,970,711 downwards.
TTGACGTTGTCTCACCATACATATCAACCTTTGTGGGTTATTTAAAGCCTTGTAGAAGAACAGTAGTGGTGCTATTCAACCCATGGCTGGGGGTGGGTGAGAGAGTTAATCACCTTTCCCAAGGGTATTAGTCCAAAATGGAATGTAATAGTGTGACTGGAGTTTGAACTCACTATGTTGTTGCATTCCACCACATTAGCCACTACGGAGATTTCCCATTTTTTTTAAATGAAAGAAAATAAATGACTAACATTTGGAATGTATTATTCATTTAAAATTTTGTTTTTTGTCAAGATTTTTCAAATGAAATTGAAAGAATTCTTCTTTTTGCTTACCTCTTTTCCAAATTCTTCCTTGAAGACTTGTAGCATCTCGTTAACAGGTGTCAGTGGAACTTTATCATAAAGAATACTCATAACTTGCACATATTCAGCCGGCAGTAAATAATCCAAAGATCCAACATGTTGACCCACTTTGATAAATACCCCTCCGTTAGCAAGACACATATCTCGCAACCTTTCAGCAGATCGAGTGTGAAGCTAAAAAAAATTTAAAAAAAAATTGAAAGTTTAAATAAATATGCAGCAGCAGCAGCAGCAACAGTTTCTCTTGGCTATTTTCAAATCCCTTCACCATTAAACTAAATAATTTGGCTTAAATTCAAAGTGTTGCCTTCTTAGTATCATGGGTGTCTGTACAATCAATAGTTTTCAGATCTAGGCAAGATTAGGTTTCAACCTTCATATCAAGGACCCATTCATAGATTGGTGTTCTTTAGCCTCTTAAAAAAAGGAAGAAAAAAGGGGAGGGAGGAGGGGAGAAAAAAAGGAGGAAGAAAAAAGGAGGGGAAAAAGGAGGAGGGAGGAGGGGAAGAAAAGGAGAGGGGAAGAAGAGGGGAAGAAAAAAGGAGGAGGGGAGGAGCTCTCAAAGTGGTGTTGACTAATGAGAAGAGAGCATCTTTGAGTTTTCCTTCTCCTAAACCAGTTGTCATGCCAAGGTTAATGAGTCCAGTCTGCCCTACTATTTACCCATCGTTGAAAAGAGAATAGAAAAGATCCTAGCAAGTACTATCCCTCCGGGTCAGAATGAACCTGGGAGTAATGGTAATGAAGATGCAGATTAGTGTCCTACCCAGAACACTTCTTTTTTTTTGGGGGGGGTTGTCTTACTCCACTGCAGGGGAATACAGTCAGCATATTCTATGCCCTGTCAACAGGGTAGTGCTATGATAAAATAAAATGAAAAGGAAAAAAATTGTAACCCTGTGTATCTATTGTAAGATGTTAGCCAACCTGTGTAATCACCTTCAGCCCAGATGAATGCAAAAAAAAAAACTGATAAATTGCACAAATTATGTTGAAGGATTCTTTATTCCACCAAAAGATTTAGCTTGTCGGTTCTCTCATGCATTCATATAGGGCTGTTGATGTGATCAATAACATCCAGCTAAGTCCAAGTGAATTTGACATGAAGCAGCTGGTATATATAGCACTCAGGAATATTCCATATTTGCATATGGGTGATACCATTCCCTAAGTCCTGATTGGCTGCTGACTTTAGTGGAGCTATGGTGCTTAGATGAATAAACGACCAATCTGTACTGTGCTTGTGACCATGCAGGATCTGTATTTGAGTAACAGCTTGCTTGCTACCTTTGTCTTCCAATTTGACGGTAATTGGACTTCTACTGGGGCAAAGGTAATTACAGTAAAACCTTGTTGGCATACTGGGCTAGTATGATTTGAACTTATTGCATTAGTAGTTGACTGTACCGAGCTCTATGAATATGGTATGGCCTCTTCACTGGTTCCATCTAAAAGAACCCTTAGATATTTCTCTGTGAATCTCTTGTATAGGAACCAAATTCCTAGGCATTGGAATTAGAGAATCTTTTAACTTTCTAATCATTTCTATTACTAAAACTTTGTAGTGTACTTAATGTACCTTTCTCAGATTATTTTTTTCTTCTATCCTGATTGTTACATTATGGATAGCATAGCCTATCATTTTTGTAAGGAAGTATAGTGTAGACTTCAAAATTAATGGTAATACAATGGAAAATCACAGAGAATTTGATAAGACAGATCTTGAACCCAAGTTCATCTGGAACAGGACTCTCATTGGCTTAGAGAGTCACGTGACCAGGCGACTCTGGGAAAGAAGAATTATAACTAGTCAGAATTGAAACTAACAGCTTGTTGGGTCTAGACTTGCTTTTGTGTCTCTTCTTCCCCACATGAGTGCGGCAAATAATGTATAGGGAATCAGAGAATTAAATAAAAATGTGTACACAAAAATATGCCAGAGTTCCTTCGATGATAGCTGAAAAAGAACAAGCAATAAGAAATGCTAGATATGAGCCAAGTAGAGAGACTATCCCCCAGTTGGAAAAGAAAGCAGATACCTGGCCGAACCCAAAAAGAAACCCAATATAAAAAACACAGACACTGAATGAATGAGAAACAGTAACCTGATAGTAGAAGACATTAGATGAACTTATGAAACAATTTATAAACACTGATTATGTGTAATATTTTGTCCTTTTTCTTTAAGACATTTTAACTATTTAAACATCCTAAACTATGGGAACTATTTTGTTTAGTGAAGTAGCCCTAAGAGTGACCAGGTTACTGATTGTCCCTAACACAGGGTGGGGTTGCTGAAACAAACCTGCTGATTCTAGAAAACAGCTATCTTGTGACAGCTGCACAGCCAGATGTGATTACGAGGACAGAAATTCATATTTGTTCTGTTAAGCTGTTATAAAGTTAAATCTATTTACTCACATTTACTGACCTTGTGCTGAATCTATCAAGGAGAAAACTCATCTCTCAGTATAATGAGAACTGAACATTTGAAAATAGAAAAATAAACTTACTTTTGATTTTACTTTTCCATATTCTTCACTGTTTGGGTCGAGGTTCCTTAATGTCATTTTGTAGTCAACAACAATTCGTAAAGCCTGAAAATCGAAAAGATATGATAGTTGTGTATAAAGGAATTGATTAATGGAAGTGCGTGGTGTAATGGTTAAAGTCATGGGAAATGGATTCGTCGCCCTGAGTTCAAATCCTTGATGTGGTAATTGCATTTCACTTAGCGCCAATACCCTTGGGAAAGGTATGAATCCTACTCTCCCTCCAGCTATGGATAAATAGTAGGGAAGACTGGGTTCTTTAACCTTGGTTAGGCAACCGGTCTAGAGAAGGAAAACGCTGAATTCAAACCTATTGAACTCCGCTTAAAAAATTGACCTTGTATCACATCCTGTTCGTGCAGAGGGGTTGGCAAATATATATAAAGGAATTAATATTGTGGATATGTGCTCTGTGAAGGTATTTCCCTAGAGATTATTTGGGGAATAAAGTAGTTTAAAAGTTTTTTGCATACAGTTATATATCATTTATTCCTATCTAATACAAATAATTTATACACAATTATATGGTTTCAAGTATTCCTATCTAATACAAATAATTTATACACAATTATATGGTTTCAAGTATTCCTATCTAATACAAATAATTTATACGCAATTATATGGTTTCAACTATTTCTAATTAATAATAGTCATTTATTTGCATACAGTTTTATATATTTGATAAAAATAATTTGCACATACTTGTATGGTTCCACATATTCCTATCTAATACTAATAATTATATGGTTTCAAGTAACTATTTGATAATAGTCATTTATTTGCATGTAGTCATATATGTATCTAATACAAGTAAAACAATCAAGACATGGTGGGCATTGCTCTGTCGGCTGGGGCTTTAGAATACACAGACTACATCTCTGGAGAGAGATAAGACCTCCCACCCACTGTTGGCCATCGGTGGCAACCCATGATGCTTAAGGATGGAACCCTAGAGGCTGAGCAGTCCATGACATGCAACACTCCACTTTGGCTGGACATAATTTCCAGCAAATATTGAATGAAAGTCTTAAAGCTTTTCGGTCCCAATCATAATCATTTTGTTTAATGATGGAAAATAAAATTCTAAATTAAGGTTTTCAAAATTATCAAATTCTCTATTAGAATAAAGGATTTCCGGTTATTTCCTATAACTCCAACATAAACAAAGGGGAAGCACTCTTGACTGATAAATTATTTATTTATTGATCTACTAGGAAAAAAGAAGACAGGGTTAGTTTAATGGGAAAATAAATAATTTATCAGTCAAGAGTGGTTCCCCTTTGTTTATGTTGGAGTTATAGGAAATAACCGGATTTCCCTTTATGCTGTTACCCAGTCAGCAAGGCTTGGAATACACTGACTGCATTCCTGTGTCCTGAGTATGACACTAATCTGCATTATATTATTAATATTGCTGACTAAAAATAGCTGTGGGCTCCTGTATATATATATTGAGAGAGAGAGAGAGAGAGAGAGAGAGAGAGAGAGACGTGGATGAGGGAGTGTGTCTCTGACCTTGCCTGTTCATTAGAGTTCAGCCCCTTTGAGACGTCACCAGCAGAGGACTTGTTACCGTTTCATTTTTGTCTGTCTGAGACTACCAGGATCAGCTAGAACATATGGTGTATTAAAGAAAATGGGATGGGAGTAAGGATTTGTTATTTTAACTTCTTCATCGTAGGTCAGTGAAAGAGAGAAAAGAGGAGATATAGATAGAATGATAGAGAAAGAGAGAGAAAAGAGGAGATATAGATAGAATGATAGAAAAAAGAGAAAAAAAGAGAAGATATAGATAGTGTGATAGTTAAATAGGTAGATTTTCATTTTATTTGCTTTCATAAATTAAAATATTTTTTATTTCATTTATTTTTACCAAACACTGATCTCTCTCTCTCTCTCTCTCTCTCTCTCTCTCTCTCTCTCTCTCTCTCTCTCTCTCTCTCTATATATATATATATATATATATATATATATATATATATATATATATCTCACAAACACACAAAATTATTTTACATGTTTTATTTTTCATATTTTACTATAATTACTACATCATAGCACTAACTTGCAAACCATTACACAACGACCTGCTTCAAGCCAAACGAAGACTAGCAACCACATACAAAATGACTATATTCTTATAAAAAGGGGTCAATTGTAAATTAAAGGTCTTTTTTTAAAGGTTAAACTAGAAGGTCTAGGAATCGATCATTGATCTAGTTCGTTCAAACAATATATGAAAAATATTCTTTTGGCTTCTGGCCTTCTGTTGGGATAATGTGACAAGGAAACACACATACAAACAAACAAACATAAACAAACACAAATCTCTCTTATTTTTGTAATTATACAAAATGAATATAAAAGTACTAACAGCAAAACCTGCACGTCCAAATCGGAAAATTCCCAAAGTCGATACTTCCCAGTCATTTTTCTGAAGAAAATACGCTGAGCCTGCTACAGACCCTAACAAACCGGAGATCTTCAACCCACGTTTAAGCAAAGAACGAGTGAAGGTCATCAGGAAGGACTGTAATAAAAATACAAATAAATAATTAAATAATTAAATCAAATTAAAATTCATTAAGAAATTAAGTCCAATTAAACGGGAAATTAATTACAGTAAAATGTTACGTAACTGACGTATGTTTATGTTTAATTCGGTATGTAGTAACAATTTAAAAATGACATATCCCGATATTAATAAATTTAAATACAATTTCTGAATTACATTTTCTGTATGTATATCGCTTGTGTTTTTAATAGCTTTTTTGTAAATATCTTCTTACCTTTATGTGTTTGTTAAATCGTGGGTTGCATAAGTATCCTCGTACGATCGGTACCCCTTTTCTCAAATGCTTCCAAACACGAGGATAACATTCCAAGGGGGATAACTCAAATCATATCATGAAAAGTATTCTCTGATATTTTGCTCATCATTGCTAATCAATCAATTGTTGCTTTACTTGGAAAACATGAAATTCTGAAGCTTTAATAAAAACAAAGATTAGTTTTAGTGGTTTTCGTTACGTTTCTTTAAAATTACCATCAACTAAAAGACATTCACACTCACAGTTATGTAGACTATATGATTAATCCTACTACTAGTTAATAACAAATTAGGTACACTTGCACCAAAATTTTGTGATCACCTGCAAGTTTCCGCAAAAAATTCAAGTACACTCACACTAAAAAAAAAAAGAAGCCAGATACTTTTACCACTTTATAGACATAGTACTGAACACTAACGTCACAAAATCACTATTATTAATCCAGAGAGTTATTTTTCTTTTTACAGACAATTATGGTGTGTCAAAGTGTATTGTCACATTTAAAAATAAAATTACCCTTTCCTAGAAAAAGATCAAAGTTTGTCATAATTTCCTAGAATAACTTTCCCCTATTTCCCAAAATCAAAGAGAACAGACCTAATTTATTTTACTGCTACTTTTTAACTCCTAAATCAAAATATCAGTTCTGAATAAACCACTTTGCCTATCTAAAATTGTTCCAAATAAACCACTTTTGTTTATTTAAAATTGTTAAATCTATCTAGTATATATATATATATTATATATATATATATATAATATATATATATAGAGAGAGAGAGAGAGAGAGAGAGATATGAAAATCGTATGGATTATATTAAACTAATGTAAATAAAAGAAAATGTTGAAAAAATTCAATGTATTTACAATTAAAGGGCATTTAGAATAAAACAAGAAAAATGTTTATACTTATGGGCTGTTTGATGTCAATATTTAATAAAAGTGTTCAAACATTTAAAAGACCATAAAACAATCAAGCACATGGCATAGAAGACAAAACTCTTGATTAAACAAACAAAATTGTATTAACAGAATGTATACAAAAAGGCAGCATTGAATACTGGGCGAGGTTCAGCCAAAAGTTTTTTTTAAAGTTCAATGTAAAATGTAAGCTGATATTTCACAATTCACAAAGTGAGAAAGAAACTGTAAGGTTTTTAAGTCACAACAATCATCAGTCAGGCAATAGTTGTACTGATATTTAGTTTGTCTCTGAAAGCGATAATTATTTAAAGAGAGAGAGAGATAGATAGATAGATAGTTCGTACCTTCTGCATTAAAAGTTCTTAAAATAGGTGACAAGGATTCTCTTAGGCAGGCAAAATCTTTCTGCTTGAAAATGAAAAAGTTTGGGTTTAAATAGAATTTTGGTAGGCTCCGCGAGGCTCTGTTTGATAATTTTTCTTTTTAAGTGGGAATGCCGCTGATTGGTTGAATTTTACGAATTTTTATTTTAATTTTCTTCTTTTACTAAAGGTGCGCAATCCCCTGCGCAAACTACCCCTTTTTGTCATTCGACTTCTGTCCGTTGAAGCAAGAACTTCTGGCTCGCCACATACTTATTCCTTCATCTGTCAAAGAAAATGGAAATGAAAATGAAATTGTTGCATTTTCTTCAATAAGTCTGATTTGAGGCGTTGATGTTCCCTTTGATACTGTTTGGTGATATACAGGCTGCCAATGTGTATCCGAAATGTAATCATTATATTTCCTTTTTTTTTTGGTGTATTTTGAGAATTGTACTATTCTATCACATGTATATTGTAGGTAAAAAAAAAAAGTTTGTCTTTTAAGGAAATTTATAATTCTATATCTAAATTAAGTCTGTGTTTGTATGGGTGCAAATTATAAATCCATTTTATGGAACTCACACTTCAATATATATATATATATATAATATATATATATATATATATATATATATTTAATTTGCTGAGTTTTTATAGATCAATGTTCATTATAAACAGCTACCCAGGTTTCATGCCAAGGGGTAATCATCAGATCGTTGAGTTAGATCCCATGGTGTTTGTTGAAGATCTTTACTTAAGTAAAAATCTTCAACAAACACCATGGGATCTAACTCAACGACCTGATGATTGAAGATCTAACTCAATGACCTGATGATTGAAGATCTTTACTTAAGTAAAGATAAAGATCTTCAACAAACACCATGGGATCTAACTCAACGACCTGATGATTGCCCCTTGGCATGAAACCTGGGTAGCTGTTTATAATGAACATTGATCTATAAAAACTCAGCAAATTAAATAAATATTAGCTCTCACAATTTGTGATTGAGCACTGTATTTTCTTTGTTTCATCACAAAAAAAAATGTTTTTTATATATACCTATATATATATATATATATATATACATATATATGTTGAAAGTTACACGTGCTAGAAGAAAACTGAATGCAGTTTTGGACTCAGCATGTAAAATGGTATCAAGCCTAAACAAAATTTATTCTTATGAATGAACCCCTCTGCATGAGTAGGATGTAACACATGGTCAATTTCTTAAGTGGAGTTTAACAGGTTTGAATTCAGAGTTTTCTTTCTCTTGTACTGGTTTCCATACCATGGTTAAAGAATGTATCTATATGGGTGTGTATTTGTATAGGTGTAGTGTATATTATTATAATGATAATAGCTGGCACTAGTTGGGAGGGACCAGGTTAATTTTCTAACACACAGGCTAAGCGGAGGGAACTTGACTGACTCGGTCAAGCAGAATCTTCTTATGATTGATGTGTCTTGGGCAATTCTGATGAGACAAAGAGGCCAAATGAACATAAAAAGACTCCACCATTTTGCCCAGAGAGACAGACACTGACTCTAGACCGAACAAAGGTGGACAATTTCATCCATATATACTCAATATTTTACTTTGTTCAGGCTGTTAGTACAGAGTGTATTCGGTTACGCTCTGTCATTTTTTTTGTCTGGTAACTGGACGCTAGTATGATGTTTATTCTACAGTCACCAAGGGTGATAGCATTTCTATAAACAGCAGAGATAAGAGTTGGTTGTTACACAGAATGGTATAGAAAACTCACCAGCGCTCAAGTATTTTGACTGCTGTTCATATCTTATTAGTGAGGTCAACATTGTTCAGAAGAGCAAAGTGTCACATGCCCTTTCACCCAGGATAAACCAGAAAAGTGAATAAAAAAATCCTGTTTGCAGTGCCATGTAGAGATTTGTGTAGACTAATCAGTATGCAACTCTGTTGCAAGTTGAATCTGCTTCTGAGAATCCAGACTTGGTAAGTGGTTTAAATAGCAGGTTGGGCTATTCTGCTTTGTGGCATGGTCAAGTCTATTTCCAGGATTTTGATTGGCTGGTGGTTTTAGTGTGTATATTTTTATCCATATATATTGAACACTTGACCATGTTCTGTCAGTTGCTACACTTTTCAGTTTCTTGGGAATCTTTTGTGTTTTGTTACCCCAAGCCCTCCATCTCCCTTAAATCATACGAAGCGAACATACGCTTAAAATCCTAAATCATTCGAAAGGAAAATTTTAAGTAGGATAAAGCCATAGAGTGAAAGTGGTATTTTGGTGAAAGTAGGCTGTGCAAGGAGAGAATGCCAGGTTTATTTTTGAATGGATCGGTCGGCGAGTGAACCTAGCTAAATAGATCCATGTAGTTGTATGACCAGCTTTGTTACCCCACCCCCAAACTAAAACTTCCGGCTATATGCCGAGTCATGATGTCACACTCATGTATTCACTTCATGTTTTTTGAATAAAGAATTTGGAGTGAGTACATGAGTGTGCTCACTTCAAATATAAGTTGCTACAGAGTGTATTCGGTTGTGCTCTGTCTTGTTTTGTCTGGTGACTGGATGCTAGTCACAGCCTTCTTGTGAAGGTGAGTATGATGTTCATTCTACAAATATATGTGTATTCTGGAATTAGTTTTTGTTGTTTTTTTTTTTTTGGTCTTAGTGGAGTTCACCTGTAGCTTATGTAGGTTTGACCAAAACCTGAGGCCAATTAATCTTTTCTTAACAAACGCAAACATGAAATTGAGATCTTTGTTTGATTGTTGTCTTTGTTGTATTGTTGTTTTGGAATAGACCATAAATAACTGTCTAAAATAAATAATCATTGATAAATGTTATATAATGAGAAAACCCCAAAAATCTAAGTTATGTGTAGATAAGAGTAGAAAATTACTAGATTATTTTAGAATGACATATGAAAGGCTACCTGTCGATTTCTGAATGGTCAGCACAATGCAAGAAGGAGAGTGAGAGAAGAGAAAGAGTGATGAGTTGTCAGTCTGGACTGAGCGGTTGAAGAGAACAGATGTAAGATGAGTGTCTGTTCTCCAAAGCATTTTTACTTTGGATAAAATAAATGTTTGTTATTAAAATTATGAACAGCAAGATATCATCAAGAGATTCCCAAGTTGTTCCGAACTCAAATAACAAGAATGCCATCCAACCCAACAACAGACCCAACAACTACATTCTGAGAAAAAAGAATCTTCTAATTGCTATAAAAAAAAAATCTCGCATGTAAGCTATTTTATGCAACATCCTCCTGCAAGAAAAGAACTTTTTGGATTTACCGATTTGGAACTTTACCCTTTCTGAATTTGATACTTAACTGGATTGTATAATCTTTTTTGTTTTGGGATTTGATACTAAACTGGATTGTATAATCTTTTTTGTTTTGGGATTTGATACTAAACTGGATTGTATAATCTTTTTTGTTTTGGGATTTGATACTAAACTGGATTGTATAATCTTTTTTGATTTGGGATTTGATACTAAACTGGATTGTATAATCTTTTTTGTTTTGGGATTTGATACTAAACTGGATTGTATAATCTTTTTTGTTTTGGGATTTGATACTAAACTGGATTGTATAATCTTTTTTGTTTTGGGATTTGATACCAATCATTTTTGAGTTAACTGGAATTAAACTCTTTTCACAAGCTCAGTGGGTAGAGCACTTGCCTAGAAATCACAAGGTTCCTGGTTCGATACCAGCCCTCTCCAACTCAGCGTATGAGTAACACAGGGATATGTGTGGTAAAGTAAGGAGCTGATGGTAGGTGTGGTGCTCCACCTCAGATGCAAAAACAATCTACTTGGACTAGCGCTATTGAAAAGGGGATAGACTCCCTTGCTTGTCTGGCTGATACCAACATTAGGCCACCCTGTTGACTTTACTTACTTATTACCATTATAATAATCCACATCTTCCAACATCTGTGAATATGAAACTAGGAAATCTGCAGTCAATATTGCTATATGCATCGGTTGATCTTAGTATAAAAACATTGGGTAATTTATGAGGAAGTGCATCCCGGTCCCCTGCCCCCGAAATTGCTGCACGGTAAATTTTAAAATAACGACCCCAAGTTTCGGCGCCACATCGGTGTTACTTGAAAGAAAACAACCAACTTAGGGCGTTAAATGTATTTTAGGGGGGGGCTCTTTTTAGTCTTAATTCTTGTTTATTTATAGAAATCTGTTGTAATTCTTGTTTATTTATCGTAATTTGTCTTAATTCTTATTTATCGTTACTTATCGTAATTTATCGTAATACAAGAAAATCTTAGTATTTAATAGATAGATAGATAGATAGATATGAAGATGGACAGTTTTGAATAGACTGAGATAGATAGATAGATAAAAATTTCTATAAATAAACAAGAATTAAGACTAAAAAGATAAAAAAATACATTTAACGCCCTAAGTTGGTTGTTTTCTTTCAAGTAACACTGATGTGGCGCCGAAATTGGGGTTGTTATTTTAAAATTCACCGAGCAGCAATTTCGGAGGCAGGGGACCGGTACGCACTTCCTCATAAATTACCAAACATTGTTAAGTTCACACAACAAAAATAGTCTTAGTATTATTTGTATTAATTGGACTATCGTCCTCATCTTCATTGTTATCTGTAAGAAGGTTCCCGAGTCCGAGAAGATTCCTGAGTCCAAGAAGGTTCCTGAGTCCGACAAGAAATACTTGAAGAAGGCCAGAGGGCACATGGCCTAGTTGATAACTAGGCCATATGTCCAATTGGAAACATGGACTAGTGGATAAAGGAGTTAGGTTAAGACAGTTCTAAGAGATTACGACAAGAAGGTTCCCGATAACGTCAAAAAGGTTCCCGATTACGACAAGAAGGTTCCCGAGTCCGACAAGAAATACCTGAAGAAGGCCAGAGGGCACATTGGCTGAAACGTTGTACAGATAACAATGAAGATAATACTAATCATCAAGCCTCATCTCAAACATTCAGAGAAATGTTTCAATTTAAAAATACAGGAAATCTTGATTCATTGTTTCCAGTAAGATATATATCCTAAACATTTTTAATAGACAAGGTTATAGATTATGAAATTTTATTTAAGTAGGATCAATTATTAAAAACATTCCAAATGTTAAAATCTTTCCAAGATAAAACTTAGAACTCATAAATATTCTTCAACCTTTTCCAAATTCTTCTTCTTCTACACAACACTCGAATTTCAAGTGCCATTCATTTAAGGTAGTTAACCTTTCTTTTTGTCTTCCAGAATTTGGCAAGGATAAGCAATATTGATTTTTATAACATATTATTACTGCTAATGCTGTGTAAAATAAATAAGGGCGCATGGAACTTTCGTACATACGATTTTAATAAAATCATTTTATTAAGCCAAAAAGTTGGAGTAGTCTCCCTTATTTTAGCAACAAATTTTGAAAAAAAAAAAAGAAATTCTTAGTCTTCTTAGACTTAGGAGTTTGGATGGGATTTGTCAAGGAATTTGTATTGAAAAGCGAAATATGAGTATTTATTAAAATAATTTCGTTTTTTTTTTTAAAAATTTTCAGACCTTAAATTAAAAAAATCTCAGCAACTTCGGACCAAGCTGATGAGGCTGTTTTGCGTTTGAAAAATTATTGTTAAATAATAATAATTTATGAAATTATAATTGCCAATCGAATCAAAAGTTCAAGAAAGTAAAATAAAATAAGTCCAGAAAATGGTAACAAAACATTAACAATGTTTAAAGTTTAAAATAAACAAAAAACAAAAATATCCTGGAGTGTTGGTGTATTTCATAGAAATTATGATGCTCTTCAATATCATAACAAAGAATGCACCAACCATTAAAAAATTAGAAAATTTGGAAAATTTTTAAGTCATCAAAACAAAGTTTCAATGAGAACTACTGTGCGACTTTAACGGTATCCGGTGAAGACAGAATATAGTTACACGCCAAAATAGTCACCAAGACTTAAACTTATAATTCATAACGACAGAGTTATTTTCAAAACATCTATATTCTAGAATTACTGATATATTTTTTTTGTCTGTTCTTTTTAATATTTTAGATTAACGTGGATATTGTTTCCTGATTTGTTAAAAAGAAAGCATTTTCTTCGTTGTTAAGAGAAAAGGTTTAGAATGGCAGAATTTAAAAAAAAAATAAAAAAAGGTTTCTGCTCTCAGCCAATGAGAAGCCGGTATTATGAACACGTGATAATCGATATTATATTCTCAGAGACAATATACTCGCGTTTACACTCTTTCTCGTCTACCTCTAGGACACGTCTATAGATACAGAATAAAAGCTGATCGGTTTGGCTTTATCGGGTGATCAACTTGAATTTAGACTTTGAGATCAACAGAAGGAGGAGCCGATTGAAGCTTTGGACTTTAGAGTGGAAGTATTGTCTTTGTTGTGTATGTGCTTATAAAAGAAAAAAAAGAAAGAAGAAAAAAAGGCAGACTTTATTGTACGGTTTCGCTTATCGCTCCTTTTTCTCGCAATTCCTCCCTGCCCTATGAATTCCACGTGATGCTGTTCTTATTATTATTACTCCCATTATCTGACCTTTGTCCATGAAGGGGGGCACTTTACAGCTGGCAACGCTGGAAGCACCCTTTGACGATACAGTGCCACTTGACGATATGTCGGCGTCAAGTCCAGATTCTCCTTTGGCACAATCGGCCGCGGTAAATGTTGTTCAATCAAGACAACAACCGCAACCCGATCTAGTTGAGGGCCAAATTATGCCCGTGCCCGAACACATCGCCAACGCCTATGATACGGCCCCTATAGTCGATTCTGATGAAGGACGGAGTTACGAGAGTGAAGGGACCACTGTACAGACGGTTTTGCCGGCCCCTGTTAGTCGAGCTTTCGCTTTTTCTTCCGTCGTTGTACTTTTTCTTATTAATCTCCTCAATTATATGGATAGATATACAATAGCCGGTAAGTTTAAAATCTTACTTTCTTTTATTATTTCTCTGTGAAATGTGTTTTCCCCCCTTTAGTTGTGTATATTTATTCATTTCTTTGTCGTTAGAATTAAAAGTTTTCTAAAAAAAAAAAAAAAAAGCTGTGTCATGCGATGATTGAAATAAATAAATAAATAAATTTTACAAACTACTTAAGATGAAGATTTTTTTTTTACTTCACGGTTAAGTCTTCTTCATCAAATAATTCTAACATCTTCGTGCTTACGTTTTTTTCTAGTAGTACAAATTCTTCTCCTTTATTTTAAACTAGAAGCGGCTACTTGGCATCGCCTGGATAGATGAAGGATAATAAAAAGTTAATCTCGCAGATCCATTGATTGTTTTGGTCTTACATAATTGATTTATATTTTAATCACAAACGTAACCAATGACTTTCCTTACTCTTCCTATTCAAATCCTAATTTTAAAATATATTCCCAGATATAAATAAAATCTTCATAATTTTTGCACAAAAAGCAAACTCTGGTGATAGTGAATGTGCATATATGTTTACTTTGTCATTAATTGTTTTATTTTTGTAGTTTCCTCCGGACATACATACATACATACACACACACACAACTGCCCTTTATATATGTATAGATAGAGATAGATGTTTTAGTTTTTAAGTTTATGAAATATTAAGTCAAATCTCTATAAGTAATAAAGGCTGCTCGTTCTTATAACTGCTCTTTATTCATTCATAAAAAAAAATGTCCAGTCTTTTAACAAGTACGTAGTACGAAGTTATCTGACCGATTTAAACAATGAACTGTAAAAATAAAATACCGTTAATTAATTGCAAGAAGGTAAAGTCACTATTTTGGTTTGATGTTTCCTCTTATAAACCAAACATTAAATTATGCAAACTATATTGCTTTTATTTTTATATTTTCTGTCTTTTGTGTCGTAAGCAAACCGAATAGTCACCCAGTAGTAAACAGATTCACTCATGAAAACATGGTCACATGTTACTGACTCTTATTACAATTTATTCATTTATTTCTAAATTGACAATGTCATTAAGAGTTCGTATTTAAAATTGAATGGACACTTCAAATATTGCAAAATCTATCTGGGGTTCTAATGAAATATATAAGTAAGACAAATTTAAACTACCGATTAAAAAATGTGATGAGTGATGATGTCAACATTTCAAAAGAATAAATAAATTGTTTATACAATTAATGCGAGAGTAACAATAAAATGTATGACTAAGTTTTAAGCACATTCGTTTATAAAAGAAATAAATAAAAATAAAAACTTGATGTTTTTAAATGTTTGTTATAATATCTCGCTCTTTCTAGTGCGCCTGTTCCATTAATTCTTCTCTTCGAGACTATATGGTCACACCCTTAAGCTTAGATTACCTCCAAGAAGGTTTTGGAATGTTTTTTTTTTTTTTTGTATATTGAAAAAAATAAATAATGGCTATTTATTTAACCCCTTTACTTTCTTTATACTCTAACAAATTAACACTAAAAGTACAAATTTAAAATATGTATTGTATTCTGTGCCAAATTGAAGACTTGAGACAAAAAAGACAAAGTTTGTATATCTCGCGTATCAAAAATCAAAATTTAATTAAAGAATCAAGCTGTCAGTAAACAAATGAGCCATTTTTTAAAATATGATTTTATAATCTCATTTATTATTATTGTTGTTATTATTATTATTATTATTATTATTTTATTAAAAAAAAAAGTTATTACCTTAACGAAGAAACTTAATTTTAATGTTTTACCTGGCTAAAAAAAAGTCATCGTAGTAAAAGAGGTGATGTATTAAGTGTATTATTCATAGTTTCGCATTTGTATTGATGCCTACATGTTGAATTCTTTTATTTTACATCAATTTAAATCTTAGAATATCTTCTTTTTTGTCCGCTAATTGTCTGTAGTTATTATTGTATATTAACAAGGGGTGGGGCCTTTCTTTAGTTCAGCTCCCTTAAAAAAACCACATTAATGTTTACATAAAAAAAAACCCAACGACATTGTAATAAGTCACATTGTTTTTGAACTGACTGAGACATCTTCAATCACATGTGTGACTCATATTGGAAACTACATTTTAGTAGTATACATTGTTGTTGCATATACCAGTCGTGCACATTCACTACGTGCATAAAAGACACCCTAAAAAAACAATTTTGCACATGGACATTGCTCTACTTGACGGTAGAGAATATATTGCAATATTTACAGTTGCTTTTACTTTTGTACATAACAATAAACAAACAAATACAATGCACTATTGCTAAGCCAATATCAAGTTTTAACAACAAAGAGAAATTTAAAACTATATCATTATCTCCTTATTGTTTTAGTTTTGACATCACTTGAAAGACGAAAAAAGGTGATGTAACATTTTTAAGAAATAAGATCAGAAATAAAATTTAAATCAGTGTCTTTCGTATCTAGTGCATTTTTAATTTTAAATAAATAAATGCATTTTTTATTTTTAACAAGTTCGTCAATTTAATTAATTTTTAAATGTGTTACCCTTTGTGTGTGTGTGTGTGTGTGTGTGTGTGTGTTAAACTTGATTGCTATTATAAATAATGACTAATATCTAAAAAAAAAAAAAAAAGATGAGTGTAGGATTATCATCATCTTTACTTTGTTTGAATATTTATTGTTTTGGTTAGCAATATTGCATTGAATCTAAGTGACGTTCACGTATGCCCAATGATGAAAAAAAAAAAAAAAAAAGAGGGGAGAATATTATTCGAAATGTGAAATATGCACTTCAAAATATTTATATGACCTGATTAAATAACCCAGGCTTTGTTTTACTTAAATTCATAAATTAAAAAAATAAAAATTTATTAAAACTAAGTTTTTTTTTTTGTCAACCATAAAGATACATTGATTACATTGGGGACATATTAAGAGGAAATTAATGTTCTTTGTAAGTTAAAACGACAATTTTTCCAAGCCATTGTTGTATCAGTGTTGCTGTACAACTTGGCCCCTAACGAAACACTTAGAGAATAAGCTAGATAGGAGTTGCACAAGAATGCTGTATGCAGTCTTAAGCACATCTAGAAACAACACCCCACAAGAAAGCAGCTTATGGCCACTTACCCCCCATCACACAAACCATTTGAGTAAAACAAATAAGACGTGCTGGACAAGCAATGACAAACTAATAAGTAATATTCCCTTGTGGAAACCTGCACATGGGCACACCAATGTGGGCTGTCCAGTGAAAACCCACATTGATCAGCCCTGTGTAGATTTTGGATGCTGCTCAGAGGACCTTCTGCAATGACTGATAGGGATGGTTGGTGAGAGGTTTTCATGGATATCTGTGCTGCCAACGCAACCTGATGATGAAAATGTTCAGAAAATGAAAAAATCAAACAATTTCATAGTTTGTTAAAGTGTGACTCAATGAATAATGAGCTCAATTAAAGGCTGTTTAATTTTTATGATAACATCAGTTTTATAATAATAAACTTATGGAAGACAGAAATTAAAAACATAGATAATTTTTCTAACTACCTGTTAAAATTCAAAATAATTTTTTTTAAAAAGTTTGGTGTTGTGTGATCCTCTGCTTACTTCTATTGTGTGACTGTTATATACCCTACCTATGAACATTAATGGGTATGTCCCAATCCTCATAAATATGGGAGTATTATACTGACTGGGTAGTCTTATACCACTAGTAGTGGTTTACCTTTTTCTATGCTGCTGGCGAGTATTCTATTTTGTTAATGTTATAAAGATTCCATTTCATTTCTAACCTCCGTTTGATTATTTCTCATTTAGAAACCTTTGTTAGGTTACAACTGTAACTTTGTCTTAAATTCTTGAAAATCAATGCTACACTTCCTTACAAAAAATGATAGGCTATGCCTATCCATTATGTAACACAACTGTCCAGTTATGAATTCTTTTTTATTTGCTTCTCAATTCTGAAGCTTCTTGATTATCTCTAATTGATAGATCATTCCATCTATGCTCCTCTTTCTTTACGTGGTCAGTCATTCCCAGCATGCAGTACAATTTCTTTAAAACAAACATTAATGGGTCATCTGTTTTCTTTTTGGATAAAAAAAATAATACCTGGACTATCACTTTGGGCTCAACATCCTGGTCTTGTATTTGTGTCTAATAGTCTATCTTGAATTGTATAATTTGAATGAATTATTACAGAAATCACATGAAGAGGAAACAAATGAAAGACAGATATACAGTTAAATAAACAAAATACATGTAATTGCAATTAACAGACAAAAGGTTGAAAGAGAATTCACATAGAAATTTACAATAGGACACAATGAATGGGTAGATTGTTCTCATTCTGTTAACCATAACTGGGTACAAGTGTTAAGCTATGTTAAATATTAGAGGACAACAGTCCGAAAAATCTAAATAATAAAAATTGTTAAGCCTCAAAAACCAGACAAATGAATGAAACTTGATGTGTGTTTGTTTTTTTTTATGGCATATCAACTGTGGGTCATTTAATGCCGGCAAAGTTTTGAAAGATTCATAGCGATAGTTTGGAAGAAAATTTTTAAAACTCATTTTTCTATTTAACCCATAGATGTGACCTTAACAGGTACTACAATACCGAGCAATAGGGTCGGGACAATCATATAGGTGCTAGGGCTTGACATGACCAGCCGATTGATTGGAGGGGTCCTCTCCGACCACCTGTCTAGCCTAAGAAAGGGCCAAAGTGGGGTGTTGCATGTCATGGATTGCTGATCCATCAGGATTCCATTCTTAAGCCTCATGGGTCACTACCCATGGCCAACAGGTGGCCCTATTTGGGGGAATTTTACTCCTCTGCAGAGGTGCAGTCGGTGTATTCTAGCCGATAGGGCTGGTAACTTGATGAAAAGATAATTCCGCCTTCAGTCTATAAACTGTGCTAGCTTTATTGTTCTCTACTTAGTGGAAGATATATAAAATCTTATTTAAGTTGGTTTTGAAAATAGTGAAAATTAGGATCTCAAGAAACTACGTCTAGGGTCTCCAACCTTTTCTCATTAGGGACTGGGGATGGCATCTTCAAAGGACAGGAGAGAGAAAAAAAAACAGGTAAATTTACAAAGTAACAATCATAATTTATTAAAGAGACATCTAATGTTATTTGCAATCAGAAAAAAGATGTGATATTAGGGTTAAATGAAAAGCTTTACAAAAAGTGCATCAAACAAGTGATGATTTGACAGCGCAAATGCAGCATACTCTTTACATACTTGTGCTTAGGGGATTCTGAGCCTGTAAGATATAAAATAATTGTGTGATCCCAGGGGGCTGTCCCCTCAGGGGCTGGGTTTATTGCCTGGTGCCTGAGGTGCTTCAAAAGGGGAATGCCAAAGGGATTGGCACATTTTTGCACTGGCCACTGTATGAGCTTTAGGGCATTTGAGATTGGAAGTAGATCAGGTCTCTGGTAAATATTAAGTAAGCTTGGTTACTTACTCAAATTTCTCAATATGATTATTCAACATAGGCTTAAGCTGAATTAGAATCAGCAAAGCCCTCTCTTGCCCTTCCCAATTGTAAAGAGAATGAGACCAGAGGTTATTTAGCTCCTACACTATTCTAAGTATTATTAAGTATGTTGGAGGAGCTGGATAATGAAAATATGTACAAAGGTAAGTAAAGTCGTCGGGGGTGGCCTTATGTCGGTATCAGCCAATCAGCGAGGGAGTCTATCCCCTTTTTACTAGTGCTAGACCAAGGAGATTGTTTTTGCATCTGAGGTGGAGCGCCACACCTACCATCAGCTCCTTACTTTACCGCACAGATCCCTGTGCTACTCATAACGCTGAGTTGGCGAGGACCGGTATCGAACTAGAAACCTTGTGATTTCTAGCCGAACGCTCTACCGACTGAGCTAACCTGGCCATCATAGAAACGTTTATTGTTTATTGTCAATGATGTTTACATCATTTTTGTTGAAGTGAGTTAGTGTACTATTGGTTTAGACAACAGCAATTAGCTAAACAAAACTGAACCAGTGCCAAGACAATTGGTACTTATGGGAATCCAGAATAGTCCACTCATGCATTTGGGTGATTCCATTCCTTGAGTCCTGATTGGCTGCTTGGTTTCTATGATGTTATGAGGCTTCATAAATAACCTGGCATTTTGCAGTAGTATGCAGCAAGATAGATTCATATTCAGTTATGACTACTTGTTGCCTTGTCTTACTAATTTGACGGTAATTGGAACTAGTATGATTATTCTACAATTTTAAAGTTTCAACCTGTATCTATTTTTGTACATATTCACCATTTGAGTTGATGCATTTTTGTAGACACTCTAGCAGTTTTCAGTTTTTATACGCCCATGTCATATCAGCTTGCCACGTGTTCAGGAAGCATTGAACCTTGTCATTATTGCAAACTTCCTACACTTCTTGCAGATGTTTTTGACATCCATGTATGACTCCCCATACACTTGCATTAATTTGTGATGAAATTCAATTGGTTTAATGTCTTTTGCATATTAAAACCAAATAACTGTGCAAACTTCACATGTGGCAGTAGAATCAATCAGGAGTTACATCAGAAATGACTGCCAAGTGAAGACTGAGCTTGGCAGCGAGGCAGGCATATACACAAAAAACACAAGTGTTACTAATAGTCACACAATAGTTTCCCTGTGTAAGATTCAAAGTGATAATACTTGAAGATAAAACTTCGACAAAGGTTGGTAGACAAAACATTTAATATACAGCACAGAATAAACTGGGTACATAATACATAGAGGTGTACATAAACATACATACAAAGTAGAGATAATGACACATTCATGAATGGTAAAATACAAGATATTTAGGTATCAAAGAGATACCTAAATGTACATAAAAACATAGTTACGGATACATGACTAAAGAATAGTCATATATCGTACAAGAGACTTACTAGCAGTGAGTGGCCAGTGTTAACGGCCGAAGCCCTAACGAGAAGAGGGTGGTCATAAGACTACCTCATTGTGTCTTGTAGGTCGAGCAGCAGGGAAAGAGAAAGAGACGTTCAAATCAGCCGCTTAAATATCAAAGGCCCCTAGCGGGAACCAGCGAAACTAAACGGGCAGACAACTCCCCAGGCAAATACGAAAATAACGCCTACATCTGCATCCCCAGTGCTCTAGAGACCTTACTTTTGGGATTACTCTCATGCATCTGCTTATGTTAAAATAACAAGCTGTTAAGTGTAGAGTGACACTGAGATTATAATAAAGACTAGCAGGACCTGTGGATATACCACAGTATGATAATTTAATTATTAAAACGTTTGATATGTTTACCTAAAAGCTATTGCAAGATAGTTCAATGTGTAAAAATGTATAATAATCTTGATTTAACACTCTCTCACTATTTTTCTTTCTTTCTTTATGTTCAAGTGACCCAATTTTTCTGGTCAGAAGTAGTGTCAGGGGTTGAAATTCATTGGAGGCTTTTAGCACAATACAGGGACCGTGCACTACCATTTAGTGGATAGAGAAGTTTAAAAGTGGCTGGACAAGCATGAAAGGTCACTGCTCTTTGTTATTCCTTGGTGCATACTGCTAGTGAAGCAGCCATGTTTACACTGTAAAGACAGCAAGCAAAATGCCGTGATCAGGCTCAAACTTTGATCATGTGACCCCCACAGTGTCAACTATAAGCATGCATGTGCAGAATGAAGTATGACAATAATAAAAATGTGTTATGGCAAAAGTGCGGATAATTTTTGAATCTCCCTTGTATGTATAGATACTGAAGTCCTCAAATCATCACCTTTTTGCAGTAATGTATTTATAGTACTCGGGAATACTCCATTCATACATTTGGGTGATTCCATTCCTTGAGTCCTGATTGGCTGCTTGGTTTCTGTTGTGTTATGATGATTGATAAATAACCTAGCATTCTACAGTAGGCTTGCGACAATGCAAGATCCGTATTGAGTTACGGCTTGCTTGTTGCCTAGTCTTGCCAGTTCGACAGTAATTAGAATATTGCTTCTGTATTGTGTATGATGTTTATTCTACAATCTGTACTGGCACATATGGAAGTTTATGAATTTTCAAAGACCTTACTGTTTGGTGCACTGGCCTCTAATAAATACAACTGGACTGGAGAATTTGACATCCACTGGCAGTCATGTGCCAAGTGTGCACTCCCCTCCAAGTTCTAATCTATGATCATGTGCCGTAATTATTTGTGTATAAAATGCATTTTTTCCCCCCACATTTTTAAGCCTAAAAGTTAGCAGTGCATATTATATGCAAGAACTAAATATTAACTTTTATCCAGCTACATTCATTCATCACCCTATTCAGGATGGTATGAGGGAATATAAGTTATATCTATGATCCAAGATAACTAATCTGATGGTGAGGTTCAGTTTTGGAGGTTTGAGGAATGTGGAGCACCCCATTCATCACAATTGCTCCCTGGTCCACTCTGACCCGGAGTGGTAGTACCTGTTAGGGTCCCATCTATGGGTTAAATAAAAAAATGTATTTATAAAAAAATTGTATTATCCATTAAGAATTGATTTATTTCAAAACTTTGTCGGCATTAAATGACCCACTGAGGTTGATATGCCGTAAAACAAAACAAACCAAACCAAGATAACTAATGTGTAACAACCACTTTTTGAAATAGACACTGGAGTGTGTTTGTTTATAATTTTGCTTCTCCTAGTATGAGTTTGTTTTTGCCACAAGCTTGTATTTTTGTGTGAACATGTCCATGTGGTTGCTCTAAATACACTGTAAATATTTTGTTTGAAAACATAAACTGTATAAATTTTATTTCCAGTCTATATGAACCAAATAAAAAGTTGAACAAATGTTAGATTTTGTGGCTATAAATTCTAAAATGTCAGTGCGTATTATATACAAGATACATTTTTTTCCAGAATTTTGTAGTTCAAATTTAGGAGTGCGTGTTATACACTAGTGTGTGTTATACACAAATGATTTTGGTATTATTACACTCTATGAATTACTTTTTGTTCTGTTTCTAAAGTGAAAAAAAAAATGTTTCCACAGGTACTGTGCATAAACTATTTTACACTTTTGTTTTTAAAACATTTTGTTAACTTGCCCTGTCAGTTGGGCTTTTAGAATATGCTAACTGCTTTCAGTTAAAGAACTCCTTCTTCATAAAGGGGGCTGGGTATGACAGTAAACTGAATCCAGTTGTGAACTCAATGCTTTTATTTATCCTCAGGGGACAATATAGACCATCTTGAGAAGCCCTGGTCTAAGGGAAAAGCAAGGGTCTACACAACTTGGCATTGGTGTCATAGATGCTTGTAAAATACATCTATAAGATGATTGAGGGGGAAGTCATCAGCGTTGTTATATCCTTGGGATCATTGGAAATTTCTGGTCTTTCAACAACGGATTTCCTCGCCCAGGGAACCAATCGGAGTTGATCAAATCCCGACCCTTCCCTCTCGGCACATGAGGGTTAAAACAAAAACATCAGACTTCCTTACAGACTCCAAGTTTCTATATATATAAGTCTGGACTCATTCACTTTGTTACATATTATTGTGGGTAGCCTACAAATTATGTAAGTGTAGCTAAATTTTGAATTGAAGTTCATTGAAGATTCAAAATCGGAGAGGGTTAAATGGAAAGTTGCCATTAGCTGTTATAGTTATTATTAGCTGGTAATGACCTTCACTTGATCCCCCACTCCCCGACTTCCGTTGAAGGAAAGGCATGTGAAAGGAAATCAGACAGTCAATGAGAGCAGATGTTAGGATTGTCGCTCCCAACTTTTCACTGCATGGTTAGAAACCTTTTTGGGTTGTGTGTTCTTAATAAAGAATAAAAACAACAAAAGTCTTGCTTAATTATTCAACAAAGAATTAGCACAGACTGCCCAGCCCAGAGGAAGAAAGAAATCAGCCCAACACAGGAAAAAACAAGTAGACCCAGAAGAAAAGTAAGAGCTCACCTCCTCTCTACTTTCTCCCATTTATATACCCAATATGTACAAAAAAATATGGAAGCGCATGGTGTAATGGTTAAAGTCATGGGAAATGGACTTGTCGCTCCTGTAGAAGTTATCCCCCAGATAACATAGAAATAATATAATAATCCCCGTTGCGCACTGTTCACAGCGCCATGTTGGATTTGTCAAGTATTCAGCTCTGTTACAAGCTGACTACAAAACTTAGAATCCCACTGCGACAGTGAGTATTATATTATTTCTGTGTTATCTGGGGAATAACTTCTACAGCTCCAAGTTCAAATCCTAGATGTGGTAATTTCATTTCACTTAGTGCTAATACCCTTGGGAAAGGTATGAATCCTATTCTCCCTCCAGCTATGGATAAATAATAGGGTAGACTGGGCTCTTTAACCTTGTCTAGGAGAAAGAAAACTCTGAATTCAAACCTGTTGAACTCTGCTCAAGAAATTGACCTTGTGTCACATTCTGCTCATGCGGAGTAGTTGGTAAATATATATACCTTATACTGTTTTGCTGGCCTTTCAGGGCTGGATTAAAAAAAAAGTGCTATATTTAAACCAATCAATTTTTACTTTGGATTCAAGACATATATATATATATATATATATATATATATATATATATATAGAGAGAGAGAGAGAGTGCTTAGAATAATAGTTATTATCATTGGAAATGAAATTGTCAACCTGGGTTCAAATCCTGGACAATGCTGTTTGCATTTCACTTAGCACTAATGCTTTTGGGAAAGGCATGAATTAATCTCTTCCTTCCCCAGCTATGGGTAAATAGTAGGAAAACTAGGTTCTTTAGCTTTGGTATAGCAACCTACCTAGGAGAAGGAAAACTCTGAATTCAAACCATCTGTACTCTGCTGAAAAACTGACAATATGTTGCATCCTGCCTGGGATGGAGGGTGTGTGTGTGTGGGTGTGGGGGTATATATATATATGAATAATCTATTTAGCAACCCCTCAACATGAGCAGATGTGACACAAGGTCAATTTCTTAAATGGAGTTTAACAGGTTTGAATTCAGTTTTTCTTCTAGACCAGTTGCAATACCAAGTTTAAAGAGCCCGGTCTTCCCTACAATTTACCCATAGCTGGTGGGAGAATAGTTAGATTCATACCATTCCCAAAAGTATTAGCACTATGTGGAATGCAAACAGCTTCATCCAGAATTTGCACCTGGGTTGTTGAGTCCATTTCCTACAATGATAACCATTACACCACAAGAATCTCCACTATATATATATATATATATATATATAGGGTCATCCACAGACACGTGTTTCGACTTATCAAGCCTCTTCAGTGTGGCTAGACATTTTGTAAGCTACCAACAGCCGTAATCGAAATCCGATCGGTTGGGTGTCAGTCCGGCACCTTAACCATTAGGCTGTCTTCACTTACAGAATGGGAAGGAGATTTTAACTGTTTTAATACACACATCGCTTTGTGTGTAAAGGCTGTCATAGAGTGCTCCATTCCTTATATAGAAGAGCGTACACATACACAAAAACTGGGAACTACCAATCTCTATTAAACATAATCATAGATATCTGTATCCATTAATTCTTGCTGACTGAGCTACAGTAAAAATCTACCTATTAGTCCATACCAATTGACATCATGATGAACTTTCACCAACCCATTGTACTGACTTCATTCATGATGCACAGATATAGGAATAATAAACAAATCTATTGGATATTCCAATGCTATTTTCTCTTAGACTTTTGGTAACAACTCACATTCTCCATCCTGACAGCAGGGCTTAGAATATGTTGTTTCCCTTGCATAGGGCTAAGAAAAAAATAGGGTGCCGTGTTTATTAGACTAAATTAAACTGTACATGGTGGTGAGACTCAAGTACTGGGAGTTTGGAGTACCCCTTCATTGTCATTACCTCAAGGTCCATTCTAACCTGGAGTGGTAGTATCTGTTCTGTGGGTTAAATAGATCTGTTTGAAGATTATTTGTGTTAGATAGCAATACTTGAAACCATATAACTGTAAATTATTTGTATTAAGAGTAGTTCCTTTAAGGTATAATCATTTACTAAGGATTATTATCATTAGTTACTTGAAACCATATAACTGTGTATTAACAAATGACTATTATTAAATATGTTGTAGGCCAATTTAGGTCAGTCTGTAGAGTTTGGCTGGGAATCTCAAGGTTCCTGGTTCAATACCAGCCATTGCTAACTCAGCGTATGAGTAGCACAAGGATCTATGTGGTAAAGTGAGGAGCTCATGGTAGGTGTGGCGCTCTGCCTCAGACGCTAAAAAACAATCTCCTTGGTCTAGTGCTAGTGAAAAGGGGATAGACTCCCTGACTGTCTGGCTGATGCCAACTTTTGGCCACCCCAACAACTTTATTATTAAATAGAAATAAATATTTGAAACTATAAAATATTAGTATTAGCTCACATTGTTATACAAAGGCGATTGTGGTGTTTATGATTATTGTCATAGGAAATGGACATGGCAACTCATATTCAAATGCTGTTTGCATTTCACATAGCACTAATACTCTTGGGAAAGGGATGCATCCAACTATTCTCCTATGTGTAAATAGTAGGGCAGATTGGGCTCTTTAACTTTGGTGTGGCAACCAGTCTAGAAGGAAAACTCTGAATTCAAACCTATTAAATTCTGCTAAAAAATTGACCTTGTGTCACATCCAGTCTGGAGTGAAGGGGTTGGGTAAATACATACATTGGTGTTATTTTTTATTTTTTATTTTTTTTTTTGAGTCTGATTTAAAGAAGTACTACAACAATCTTTGCTGTTTAATATACTAAAGTGTTACAGAACCATTGGATAAAAAAAACAAACTTTTTTTAATTTACACTTTCTGTTATTCAGTTCAGTTGAGCAAAAAGCAAGATGGTTCCATATTTGATGCTATAAGCTCTTCTATCACTAAGTGCAAGACTGTAGAGTTGGAGTCTGAAGCATTTACAGGGTCACTTGAATCATTAAAACTATGCTAAATCTGACTCCAGTTGAATTTACACCTTATATGGTCCTGTAGGAAACGCGTGGTGTAATGGTTAAAGTCAAAGGAAATGGACTCGTCGCCCCGAGTTCAAATCCTGGACGTGCTAATTACATTTCACTTAGCGCTAATACCCTTGGGAAAGGTATGAATCCTACTCTCCCTCCAGCTATGGATGAATAGCAGGGCAGACTGGACTCTTTAACCATGGCTAGGTAACCAGTCTAGGAGAAGGAAAACTCAGAATTCAAATCTGTTAAACTCCGCTTAAGAAATTGACCTTGTATCGCATCCTGCTCATGCGGAGGGGTTGGTAAATATTTATATGGTCCTAGTTTAATATGTGATGGGGCCGGGTTAGCTCAGTCGGTAGAGCGTTCGGCTAGAAACCACAAGGTTCCTAGTTCGATACCGGTCCCCGCCAACTCAGCGTATGAGTAGCACAGGGATCTGTGCGGTAAAGTAAGGAGCTGATGGTAGGTGTTGTGCTCCACCTCATATGCTAAAAAACAATCTCCTTGGTCTAGCGCTATTGAAAAGGGGATAGACTCCCTCGCTGATTGCCTGATACCGACTTTAGGCCACCCCGACAACTTTAATTTTACTTATTATTTGAATGAAAATTCTGACTAGATAAATGTATTGTACTGTAACAAGGTATCAGCACAGTATAGTTGATTGATTCTACAATCTCCTTGGTCTAACGCTATTGAAAAGGGGATAGACTCCCTCGCTGACTGGCTGATACCGACTTTAGGCCGCCCCGTCGACTTTACTTTACTTTTTTTAATATGTGAAGTTATACAGTACACACTTCATGGTTTTATAATTATTTGTTGGCCATAATCACTTAATTACATTAAGAGGAGTCTAAGTTGGAGATACCAAAAATAGAGGAGTTGGAGTTGAGGGTTTTGTGTTCTGACTGCACAGCACTGTCTAGGTGCACATATTTAGGTGCAATAATGCATTTTATTGCTAATAAAAAAATATATATGATGTTATGCTAGGTTGGTTTTACGACATGTCAACCCTTGTTGAGTTATCTAATACTGAAGTCAGTCCTTTTTTCAAACAATTATATTAATTTCAAGTATCTAATGATAATCATTATTGTTTGTAAATAGTTATGGTTTCAAGTAACTATTAATACAAATAATTGGTAAGCAATTATATCATCTCAAGTAACTATACCTATTTAATGATAATCATAATTTATTTTCACAGTTATATGGTTTCAAGTATTTCTATCTAATTCCAAAATATTTATTTGACCCATAGAGGGGATCCTAACAGCATCATCGCTAACTTGATGTGATTGCAACCTCTCCATAAGGGCTCTGTGGGAGTCTACTTATAATGTTATATACCCACTTGATATCGGGTATATAAACAGTGAGAGAGGGACAGAGTAGGAGATGATGATGATGATGATGATGAGGGGTTCTTACTTGTTTTCTCTTGTCTATCTACTTGGTCGGCTGCCATCTTCTCTTGTGGGCTCTGCTGTTGGGTTGACTTCTTCTTTCTGGTTGGGCTGGCTATCTCTGCATTCTTATTTTGATTAATCAACAAGCCTTTGTTGCTTTTCTTTAAGTCTTTATTAAGAACAAACCTCAGCCCAGGACCGCATAGTGAGAAGTGACATCTCACGTTTGCTCACTCTGAATTTCTGGTTGCAACTGATTAAAACTAAAACTTCTGTCTCGCATTTCTAATGGCGCATTTTTCGAGGGGGTCAAACGGATGTCACCATAAATCAATCATAACCCTAACAGTTAAGGTAATTTTCCACTTAACCCCCATTATTTTGAATCTAATATATATAGCTACAGTACTTACATAATTCATAAGCTATCTATGAATTATGTAACAATAACAGTATTGTAAGCAACTAAGGATATGTGCCAGACTAAAGAAAGCTTGTCAAATAACAAGATGTTTTTCTTATATATAACAATTCTGGAGGCACATGTTGTAATGGTTATTGTAGGAATTTGACTTGGTGACCCAAGTTAAAATCCTGGACGTAGATATTTGCATTTCACATAGCGTTAATATCCTTGGGAAAGGTATGCATACAACTATTCTACCTCTAGCTATGGGTAAATAGTGTGACAGACTGGGCTCTTTAACTTTGGTTAGGTAACCAGTCTAGGAAAAAGAAAAGGAAAAACCCATTGAATTCCGCTTAAGAAATTGATCCACCCTGTCGGCTGGGGGGTTAGAATACACCGACTGAACCTCTGCAGAGGGGTAAGACTCTCCCAATGGGGCCACCTGTTGGCCGTGGGTGGTGACCCGTGATGCTTAAGGATGGAACCCAGGTGGTTGAGCAGTCCATGACCTGCAACACTGAACTTGGGACCTTACTTAGGCTAGACGGGTGGTCGGAGGGGCCTCCTCGACTCAATCGGCTGGTCACATCAAGCCCTAGCAACTATATGATTGTCCCAACCCTATTGCTCTTATGGCAAGCCCCAACCCTTTTTATCATGTGTGCTAGAAGGTGGTTGCTGAGGGTCTTCATGTCCTGGGAATGACGTTAAACTCTATCCGATGGTGAGGTTCCAGTTTTGGAGGTTTGAGGAATGTGGAGCACCCCTTCATCACGATTGCTCCCTGGTCCACTCTGACCCGGTGTGGTAGTATCTGTTAGGGTCCCGTCTATGGGTTAAATAGAAAAATGTGTTTATAAAAAAAACATTTGAGTAACCATTAAGAATGAATTTATTTCAAAACTTTGTCGGCATTAAATGACCCACTGAGGTTGATATGCCGTAAAACAAACCAAACCAAAATAAGAAATTGATCCTGTATCCTGCCACACTAATAGTGCTATATAAGATTTTGCACTATTGACAGGTCCTTGTCCTGCCTCCATATAATAACAAATTTTAATTAATAATTTTGTATGCTTTCTATTCTGAAGACCAACTGGTTAAATCAAACTAAACGGACCTAAATTCCACCATCGTATGTCACCCCGCCGAAAGAAAAAAAATACTAAAAATCAAGGAATTAACTGAATTTAATGAAGTTTTCAGTGTTGATATATTAATGAATAAACAATATAATGCACCAGTTATTTTATTTGAAAACACTTACATTTTTTCAGGTCAGTTAACTTTGAACCACATATCTTTGAGGCGTAACACAGATTCACAAACATACATGATTCAAAGTTAATTGACCTGAAAAAATGTAAAAGTTTTTTAAAATAAAATAACTGATGCATTATATCTTTTACTCATTAATGTATCAACACTGAAAATTTCATTAAATTCGGTTAACTCCTTGATTTTTAGTATTTTTTTTTCTTTCGGCAGGGTGACATACAATGGTGGAATTTATGTCCGTTAAGTAGGATTTAACTGACCAACTATTCAGGGACTGTCCTGTTGGCAGGGCTTAGAATATGCTGACTATATCGTCTGCAGAGGAGTAAGACCCACCTCCACAAAAAGGGGTGTCCTGGGTATGATACTAAACTGTATCTGATGGTGAGGCTCCAGTTTTGGTAGCTATGTTTATAAAGTGTGGATTATCTGTTCATTGCCATTATTCCCAGTCCCACTCTGACCCAGTTAGTATGTTAGGGTCTGATCTTTGGGGTCAAATAGATCTGTCTCAGTCTCTTCCATCAGTCTCCTCCATTGGTCTCTCTGTTTCAGTCTCTACTGTCTATCATGTCAGCATTACCACAAAGAAAATCAAAACAAAAGATAGATAACTTATGTACGTGAATGAAAGTGTTGCATTGTGGATTCTCAAAGGTTTGTCAATGGAAGTTAAGAGAAAGAGGTTGTTACTTGTTATCCATATCAGGAGAGAATGACATAGTTATTTAAAAAAACAAAAAAACAAAAGACACTCCCATTTTATTTTGGACGTTATCTTCAAACTGGTAATAAGGAAATCAAAATAAGTGGAATGTTTTTTCTTAGTTGAAAGACCAATCAAAGTGCCTAAAATTTGAAACATGTTTAAACAAAATCATTACTTAGATTATTAGATTATTTAGACTGTTATCCTCATCTTTATTGTTTTATAAGTTAAAGAGACAGTTCTTCCAGGCCGTTGTTGTATCAGTGCTGCTGTGTGGCTGCACCACCTGGACCCTAACTAAGCGACTAGAGAATAAACTAGATGGGAGCTGCACAAGAATGCTGCGGGTGATCCTGAACAAGACGTGGAAACAACACCTTACGAGAAAACAGCTGTACGGTCACCTGCCACATATCACCCAAACCATCCGAGTAAGACGGACAAGACACGCGGGACACTGCTGGAGAAGCAAGGACAAACTCATAAGCGACGTCCTCCTGTGGAAGCCAACACATGGGCACGCCAGTGTGGGCCGACCAGCAAAGATGTACATTGATCAGCTCTGTGTGGATACAGGATGCTACATAGGGGACCTCCTGAGAATGATGAGCGATAGGGACAGATGGTGAGAGATTGTCATGGATATCCGCGCTGACAGCGCAACATGATGATGATGATGGATATATCAATAACAATAAAGATGATGACAAACTCAGGAACATTTTTATTGAACTTGGGAGCCTTAACGGAACTTCAAACTGAACCCTTTATTTAATCCATTGGAGTGGATTGATTGTAGGATGAGAACAATCTACCCCAATAGATTAAATAAAGGGTTTGGTTCAAAGTTTCATTAAAGCTCCTGATTCTAACATGAAGACTCCCTAGTTTGCTAAGAAACACCTTAAGAAGGTCGGAGACCACATCAGCTGAAACATTGTGTACATAACAACAAAGATGAGGACAACAGTCCAAAAAATCTGAATAGTACAAATAATCCCATCATTTCATGTTAGCTTCCTTTTTTGTTTTATGGAGACATCTCCACTCTCCATAGCAAGCCTCTCAATTTGATAGACCCATTCACATACCCAGGAAGTAATATCTCATCCACAGAAAGCGATGACAATATATGCATCAGAAAAGGCATGGACTGCTATAGGCAGATTAATGATCATATAGAAATCTGATCTCACTAATAAAATAAATCAAGTGTTCTTCCAAGCTGTAGCCATGTCAGTGCTTCTGTATGGTTGTACCACATGAACTCTAACAAAACGCTTAGAGAAAATCTTAGATGGGAACTGTACAAGGATTCTCTATGCTCTCTTGTTAAAGCTGATTCCAACATGAAGTCTCCAGAGTTTGACAAGAAATAACTGAAGGTCAGAGGGCACATCAGCTGAAACATTGTGTATATGACAATAGAGATGTGGACAACAATTTGAAAAATTTAAATAATACAAATTATCAAGCCTCATCTAAAAAATTCAGACAAATAAAAACATCTTATTATAATGGAGATTGTGTGTTTTTCTGTCTGTAACCGAAACTATATTACTACTCAAGTCACAATTCCCTTAATTATTTACGTCAAATTCCCCATGATTTCATTCTTTTAAACCTTCAGTTATTAATAAAAATTGTTTCACATTATTAATACTGTTGACCACATC
Source organism: Doryteuthis pealeii (assembly GCA_023376005.1). Classification (NCBI taxonomy): domain Eukaryota; kingdom Metazoa; phylum Mollusca; class Cephalopoda; order Myopsida; family Loliginidae; genus Doryteuthis; species Doryteuthis pealeii. The sequence goes on along the minus strand of CM042138.1, from coordinate 82,938,245 downwards.
TACGTACTAATAACATGCAATTGTATTTATATATACAACAAAATAGCGGTTTACAGTTTGAACGAGAAGGCTAATTTGCATATTGATATTTAAAATTTTATTTTAATAAATATGTGCTTGGTATTATTGATTTCTAATTGTTTGGTTTTATCTTAAGAAATATAAACAAAAATCTCGTGGATAAATCTTAAAAGAAATTTATTTACAAGAAGAAATAACTGTAATATTATCCTTTACTTCCTATTTTAACTAAATAGTTAAATTAGGAAAATTTACCAATGAAAGAGGGGAGTAATGAAAAATGATGGAATAGTTAGTTTCAAAGTTGTTCTATTTTTCGATTATACCCCCTCTGTTGCCGATCTTTTTATCTGCATTCTTAGTCAGTTTCATTAGCCTTTCTAATTTAATATGATATTTTATTATATCAAAACTTAAATACTTGCACCCGGAGGGTGCATATATTTGCTAGTTATTATAATATCAACAGATTATCTCAATATTGTTGGAACTTTTTCTAGAAGAAAAACAATCGGTTAGAGATTTTACCAAATTGATTTACCTTAGTAAACCACAACTACATGCCTCATCTTTTTAGAATACTTGCCCCCCATCTATGGGTTAAATAGAAAACGTGAGTTTATATACAAAATTGTTTTATCCATTTAAAAATAATTATTTCAAAACTTTGTCAGCAATTAAACAAATTGCCAATAGAAGTATTTCGGCATAAAATAACCCAAGGGGTTGACATACCGTAAAACCCAACCAACCAAGAATACTTGCCATTTAACAGCTAATTCCAAATAGAAACCTAATTCCATTTTACCAATTAAGTTGAACTTGAGGGTTTTTTTTTTTTTTTTTTTTTTTGTCTCATTTGGAAAATAATTTGAAACTGTTGGCAGTGTTAATTATTTTCATTAAAAAATCCTATTAAAACATTTAGGCAAACCAGTAGAAAAGGGAGGAGAGAAAAAGAAAAACATCTTTGTTGTATAGGATTACCTACCTCCCCCCTCTAATCCGTAAAAGAATGGTTGCGTCTGTCTTATAAATTGGCTGTCAGACAGAAAAAACGGGGAGTTAGTATGTATATGAATTCCTGATTGAGCCTCCTATTCACTATTATTACATATCTCCTACTTCTCTTTGTGTGTGAGTAATTGGCTGCCTTTACCCATGACACAAAAATCTTCTAGTTACAAATTTCATTAATTTGTTCATTCTTTTTACACTCTCCTCACACCTTTTCTGTTATTACTCACTTTTATTAATAGTCATGTTAATGGTGGTAGTAGTAGTAGTAATATCTTAGGTGAGCAATGTTTGATAGTAGTAGTAGTAGTACTACTACTACGATCAAACATTGCTCACCTAATAAAGATATTCTTGTAAAATATATCGACACAAAATAACTAGTGTTTTGAGGATGAAGTCATTCTTAAAGATTCTTATACTATTAAAATATTGTATGTGTGATGTTTGATCTATAGATACAATTTTAACCTTGGCAACCAGTCTAGGAGAAGGAAAACTCAGAATTCAAGACTGTTGAACTCTACTTAAGAAATTGACCTTATGTCACATCCTACTTGTGTGGAAGGGTTGGTAATATATATATAGAGATAAAATTTTGAATGATATATAATGGTTCAGAACAGTTCAAAACTAACATTTTTATATACATTGATAATTTTTCTAAAAGATTTTTTTATTGGTGTCTTTTGGGTGATTTTTTTATTTTTTTTTACTTTATTTCTTGGTACAAAATGCAGTCCTGTCAGTGGGGCTTAAATTACACTGACTATATTCCCTGCAAAAGGGTAAGAACCCTCACCACCACGAAAAAAATAAAGGGTGACTCTCAACTGCATTTGCTGGTGAGGCTCTAGTTATGGAGCTATAGAGAATGTGAAGTACCCCTTCATTGCCATTACTCCTAGGCCCACTCTAACTTGGAGTGGTAGTACCTGTTAGGGCCCCATGTATGGATCAAATAGATCTGTTTAAAAATTAGTTTGATGACTATGCGCAAAAAAAACTATCTAGAAAAAGTTACACAAAAATTGTAAATGTGAACATAGGCTGACCTGCTGGACTGTGACATTAAGTTAATTTGAATTCTATTACGTTCACTTTCAGACTAATACCCTTGGGAAAGGTATAAATACCCTCATTCCTCCAGCTATCGGTTAAATGGTATCATTACTGTTCTTATACAAGGATGACTTTGGCATTAAATAGCCCACTAAGGTTAATATGCTATTAAACAAAGAAACCAACCAACCAACCAAATATGAATTTATAATGAATATGATTCCCTAACCTCTAGGCATAAAATAACCTGAGATAAGCTGACATGCTGTTAAAATCAATCTATCAAAAATTCAAACCTTGTAAAACTTTCCAATCCTATAAAAAATGGAAAGGAAATCAAATTACTGCCTATGTTCTGACCTTAAATAAAAACTTTGGAAAAAATCTTTTCTAGCAAAAAAAAAAAAAGATGTCTCATGTTTATTCATTTCCTGTCAAAGCTTCACTCAGCATAAAAGTGTAACGGTCATGGCAGATCACCTTGGTAACGGTACATTTGGATATGAACTATTGACTGTGTATCATAACGTTCTATATTATTGTATAAAATGTAATACCGTGTATCTAAGCATTTCTGACATTTATCCATCTTAATCAGTTGACATTTACTTTCTTGATTAAATTCAAATATTCTCCTGCCCTGTTGACTGAGGCATTAGAATACACTGACTGCACCTCTGCAAAGGGTAAGGCTCCCTTAATGGGGCCACCTGTTGCTGTGTGTGGCGATCCATGAGGCTTAAGTAAGGAATCCTGGTGAATGAGCAGTCCATTGAAATGAGTAAAATTTAGCATAATATGTTCCAAATAATAATGTCATTTGCCACCGGTAGGATGTGACACAAGGTCTTGAGTATGGGGCACATAGCAAAGATTAAACTCACTATTCAGTAGTATTGGATCTGTGAGACTAGCTTGCTAAACATTATACCACAATGGGACATCCAAAATTATTTTAACTAGCAAATATATGCACCCTCCGGGTGCAAGTATTTTAGTTAAATTTTATAATAGATATGATATTAAATTAGAAAGGCTAATGAAACTGAATAAGAATGTAGATAAAAAGATTTTGAACAGAGGGGGTATGATTGAAAAATAGAACAACTTTGAAACTAACTCTTCCATCATTTTCCGTTACTCCCGTCTTTCATTGGTAAATTTTCCTAATTAAACTGTTTAGTTAAAATAGGAAGTAAAGAATAATATTACAGTTATTTCTTCTTGTTAAGGGATTTCTTTTAAGATTTATTGAAGAGAATTTTGCTCATATTCATTAAGATAAAACCAAACAATTAGAAATCAATAATACTAAGCATATATTTATTAAAATCAATTTTTTAAGATCAATATGTAAATTAGCCTTCCCATTCATACTGTAAACCTCTATTTTGTTGTATATATAAATACAATTGCATGTTATCAGTATGTTGATATGGTCAACAGTGGCTTCGGCCTCTGGACCATTGATATAATTAACGGCGTCGATCCCAGGGGGCCATCCCCCCAGGCAACACCTGCCCCCTCGATTTAAAGGGGCAGGGCTGGGTTTATTGCCCAGTGCCTGAGGCGCCCCCTTGAGGAGGAATGCCGACGGGATCGACGCAATTTTTTCACCTGCCACTCCATGAGCTTCGGCTTGTGGGTGGTCCCACGTTAATAGGGACTTTGTGCCTGACCCGTACAAGTGGGGTACGCGGTAAATATCATGTAGATATGGTCAACAGTGTAAGTAATGTGAAACAATTTTATTAATAATTGAGGTTTAAATAAAAATAAAATCATAGAGAATATGATGTAAATAACTAAAGGAATTGTGACTTGTATAGTAATATAGTTTCGGTTACAGACAGACAAACCCACAATCTCCATTATAATAAGATGTGTCTAAATCAATCATTCAATTATATATATATATATCTTTAAATAGTTTTCATCAGCCAAGCAAAATAAATTGTTGCTTGAATATTCATTATAAATCATCATTTGATAAAAATGAATCCATTGGACTTTTGAAACGAGTAAAATTTAGCATATGTTCCAAATAATAATGTCAATTGCCACCTAAATAAAAGATGAGGGTACCTCGTGGTGTAATGGTTAACAAACAACATTAGCAGACCATTATTAATGAGTTTGATTCTCGCTGGGTGCTCCATACTTCTGGCCTTGTGCCGCATCTAAGCTAATTTTAGTAAATAACTAAAAGATGAGAAAATAAGACTGATACCAGTGAGACTAAGATTTGTGACCTCTTGACCCTGGGTCCAGAGTTTATCTATTGTCAACATTTTCAGAAAACGACAGTAGTGTCCTAAATTTAATAACATGTACATCTATGAGAAATGTGTCATACTTTCAGCTAATAGTTTTGGTTTTGGCATTTAATATATACATATATACATATATACATATATCTTTAAATAGTTTTCATCAGCCAAGCAAAATAAATTGTTGCTTGAATATTCATTATAAATCATCATTTGATAAAAATGAATCCATTGGACTTTTGAAACGAGTAAAATTTAGCATAATATGTTCCAAATAATTAATTAATCTACTCTCTCTCTCATGTTTGTCTCCTTTTTCATGTCTCTCTCTCTCACAGACACACACACACATAAATAAATATATATATATACTTTGGTGTGGTACCAATTTTCTTGGTACAAGGTGATTCTAGGCTGGTCCTATTCTCTACCAGTAGTTTGTTGTAGAATTCAGGTTCCGTATGAGAGCTCAATATTTAATTATTGTAAACAGAGCAAAGTTATTTGTAAATAAAAAGGCCTTAAATACCATAGGTATTGTGGTTATGGACCATTTCCACTCGTGGGTATCTAGGGCCCACAAGCTTCTTCAGACCACGCATATCTTTTATTTAGGCAGGCACAGGCCCAAACTCATTTTATATTCATACATTTCCCCCCCGCCTCCAGGGGCGATCTTATTGTATTTTTTTTTTTCGAGTGTCTTTTTGATTGGTGGAAATTTTAATTTTTTTTTTTTTCCTCCTCCTTTACATGGTTGGCGGTGTTTTACTTCTTTATACTGAGTACTTCTTCATTATCTGCATCTGTATCTTTTCCAGTTATCTACAGATCCAAATAATGAAGAAAAATTACTCCTTGTTATTCAATGACACATGCCTGAAAAGTAACTTACTGCCAAAATACATAATACACGCACATATATTATTTACAATAAAGGGAATGACTTACCGGTGAATAATATTTAGTTAATCCCAATATTTGGTTGATACAAGTATTAATCGGATAAGTCAGTGTTATAACAAAAATAAAGTGCTCAATACGTTAGTAGAGCGGATTTAGTATTACAGTGTGGACAGAAATAACCTACTCGAGTTTCACCCTAAGGATCTTCAGGGTTAATTCCACTGAATTAATCAAGATATTGATTAATTACAGTTTCTTGCGGAAGTTAATATTGCAATTATGACCGTTGAAAACAGTTTCGCAGTTAATGAATGCTATTGCGTCATTTTGAAAGTTGAATGTTAAACTTGATGTTGTTGTATCATAAATATGAATGTAAACGTGGAATATTTTTAAAATATTTTTTTTTTTTTTTTTTTTTTTAATATTTAAAAAAAAATTTTTATTTAAAAATTTTTCAAAGACCTTCCTTAAAAATATTTTTTTTTTTAATATTTAAAAAAAAATTTTCAAAAACCTTCCTTAAAATTTTTTTTTTTTTTTTTTTTTAAATTAAAAAAAAACAAACTTTTAAGAAAATTTAAAAAAAAATTTTAGTTGGTGAGTTGCCATTTGTGTCTGTGCATGGATTTCTCCAAAATTTCTGATCTTTAGTTCAATAGTTCTTTGGTGCTGCCATTTGCATGCTGTTGCCAATTTTTCTTTGGAACAAAAAAATACAAATTATTCAACACTGCCGTAAATCTATCCTATATCATAACAACGAAATATGGATTAAAAAAGGAGTTAATAATAAAATATATAGGAGTGTGTGTGTAAGACTAATATATATATATATATATATATATATATATATATATATATATGCGCATTTGTGAATAATGAGTGTGTGTGTGTGTGTGAATGACTGTGAAAAAAAATATATATATGAATGTGTGTATGATTATATATGCGCGCGCGCGTGTGTGTGTGTGTGTCATAATGGTTATTGGCTTTGAAAATGGAACTGTTTAAATTCCAGTTAAGGTTGGTTGCATTCACTAATGACCTTCAAGCATGAGACATTGGTAAATTACTAAGACAGAGTGGGTAAAAGGACCCATTATTCCTCCTATCAACCTACAATGAAATTTAAAAAAAAAGGATAATGGTGTGTGTGTGTGTATATATATATATATATATATATATATATATATATATATATATATATATATATAAACGGGCCATTTAAGACTTTCAAAAATCCTGTTTTGAAGTGTCAGAACTCCAGGCTTTTATAATCCAATTGGACACATGGCCTAGTGGATAAAGGAGTTAGGTTTTGATAGTTCTAAGTGACAGTTATCTCTGGACTGCAGGTTCAATCCTGGTCAAGGGCAGCAGTAACATAGAATAATAATTAACACAGCTTAACGCCTCTACCCCAGCTATGGTTAGCGGAATGAGAGCAGGATACCCCCGTGGACTGAATAAAGTGTTAGGTTCAAAGTTCCGTGATAGCTCCCCGATTACAACTAGAAATACCTGAAGAAGGCCAGAGGGCATATCGGCCGAAACATTGTACAGATAACAATGAAGATGAGGACAATAGTCTGAATAACGCAGATGATATTAATAATCAAGCCTCATCTCAAACATTCAGAGAAATTACCAGGCTATATTTCTCGCTTTTTATCAGCAAATTAATGTAGATATTTTATAATGCCCTTCCCCTGCGTTTTATCAGCAAATCAATTTAGATACCCCCCCACACACACACACACCGTTTAAAATAAATGTTTGTTTTTTTCGATTGAATTTTTTACAAATTTCAATAATTTACTGTGCTGTGTTTCTCGCTTTTTATCAGCAAATTAATGTATATATTTTACTATGCCCCCTCGCTTTTTCTCTAAGTTTGACTGGATTTATGCCTGACACTCACAAGGAAAATATAGCATAAATAAGGCTGGGAATCCAGGATGACAAAATGTTAACAAAACCATTTTTTTATTTATTTATTTTTTGTACTCTTGATAATTTTGTACTCTTGATGATTTATCTACTTGGGACATTTTATAGATTCAAATGATAAAACTTTATTATCTAACAGGATAATTATTGCTATCTGAAAACATTTAGAAATTTTTTTATTTTTTTTACACAAATTCTGGAAAATTCTTCTGTTTTCACATTTCATGGGGATTTACTGAGGAATTCCACTGTGACTACAAAATATAAAAATGTGTTATTTGTGTAAATGTTCCATGTATTTTTAAGTGAATCATTGTGATTCATTGTTCTATCATTCTCTTTGTTAATATAATGCTTCCTTAATGTCTAGGCATAAAATAACCTTAGACAGGTTGATATGCTATTAAAATTAATCAATCAAATATGATTGGTTTATAATTTTGTGATAGTGAAAGTTAGGGAATGGTTCAGAAAAATTGGTGATTAGATGATGGATTCTGTTTAAATTGTCTTTTATATATATATATATATATATAAATACTTTGGTGCGGTACCAAGTTTCTTGGTACAAGGTGATTCTAGGCGGGTCCTAATTCTCTACCAGGATTTTTTTGTAGAGTTCAGGTTCCGTTGAGAGCTCAATGTTTAATTATTGTAAACAGAGCAAAAAAAAATTTCCACCAATAAAAAAGACACTTGAAAAGAAAAAATGCAATATGATCACCCCTGAATGAGGGAGGTGAAATATATGAATATAAAATGAGTTTGGCCATGTGCCTGTCTAAATAAAAGATATCAGTGGTCTGAAGAAGCTCGTGGGCATACTAGCGAGTGGAAAAATTAAAATTAAAATGTTGAATAATCTTGTGGTAAACTTTAAGAAGAAAATGTTGATATCTGTACTTCTTGTTCTCTACAGCATAGAGATACATACAATTTGAGTGCATAAAGAACATATAATTTTACATAAGAATTTCAAGTTTTATCAAAATTGCTCCAAAAATAAAGAAATGGCAAAAGAAATGACTAAATTTCTTGTTTTTGAATTGGTCCATGATTTGACATATTTTCTACTATAATCATGTCCACTTTTGAACCACAATTTCAGGGCTTTAAATTCTCATAACTTTTGAACCACTGGGGATATTTGCATAACTCAAACAGTTCTGAACTCCATTTACACAGCTCTATATAACTAATGTGATTAAATATCAATAACCTCAAATAAAAAAATCAACTGGGAATGCTAACAATAGCACTGATATGGTTACAGCTTGTTTTGGACAGATACTGCCTGGCCATCTTCTGGTGTCCACTTTTAGCTGATATATTATATTAGATCATTATTGTGTTATCTAATCACTGAGATACTTTTATTTATAATCATACATCAGTGTTTCCTAAAATGGGTTCCACAAAAAAAAAAAAAAATGAATATCTTTTATAAAAAATGATGATAATGTATATATTTTTTCTTTTTTTTATATAAAAATGAGGTATGGTGTCTTTTGATAGATAATGAGGTATCTTTTAATAATTCCATGAGGCAAAGTATCTTTTGATAAAATTTAATTAAAACAATATCTTATAATGGCCTATTGTTGGTATCAGCTGAACAATGAGGAAGTATATCCCCTTTTTACTAGCACTAGACCAATGGGAGATTATTTTTGAGTGGAGCTCTGCTACGCATGCATGGAGTTGGCAAGGGCCAGTATCAAATCCAAAAACTTGCGGTTCCCAAGCAGATGCGCTGAATTGACGTGGGCCAGTATCAAACCCGGAACCTTGTGGTTCCAAGATGGATGCAACTGATTTTAATCAGAGTGGCAGTTCCATGATTTTTGGAAAATTGTATAAGAGTTCCACTACAAAATATATTTTGGAATCACTGCCATAGACTTGTAGTAAAAAAGAAATCCTATTGTTTTGAAAAACAAGTGCTGCATACTGTCTATTGTGTACTGAATTGGTAAAGGGGTTTGTCATCAAGAGGCTTTCTTAGTTGTTAATTCAATTTACCCTTTTTAAGTCGGTCCATGACTTACTTAAGCTAGACGGTCTGTCGGCTGGTCACGTCAAGCCCTAGCACCTATATGATTGTCCCAGCCCTATTGTCCTTGCCCTATTGTCCTTATGGCAGGCCCCAACCCCTTTTTATCATATGGGTGCTAGAAGGCAGTGGCTGAGAGTCTTCATGTCCTGGGTATGACATTAAATTCTAACTGGTGATGGTGAGGTTCCAGTTCTCGAGGTCTGGGGAATGTGGAGAACCCCTTCATCATCATTGCTCCCAGGTCCACTCTGACCCGGAGTGGTAGTACCAGTTGGGGTTCCATCTATGGGTCAAATAGAAAAATGTGTTTAAAACTAATTGAGTACCCTTCAAGAATGAATAAAAGAAAAACATCTTCGGCATAAAATGACCCAATTGGTTGACATGCCGTAAAAACCAACCAACCTTTTTCAAGTAATCCATTTCCAGTTTTTAGGAAATGGCCTTGGTTAGTAAATGTTTTGTGACACTTAAATGCCAAGACAAGAAAATACTGGGGCTTACAAATTGCGACACTTCAGAATAAGATTAAGAACTTGAAGAATCTGACTCATTTTAGGGATGACACATTTTTGACCTCGAGAGTGAATAGAGGTCAATGTACAGCACCCACCCCCCACCACCAGGCTACATCCTTTCATTGCACTTAACTGGGTAGAATAAGGGTCAATACAAAAAGCCTCTCAAAAAGGAAATGGGACTGAATAATTTCTGGAACTAGACCCATGTACATGTAAATGGGGGCCCTTAAATTCAACCTTGTCAATTTCCACCCTTGTGGAGAAGTGAAAAAAAAAACCCAAAATACTTTAAACTTTAACAAGTTATGTCAAAGATTGTTTATTTTATCAAGATTTGCATTTTCAGATTTCCTAAGTAGTAACAAAACAGTGACATATTTTTTCAAACTATTATCCCCATCTTTGGTATTTTTCACACAACTTTTCAGTTGACACCATGTTGTATTGTACGCCATGGTTGACACATTCTTCAGCCTTCCTCATATTACATCCACATTTTAGGGTACTAATGCACTTTAATGCGCAAGAGATAATTTTATTAGAATTGCATTTTACATATTAATAGCATTAGATGTGTGGAACTACCAAAGTACTCTAACTCTAGTATCTCAAAGGGTTTTGGGTATTTTGGTGTAATGAAATCTAATGATATTATCTCTTGCATCAGTGCCCACTTTAGAATTTACTTTACTATATTTACTTGTATATAATATAATGCAATTTTTTTGTAGCTAAACATAAGTACCGTATTAGTCATGTATAACATTAGGGTCTGCCAAAAGTGACGTTAAATGCGTATTTTACAAAATAAATTTAACCCCCATGATTGAAATAATTTACTAAAAATCAGGGAATTATTCAATTTTAATGAAATTTTCAATGTTGATTTAGCAATGTATGAATTTTATAAGGCATCAGTTATATTATTTCAAAACTTTCTGATTTTTTTTCAGGTCACTTAACTTTGACCCCTCCTACCCTTATATTTGGTGCGCAAAATATTGGTGGGGTTATATAAAAGTGTAACTAATTACAGTATAAATGAAAAGACTGTGTGAATAGAAGAAAAAAACAATTTGATGGAGCGACTCTGGTAGAAAATAAGTACAGAAAATCAGAAAATTAAATGTAAAGATAAAACTAAAAAAAATTGGGAGTTTTTTTTGTTTTTTTTTTTTTTTTTTACTATGTGGTTTTATTATATAATTGCCTATTATAAGTGAAAAAATTATACATTGATATTTGTTCTGTTTAAAAGGGTGGGGCCTAAATTTTCAATTGATTTTTTTTTTTTTTTTAATTATTAGATAAAAAAAATTAAAGTAAACTAGTTATTAAATAAATATTTGTTTTTAGAATCTAAAAATATGAAATTTGAAACTTAGAATTAAGTGTTTCATATTTTAAATCAATGTTACTCTTAATTAGGTATATAAATTGTTGTTGTTTTTTTTACGCTAGTATGGGTGTCTGTAAGAGTAATATTATTTTTAAGAATTTTGATTTATTTCCATTGTCAGTTTGATTGAAGTGATTCAGTAATTAACAAAAAAAAAAAAGGAATTTGTTGATTAACGTTAACACAGAAAATTTTATTAAAATCAGATAATTCCCTGATTTTTTTATAATTGTTTTTTCATCAACATTGGCCTTCCATACAATAGAGAATTTTTAGAGCATCTTTTTTTTCTGCATGTTTAGACCAAAAGGAAATATATTTCATTTAAGTTATTAATTCTTCTGTACAGAGTGTATTTAATGTTTTTTTTATTATTGATTTCTAAGAAGAAATATAAGCCTTAACATCCTAAATAATGTGTTTTTTTTTTTAGTCCCTAAATAAATAAAAAAGCGTCCATGTTTGCAAAATATTTGAGCGAAATTAATCATTTAAAATGTATTAAAAATAAATTACATATGTAATATTATTTTTCTTTTTCTTTTTTTTTACACATGCTCATTATGTTATTACTTTTTGACTTAGACAAAATTTGACCTTAAATAATCAATTTAATTTATTTTAATTCGTTTTTAAAATGAAAATGAGTCAACATTTTGGCATTGCCTATTATATACAAAGAATTACGGTGATATTATTTCATCCTCTTATATAATGTGACCTCTAAGTCATAGTTGATTTATATTTTAAGAAACCAACATAAATAATATCCCTGCATATTTTAAAGTATATCTTGTTAAAAAAAAAAAGCCCATGTCAGAAAGTAGACATGTTTGTTTTTCTTGTTTTCTTCTCTTTCTTCTTTTAGAAAAAAATGTATCATAGGTATAAAAATAAACATTCTCTCCTTTCCTATTTGTGACTGACAAATTGGGGTATAGACATTACAGTTTTGTTCTAAATCTGCCCACACTTTGACATTTTAATTCAAATTTTTTGTTAAGATTAAACTTAAGTTAAAATTTGGTTTGAATTCACTTAATTTTCTGAATCTGAATCCTAGGGACGTCTAATCTGACGTGTAGAATTTACTCCCCCCTATATTTAACACAAACTTGAATAAAGTTTAATATTATCCTCGACATTTTCGGACCATTCAAAAGAAGAAACATTAAAACACCTCCTGATGATTTTTATCACTTCATTTTTCAGATTTCATTAAATGAAATGGGTCGGTGCGAGACCTTGTAAAAAAAAAAAAAATATTTCCCCTAATATATTTTAGGAAAAACCTATTTTTGAACATAATTTCATCAACAGGTGAATAAGTATCGAAATTTTTGTTAAAATTTGACTGTCAATTGATTTTTCATAGAATTTTTTTGAAAAGCCTGTAGTTGTAACTTGTATTTGGCTATGTTAAATTTCAGTTGATTTAATGGCGTGAAAATGTAAACATTATTTTTGTTTATAATTTTCATTATTTCCGTTAACTGAAAAAAATTTTTTTTAAATCATCAGGAGTTTTTTTAATGTTTCTTCTTTAGAATGGTCCCAAAATTTTGAAGATAATATTCACCTTATTTATTTATAATGCCAAAGAAAAATATCATTTATAAATTTAAAAAAAAAAAAACATTTAAACATTACAGCATTTAATTCATTACATTCTGTTTTATGTTTTTATATAATGCAGTGCTATTATTATTTAAAAAAAATGTAACAAAAAAATTAATGGTTTAATGGCATTTCAGTTGGTAATCTGAACATTAGCTACATAAATGAGAGTAATCTCACCTAGTTTGTTTCACTTTGAGGAAGCTGTGTGTTTTCACCGTAAATCTACACTGAAAATACAAATTTGTTCGAATCAATACAACTGCATGTTTTAACACAAAATATCATAAAATGTGTTCTTAATTGTGCTTATGCATTATTTGAAATGAACTTAATTGTTATTAAGAACACATTTTATTATATTTTCGTGTTAAAACATGCAGTTGTATTGATTTGAACAAATTCATATTTTCAGTATAGATTTACGTTGAAATGAAAATGGCCGCATGAAACAAACAAGAGGAGATTACTCTCATTTATGTAACTAATGTTCAGATTACCTGTAAGTCAAGGTACCACTGTACCTTTTAAAATTATGAATAGCAAATATTCTACATTGTTTGTAAAAAAAAAAAGTTTTTATTTTTCTGAAATAAATTTAATGCACGTTAGGTATGTAAATTGAAAAAAAAAAGAAGTTTTATTTGCTTTTAGTATGATAAATATACAATATACATTTTTCAAATTTTACTTGAATCATAAAAATTCTATCTATTCTAATGTTTTATCAAATAAAATTAAGGTTATGGGGGGTGGGGCGGTACAGTGGTGACAATCTCAAGTTTGAATTTATCTATTATTTTTCATGGAACATTATTCAGTCAAAATATTAAGTTTTTAAGTAAGTATAGTCAGCAGGGCAGCCTAATGTTGGTATCAGCGATACAGCTAGAAAGTCTATCCCCTTTTCACTAGCACTAGACCAAGGAGATTATTTTAGCATCTGAAGTGGAGCACCACACCTACCACTAGCTCAGATCCCTGTGCTACTCATACGCTGAGTTGGCAAGGGCTTTGAAAAATTGCTGTTCACTTATTATTTATGCAATTTCATTTTTGGTTGAATGTTGATTGATTAATTTTATATTAATGAAAGGGTACTCCACACTCTCCAGATCCTCAGAACTGGAGCCTCACCATCAATTGCAGAAGGAGCCCTCTCTTCATGGCGTAGTGGTTTATGTGCTGGACTACAACATTGTAGTAAGCGAGTTCAAACTCCAGTCATGCTATTGTTCAATTTCAGACTAATACTCTTGGGAAAGGTAGGGACACCCTCCCTATCCATCTATGGGTTGAAGAGTACAACTACTGTTCTTCTTCTTCAAGGATGGCATTGGCATTAAATAACCCATGAAGGTTGATATGCCATAAAAGAAACCAAACCAAACCATCAGTTGCAGTATAGTGTTTATGGCAATAACAAAACAAAAGAGAAAAATGTTGATTTTCCTATAATAAAATTAAATTTTGAATGTTTCCTATTTTTATTTACTTTCAAAATGCAAGAGATCATTTTACCAGACTATGTTTGATAGTCTGTATTTTCCAAACACTGTAGAAAAACCTCTCATTATTTTGATACCAAATTTGGCTATTTTGGCCATATTTTTCATTCAGGTTGTTGCCATGGAAACTCATAGAGGTAAACGATATCAATCATGTCAGACTGAGCATGTTCAAGAAGAAATTATGTATGATTCAGAATAGTGAGAACTTATCGACTACAACAATGTCTATTTTGATCATCAAATAAAGACAATGTATATACTGATATACATAGAAGAAGGCAGTGTTTATTTTTTATTGTTCTAACTCCAATTCATAACATTCACAATGTTTAACATTTTATGGTAATTTAAACATTTTTTTTAAATCAATTGTTTTTGATAAAAAATCTGTCAATAAGAACAATTGAAAATTGGAAAATGACATAGAATTGGTTGATGGTTCTAATTTGAAGTTTACTGCTTGTTGGAAAGCAGGAATTAGTAAAGTTTACTTTTTTCTTTTTTTTCTTTTTTTTTTTTTTTTTTTTCTTTTTTTTTTTTTTCTTTTTTTTCTTTTTTTTCTTTTTCTTTTTTTTTTTTTTTTTTTTTCTTTTTTCTTTTTTCTTTCTTTCTTTTTTTCTTTTCTTTTCTTTCTTTCTTTTCTTTTTTTCTTTTTCTTTTCTTTTCTTTCTTTTTCTTTTCTTTTCTTTTTTCTTTTCTTTCTTTCTTTCTTTCTTTCTTTCTTTTCTTTTCTTTTTTTCTTTTTTTTTTCTTTTCTTTTCTTTTTTCTTTCTTTTCTTTTCTTCTTTCTTTCTTTTTTTTTTTTTTTTTTTCTTTCTTTCTGTTTTTTTTTTTTTTTCTTTTCTGTCTTTCTTTTTCTTTTCTTCTTTCTGTTTTTTTCTTTTTTTTCTTTCTTTTTCTTTGTTTTTTTTTTCTTTCTTTTCATTCTTTACATACTTAGAAAAGTAAACAAGACTTGTTTATCCATGACTTGCAATATTCCACGTTGGCCCTCTCTTGGGCTAGACAGGCGGTCGGAGAGGCCCCCTTTGATCAATCAGCTGGTCATGTCAAGCCCTAGCAACTATATGATTGCCCCAACCCTATTGCCCTCATGGCAACCCCTGCCCTTTTATCATATGGGTGCTAGAAGGCAGTTGGCTGAGGATTTTCATGTCCTCGGAATGATGTTAAACTCTATCTGATGTTGAGGTTCCAGTTTTGGGGAATGTGGAGCACCCCTTCATCACCATTGCTCCCTGGTCCACAATGACCCGGAGTGGTAGTATCTGTTAGGGTCCCATCTATGGGTTAAATAGAAAAATGTATTTGTTAAAAAAAAAAATTGAGTATCCATTAAAAATGAATTTATTTCAAAACTTTATCAGCAGTAAATGACCCACTGAGGTTGATATGCCGTAAAACAAAACAAACCAAACTAAACCAAGACTTGTTCAGTATAAACAAAAAAAAAAAACAAAAAAAAAATACACTCATGGAAAAAAAAAGATAGAAAAGATAAACAAATAAAAAGCTCGAGATCTTCAAATTTTTTCTTATCTCAGCATATTTACTCTCTTATTTAAAATTCTTGAGACAATTCTAGAATTATTTTATACTATGTACTTACCCAACCCCTCTGCCACAAGCATGATGCAACACAAGGTCAGTTTTTAAGCAGATTAAAACTAGTTTGAATTCATTTTCTTTCTTTGAGACTGGTTCCTTAAGCAAAGCTAAAGAATCATGTCTGCCTTACAATACAAGCTGGGGGTGGGACAACAGATCGATTCATGCTTTTCCCAAGGGTATTAGCATGAAATAAAAATGCAACAGTTTTGTCCAGGGTTTGAACTCGGGTCACCAATTCCATTTCCTATAATAACTTGTATTAAGCATGCTTCTATTTACATATAGATTGATATTTCTGTTTCTTTGTTTAATGGCATATAAACTCTTATGGGTTATTTAATGCCAAAGCCATTCCTTGTAGAAGAGTAGAAGAGGTACTATTTAACCGATAGCTGGAAGGAATAGAGGGTTCATACCTTTCCCAAGGATATTAGTCTGAAAGTGGATGTAATAGCATGACTGGAGTTGGAACTGGAGTACCAATACTGTTCTTCTACAAGATGGCTTTGGCATTAGATAACCCATGAAGATTGATATACCATTACAGAGATGCTGATAGGTACACGTCCTGTGTCCCTGATGCATAAAAATCTAAAAGGACACAGTAAAATTATATCCATGCGTCCCAGTGTTTTTCTTTTTTCTTGCCTCATCATTTCAAGTTAACTGTAAATACATTTCAATAGTTTCTTAGAAATTAATTATACAGGATAGGTTACAAGGTAGGGGTCGGGCGGCTTTAGTTGTTTTCCCAGATCATAAATAAAAACCCTACAATTTATTAAGAAACTTTAGTTGGTAGCCATCAAATTTCCTGGGGACCCATTCAAAGCAATATGTTCATCCCAGGATGCACTAAATCAAAAAGCTATCAGCATCCCTGCATTAAACAAAGAAACCAAACCATTATTAAATATAATTAGAATAATCGTTTCTTTATCTTTGTGTAGTTTTTTTTTAAACTAAATAAGAATACAGATAAAAAGATTTGAAACTGGGGGGGGGGGGGTATAATCGAAAAGTAAAACAATTTACTTTACATCACTCCCATCTTTCATTGCCTAATTTGACTATTTATTCAATTAAGAAGTAACGAATATAATTACAGTTATTTCTTCTTGTTAATGGATTTCTTTTAAGGTTTATCTGAGATTTTTACTCATATTCATTAAGATAAAACCAAACAATTAGAAATCAATAATACTAAGCACATATTTATTAAAATCAAATTTTTTATATCAATATGCAAATTAACCTTCCCATCCACACTGTAATCTGCTATTTTGTTGTATATATAAATACAATTGAATTTTATTAGTACATAGATATGGCCAACTGTATTGATAATGTGAAAATTTTTTATTAATTTATTTATAAATAAAACCATGGAGAATGTGACGCAAATAACAAAGGGAATTGTGACTTTAGTAGTGATAGTTTCAGTTACAAACAAACAATCTCCATTATAATAAGATAGGAATACTTGATATTCTATAACTGTGTGCAAATTATTTATATAAAGATTAGTTAATTGAAGCTAAAATTGTTTACTAAGGATTATTATTAATTACTTGAAACCATATAAATTGCTTGTTATAATGAAACTTTGTAATAATTTAAAAATAGTATTCAACACGAATGCAGATACCACAAAATTATAATTTGGTTTCAAGTTGAATTGGAAATTTATTTTCTGAATGAGAGTGTTGGATTATTTTGAGGTACAAGGTGTGCTGAAGACCACGACTTATATTTATAAACTGTTCCAAAACAGCGGTGGCTGAATTGATCAATCAAAAACGCCCAAACGTATTTAATTTACTATTTAAAAGCGTTGCTAAATTGTCCTAAATTATATATTGTATATTTATATTTACATTTTTTTTTTGTGTTGTTTCTTGAATGTTTCTGCACATAGTTATATGATACTGAGTATTCCTAATACAAATAATTTGTCCCATTGATAGGATCCTAACAGGTACTACCACTCCAAGTCTGAGTGGGCCTGAGAATAATGGCAATAAAGGGGTACTCCAGATTCCCCAGAGCTACAGCCTTGCCATCAACTGCAGTTTAGTATCAAACTCAGGACAACTCTCTTTTTTTAGGGTTCTTACCTCTCTACAGGGGATACAATTAGCATATTCTAAGCCATGCCAACAGGGCAGAATTAGCCTAAGAGTCTATAGGCGAGCAAAGAGAATTAAACATTAGACCCCCACACCCCGCAAAAAAATGAGTGACCCTATTCTGTATCTCATGAAAGCTGTATTTATGGTACAACTGTTTGTTTTGTTGTTTTGTTTCTTTTTTTGTTTTGTTTTTTGTAGCAGCATGTGTATATAATATATGTAAAGAAATAGGATAAGAGTACTAATAACCATGCACACGTGTTTATGGGGGAAGGGGGGTAGTGCTGAAAAGATCTGATCCACTTCCACTTTTGAACATTATTTTGTTATTTTTGTCACTCTAGTTGGAAAGGATGTTCTATATTATAAAGTGCCAATTTGCAGGATCTTTAAATTCATTTTAACTCATTGACTCTAGCATTTTAACACAAAGTGGGCTGAGGACTTTTCAGCACACTCTTGTGTATGATATGACCAATTAAAATTTGTACAATAACCACGCTAAAATCAAATCTATATATCGTTCTGGCAAATCTTTTATGATTATTTGTATTTGATAGGAATATTTGACTAAATAATTTGTATTAGATAGGAATACTTGACAAAATTATATTAGATAGGAATACTTGATACCATATAACTGTGTGAAAATTATTAGTGTTAAGAATAGTTAAATCTATAATTGTTTACTAAGGATTATTCCTGGTGGATGAGCAGTCAATCACGTACAAAACCCCACTTAGACCGTACTTTGGCTAGATGGGCGGTCGGAGAGGCCCCCTCCGATAAATCGGCTGGTCATGCCAAGCCCTAGCACCTATATGATTTTCCCAACCCTATTGCCCTTATGGCAAGCCCCAACCCTTTTTATCATATATATGCTAGAAGGCGTTGACTGAGTGCCTTCATGTCCTGGGTATGACGTTAAACTTTATCTGATGGTGAAGTTCCAGTTCTGGAGGTCTGGGAAATGTGGAACACTCCTTCATCACTATTGCTCACAGGTCCACTCTGACCAGAGCGGTAGTACCTGTTAGGGTCCCATCTATGGGATAAATAGAAAAATGTGTTTATTAAAAAAAAAATTGAGTATCCATTAAGAATGAACTTATTTCAAAACTTTGTCGGCATTAAATGACCCACCGATGTTGATATGCCGTAAAACAAAACAAAACAAGGATTATTATTAATTACTTGAAAGTATATAATTTCTTGTTATAATGTGACTTTGGAATGATTAAAAAAATGGTGTTCAGAAATTTTGTAGTTCTTTCATAGTTTTTCTTATATATATATCTGTGCACAAATGTGAGGGTTTTATATATGCTTCTGGATTAGTTAGTCAAGAATATATTAAAAACAAATTAAATAATTTTGTTTTTTGTTTTGTTTTTTCATTAGTTTTTTTCAAATTATTTTTCTGATAATCAAAAAGATTATATTTCATGTACATCAGAGTAATTAAAAAAATTGACACTAGTACTGTCAAATTTTACTTTTACACTTGAATTGGTGGTACCTATTTTATACAATGTTCAAATTTACTACTTAGTCTTGCAAATGGACCTTAGGTTGTTTAAAGTACTTGCTGTTCGTAAGTAGTTGGTATCGTCAAAATTTCATGTGTTTCTCTTTTTAAACCCCTAAGAATTAGAATTCGACAATTCATAAAAAATGAATGAAACAACGTAATTTTTGCTGGATTATGAAGAGGAAAGATAAAACGAAATCTCATGTAAAAATGGGAGAATTTTATAGATTTAATTTTATAGATTAGTTTTTTTTTTTTTAATCTCTTAAAGATGTGCTCCTTTTAATGTGATTTATTTCATTGTTATAATTAAGAAATTCATAGAAAAAG
Source organism: Doryteuthis pealeii (assembly GCA_023376005.1). Classification (NCBI taxonomy): domain Eukaryota; kingdom Metazoa; phylum Mollusca; class Cephalopoda; order Myopsida; family Loliginidae; genus Doryteuthis; species Doryteuthis pealeii. Next base: position 82,918,308 of record CM042138.1, on the reverse strand, counting down.
AATATGTGTAAGTTTAGACTCTATTCTTAAGGAAAAATATTTAGAATAAGTCACAATTTTGAATTTTTTTTTTTTTAATAATCTAAAGAAAGGGGCAGGTGCTGTTGTATCAAACATGTTGTGATACCTACTATATAGTCACTTTTTATATTTTTTATGCAATGTTTGTGAAAATGGTCTTTTTTTTTTTTTTTACTTGTTACATAAGCTAATGTGATACGATCAGAAGAAAGCCTGAATAAGCTTTTGATAATTATTTAAAACTTTTGCTTTTGTCAGATAACGTGGAATGGTAAAAGTTATTTTGGAATGTATGTCATAAACTATGATGATGATAATAAGTAGGTTTTTAAATTGTCCTTTGTCAGATCGTTTTTAATGTTCAGTTAAATAAGCAAAACAAAATTCATATAATATTTTTTAATTAATTTTTATGATGTATAAATTGTCTAATGAGAATGATTATTATCTAGTTGGCTATATTTATAGATAAAGAGTGCTCAATATCAGTGATAGAGCATCTATATAAGATCATCATCATGTCGCACCAGTAGCACAGATATCCACGTCAATCTCTCACCAACCGTCCCTATCACTCATTGCCCCTATGAAATCCTCTGTGCAGTATCCAGTATCTGCGCAGAGCTGGTCAATGTATGTCTTTGTTGGATGGCCCACACCATCATGCCCATATGTTGGCTTTCACAGGAGAACGTCCTCGCTTCTCCAGAGTCCAGTGTGTTTCATTTGTTTTACTCTGATGGTGTGTGTGATAGGGAACAAAAGGCCATACAGTTGTTTCCTCGTGGGATGCTGCTTCCATGAAAAAAAAAAAAAAAAAATATTGAAAAGCAAATAGCAAAAATTTATCTATTTATTTTTATTCTATTTTATTTTATTTAAAAAAAAATTTTTTGTTACAATAAAAAAAAAAATGTTATGGAAAATTGATGTTAAAAGTGCACTATGGTTTTACCTGCATCGGAAAAATAAGGTGTAAAAAAAGGGTTAGGCTTCAAGTGACTCTGAACACACTTTTAATTTACACTATTAAAATCAGTAAAAATCTTTCAAATAGTCTTACCAGGAATTTAATTTAACTTTTGTTTTTATTTTAAGTATCTGGTTTTATTTATACTATTCCAGTGTTATTTCTTACCTAAAATAGATATTTAAAATGTATAACCATTTTTTTTTTTTTGTTAAAGGGAAAAAAAACAAACTTTAGCTATCAGCTGGGCTTAGAATACACTGACTGTATACCCTGCAGACGGGGTAAGGACCCTCCCCCCAAAAAAGAAGTGTCCTGGTTATGTCACTAAGCTGCATCATGATGAGGCTCCAGTTCTGGGGATTGTGGAGTACCTCTTCATTGTCATTATTCCCAGGTTCAATCTGACCCATTAGAGCAGTACCTGTTAGGGTCTCATGTATGTCAAATAGATCTTTGAAAAATATTCGTATTCAATAGGATTGTGTGCAAGAAAAAAATCTTAAATTAAACAAAAGATGTAAATACAAATGTACAATGAATGTGATTCCCTAATCTCTGGGAATAAAATAACCCTAGATGGCTTGAAATAGCATTAACATTACCCAATCAATCCAATGTCCTATATCTATTTGTAATTATAAACTTTATAAAAAAGGGTGACTTTTTATTGGACTTAAAGGAGACCTGTGTGTGTGTGACATAATGTCTATCATCTTAAGTGATACAAGTTCAAATCCTGGACAATACTGTTGGCATTTCACTTTGTGCTAATGCCCTTCTAGTTATGGGTAAATCAAGGATTGAGATTAATAGTGTCCTATTATTCTGGGGGAAAAGCTAAAAAATTCTCTCTCTCTTTTTTATTTATTTATATTTTTATTTTTTCTTATACTAAAACCCCTCCTTGGTGATGTTTTATTGTTTCTTGAACAAAAACAGAAATTTGTCAACCACAATTTCAAGACTAAGTAGACCAAAATAAATATTATTTATTTTAATGTTTTTATTATGCTATTAATAATTATAGATGATAAAGTAAAAAAAAAAACAAAAAAAAAACATCTTTATTTCGGGACAGTTTAAAATTGTTTTTCAGGACTGGTGAAAAACATTAGTCTAGAGCCCTGGGATAAATAGTAGTTTATATAATGATAATGTTTATATTGATCCAATCCCTTCTGTACGAGCAGGATGTGACACAAGGTCAATTTTTAAACGGAGTTTAACCAGTTGGAATTCAGAGTTTCCTTTTTCTAGACCGTTACCATACCAAAACTAAAGAACCCAGTCTGCCCAACTATTAACCCATAGATAGAGGGAGAATAGATGGATTCATACCTTTCCGCAAGGATATTAGCGATATATGAAATACCAACGGCCTCATCCACGATTTGAACTCAGTTTGCTGAGTCCATTTCCTGCAACGATAACCATTACACAATGAGCACCTTTGTAAAATATATATAATCATTTCTCTGAGTGTTTGAGATGAGGCTTGATGATTAATATTATTTTGATTATTCTGACTATTGTCCTCATCTTCATTGTTATCTGTACAACGTTTCGGACGATATGCCCTTCGGCCTTCTTCAGGTATTTCTTGTGGACTCGGGAACCTTCTTTTTCGTAATTGGGAACTTTCTTGTCGTAATCGGGAGTCAAAGTTCCGTGATGGCTCCCGATTACAACAAGAAAGTTCCTGAGTCCGAAAAAGAAGGTTCCCGAGTCCGTCAAGAAATACCTGAGGAAGGCCAGAGGGCATATCGGCCGAAACGTTGTGCAGATAACAATGAAGATGAGGACAATAGTCCGAATAATCAAAATAATACTAATATATAATCATATTTGATTTTTTTTAAACATCAGACATTTTTTTTTTATAATTAATGTGCTTGCTATATTTATCTCTATTATTATTTCTTTGTAGGCATTTTAGAAGATGTGAAGTTATATTATGGTTTGGACAATAAAGAATCCGGCCTCCTCCAAACAGCCTTCATTCTCAGTTACATGGCATTCTCACCAATATTTGGTTACATGGGTGACCGATTTAACCGAAAATATCTGATGGCTATGGGAATCCTTTTCTGGTCCTGTGTCACATTTGCAGGTTCATTTATCCAAAAAGATGTAAGTTGATTGTCTTTTTTTCTTTTCTTTTTCTTTTTAAATAATCTTTTTTTAATTGATCTCAATCTTTGTCTTGACTTTTATTTCATTTCTTCATTTAACATTTGAAGAATAATTAAAGTCCAATTACCGTCGAACTGGGAAGACAAGGCAGCAAACGGTTGTAACCCAATACAATCCCGAAAGCTACAAAGTCCACTGTAGAATGACAGAGTATATATAAGACTCCACAATGTCATTCAAATCAAGCAGTCAAACAGCCAATCAGAACTCAAGGAATGGAATCACCCAAATCACCCAGATTCATGGATGGATCATTCTTGAGTCCTATTTATATCAACTGTCTTGGACACTGCTCCAGTTGTACTTGGCTGTCTTCCTGCTATATGCCGAGTCGTGTTCACACTCGCTGTAACTCACTTCTAAATGAATAAAAAGTTTGTTTGAGTGAGTGCATGAGTGTGCTCACTTCAAATAACCAGTTGTACTTAGCTGCTGTTATTCAAACCAACATTAGGCTCAATATCAGTGATAGAGCATCTATATAAAGATCATCATCATGTCGCACCAGTAGCACAGATATCCACGTCAATCTCTCACCAACCGTCCCTATCACTCATTGCCCCTATGAAATCCTCTGTGCAGTATCCAGTATCTGCGCAGAGCTGGTCAATGTATGTCTTTGTTGGATGGCCCACACCATCATGCCCATATGTTGGCTTTCACAGGAGAACGTCCTCGCTTCTCCAGAGTCCAGTGTGTTTCATTTGTTTTACTCTGATGGGTGTGTTGATAGGAACAAAAGGCCATACAGTTGTTTCCTCGTGGGATGCTGCTTCCATGAAAAAAAAAAAAAAAAATATTGAAAAGCAAATAGCAAAAATTTATCTATTTATTTTTATTCTATTTTATTTTTTAAAAAAAAATTTTTTTTTACAATAAAAAAAAAATGTTATGGAAAATTGATGTTAAAAGTGCACTATGGTTTACCTGCATCGGAAAAATAAGGTGTAAAAAAAGGGTTAGGCTTCAAGTGACTCTGAACACACTTTTAATTTACACTATTAAAATCAGTAAAAATCTTTCAAATAGTCTTACCAGGAATTTAATTTAACTTTTGTTTTTATTTAAGTATCTGGTTTATTTATACTATTCCAGTGTTATTTCTTACCTAAAATAGATATTTAAAATGTATAACCATTTTTTTTTTGTTAAAGGGGGAAAAAAAACAAACTTTAGCTATCAGCTGGCTTAGAATACACTGACTGTATACCTGCAGACGGGTAAGGACCCTCCCCCCCAAAAAAAGTGTCCTGGTTATGTCACTAAGCTGCATCATGATGAGGCTCCAGTTCTGGGATTGTGGAGTACCTCTTCATTGTCATTATTCCCAGGTTCAATCTGACCCATTAGAGCAGTACCTGTTAGGGTCTCATGTATGTCAAATAGATCTTTGAAAAATATTCGTATTCAATAGGATTGTGTGCAAGAAAAAAATCTTAAATTAAACAAAAGATGTAAATACAAATGTACAATGAATGTGATTCCCTAATCTCTGGGAATAAAATAACCCTAGATGGCTTGAAATAGCATTAACATTACCCAATCAATCCAATGTCCTATATCTATTTGTAATTATAAACTTTATAAAAAAGGGTGACTTTTTATTGGACTTAAAGGAGACCTGTGTGTGTGTGACATAATGTCTATCATCTTAAGTGATACAAGTTCAAATCCTGGACAATACTGTTTGCATTTCACTTTGTGCTAATGCCCTTCTAGTTATGGGTAAATCAAGGATTGAGATTAATAGTGTCCTATTATTCTGGGGGAAAAGCTAAAAATTCTCTCTCTCTTTTTTATTTATTTATATTTTTATTTTTTCTTATACTAAAACCCCTCCTTGGTGATGTTTTATTGTTTCTTGAACAAAAACAGAAATTTGTCAACCACAATTTCAAGACTAAGTAGACCAAAATAAATATTATTTATTTTAATGTTTTTATTATGCTATTAATAATTATAGATGATAAAGTAAAAAAAAAACAAAAAAAAACATCTTTATTTCGGGACAGTTTAAAATTGTTTTTCAGGACTGGTGAAAAACATTAGTCTAGAGCCCTGGGATAAATAGTAGTTTATATAATGATAATGTTTATATTGATCCAATCCCTTCTGTACGAGCAGGATGTGACACAAGGTCAATTTTTAAACGGAGTTTAACCAGTTGGAATTCAGAGTTTCCTTTTTCTAGACCGGTTACCATACCAAAACTAAAGAACCCAGTCTGCCCAACTATTAACCCATAGATAGAGGGAGAATAGATGGATTCATACCTTTCCGCAAGGATATTAGCGATATGTGAAATACCAACGGCCTCATTCACGATTTGAACTCAGTTTGCTGAGTCCATTTCCTGCAACGATAACCATTACACAATGAGCACCTTTGTAAAATATATATAATCATTTCTCTGAGTGTTTGAGATGAGGCTTGATGATTAATATTATTTTGATTATTCTGACTATTGTCCTCATCTTCATTGTTATCTGTACAACGTTTCGGACGATATGCCCTTCGGCCTTCTTCAGGTATTTCTTGTTGGACTCGGGAACCTTCTTTTTCGTAATTGGGAACTTTCTTGTCGTAATCGGGAGCCAAAGTTCAAAGTTCCGTGATGGCTCCCGATTACAACAAGAAAGTTCCCGAGTCCGAAAAAGAAGGTTCCCGAGTCCGTCAAGAAATACCTGAGGAAGGCCAGAGGGCATATCGGCCGAAACGTTGTGCAGATAACAATGAAGATGAGGACAATAGTCCGAATAATCAAAATAATACTAATATATAATCATATTTGATTTTTTTTAAACATCAGACATTTTTTTTTTATAATTAATGTGCTTGCTATATTTATCTCTATTATTTCTTTGTAGGCATTTTAGAAGATGTGAAGTTATATTATGGTTTGGACAATAAAGAATCCGGCCTCCTCCAAACAGCCTTCATTCTCAGTTACATGGCATTCTCACCAATATTTGGTTACATGGTGACCGATTTAACGAAAATATCTGATGGCTATGGGAATCCTTTTCTGGTCCTGTGTCACATTTGCAGGTTCATTTATCCAAAAGATGTAAGTTGATTGTCTTTTTTTTTTTTTTTCTTTTTAAATAATCTTTTTTTAATTGATCTCAATCTTTGTCTTGACTTTTATTTCATTTCTTCATTTAACATTTGAAGAATAATTAAAGTCCAATTACCGTCGAACTGGGAAGACAAGGCAGCAAACGGTTGTAACCCAATACAATCCCGAAAGCTACAAAGTCCACTGTAGAATGACAGAGTATATATAAGACTCCACAATGTCATTCAAATCAAGCAGTCAAACAGCCAATCAGAACTCAAGGAATGGAATCACCCAAATCACCCAGATTCATGGATGGATCATTCTTGAGTCCTATTATATCAACTGTCTTGGACACTGCTCCAGTTGTACTTGGCTGTCTTCCTGCTATATGCCGAGTCGTGTTCACACTCGCTGTAACTCACTTCTAAATGAATAAAAAAGTTTGTTTGGAGTGAGTGCATGAGTGTGCTCACTTCAAATAACCAGTTGTACTTAGCTGCTGTTATTCAAACCAACATTAGGCTAACTGACTTCAATAACATTGTGTGGCAATTGTAGTGTTACAACTTTGACCAGAATCTTATTGGTTTGCAGATGCAGCTTCTCAGAAGATCACTTGTGGCTGGATTAAAATGTGTTGTATGTTGGTTGGGGGTAATTTTTATGTGAAATGTAAAGTCGTCGGGGAGGCCTAAAGTCGGTATCAGCCAATCAGCGAGGGAGTCTATCCCCTTTCAATAGCGCTAGACCAAGGAGATTGTTTTAGCATCTGAGGTGGAGCGCCACACCTACCATCAGCTCCTTACTTTACCGCACAGATCCCTGTGCTACTCATACGCTGAGTTGGCGAGGACCGGTATCGAACTAGGAACCTTGTGGTTTCTAGTCGAACACTCTACCGACTGAGCTAACCCGGCCCAATGTGAAATGTAACATCAAAGAAACAAGCAAAACAGTACAAGTAATAAACAAAGAAGTTTGAGTCATAACAAATTTGTCCTTTATATGTGTATTATAAATTGTATCAAATGAACAATAAGTTAACAAAGATCTGGTTTGGTTAATGAATTTTCCTTTTTTACAAAGTCTTATTAGTGTTAAAGCTTACATGTATTTCAGTTCACCCGGCTCTAACAGGATCATACTCATGACTGGTCCCTTTGCTTGCCAATGCCTTTCTGCTCTCTACCACTATAAATCATTTTCTCTTCCCCGGCTCTCAGAATGTCCGTTAGTTGGCGGGAGTTTTGAATTTGGCGTTGGTCAGTCTGGTTTTGTTTATTTTTAGAATACGATCCTTTTTCTTTGTTCCTAACAAGAATCTACAGCTTATGGACCATTACAAATGGAATGGAATGTCCAAGAAGTGGCCTGTTGTGAGAAAAAGACCCCAGACCAAAAAATTGTGGTAGTCAACAGCTTTATTCACTAAAAGCAGCACTACTAATTGAAACAGGACTTGGGGGATGGGTGGGGAGAAGGTAAATATGTCTTAGGCAGAATATACAGCAGAGCTGTTATGGTTCATGTAGCCATTTTAGGGCTGTAGTTTTACAGTGGAGATCCCTTGTAGCATAAAGTTTCTACTTTTCTTAAAGTAGAAAGATGTAGTATCAATTTTAATCCTTGTCCGCTGATCCATCCAGAATTGTATCCGAGTTTATCCTGTCTTAAAGTAGAGAGTTGTATAATACTTGTCTGTTGGTCTTTGCATCCACCGCGAGTTATTGTAGGACAATTTATCAACACCTTTAGATAGTAAATTAAATACATATTTGGGCGTTTTTGATTGGCCAATTCCGCTGTTTTGGAACAGTTTATACATATGTGTTGTAATCTTCAGCACACCTTATACTCAAAGGACACCAACAAGAGCTGTCTTCTTGGTCTGTCTCTTGGGGCAAAACAACTGTGCCTTTTTATTGGGGCTTGGCCTTTTTGTCCTGTCAGAATTTTCAATCGAAACCATAACCACTGACCAGATTTACCAAGTTCACTCCACCCAACCTCTGCCTTAGCAATGAACCTGTTATCCCCCTTATTATCAAATACTCTAACAGGACAGTTTACCAAAAAAAAATGAAGCTGCTACGACAATCTCGTAAATTCCCACTAACACACATCACCTTCCAGTACACACAAGAAGTAACGACTACCACCGGGTTTCAAGTCCTTCGACGTCACGCATGCAAAGCCTGTAGGTGAACTGCTACCCCACGTCCACTCACCTGTTTTTAAAATGTCTCGCTGCCATCTTAAGCAAATAAGTTTGTAGCATAAAAATGGCAGTTTTGCAAACAGCTCTCAGAGAGTAGATTGACATGCGAGACAGCGGATGTGTTTGGCTACCGGTAAGTCACTGTCACTTCTATTACAGATACCTTCTTTAAAATAGAAGAAGCCGGCTCTTATTGAAGGGGGAGTTGCCATGGCATAGTTGCCAACGTAGTGAACTGCAACAACATAGTAAGCGAGTTCAAACTCCAGTCGCGCTATTATGTTCACTTTTGGACTGATACCTTTGGGAAAGCTATAACCCCCCCCCCCATCTCTCCAGTTATAGGTTGAATATTACCACTACTGTTCTTCTACAAGGATGACTTTGGCATCAAATAACCCATGAAGGTTGATATAACATTAAACAAAGAAAGCAAACATTTTGATATTCTCTATGTATACATCCATTTACATATATACATATAGTTATTTACTAAGCTTAGCTTAGATGTGGCACAAGGCCAGATATAAGGGGTGCCCAATGAGAATAAATCTACCTTGCTAATCATTACACCATATGAGATGCCCAACATACATCTATTAATAATGGAGATTCACTTCCGATTTTTGTCTGTAACAAAAATTACGTCACTGCTTACATCACATTATCCAAAATCGACATAATATAGAATAAAATTTATTCTACGATTTTTGGCATGTTCAAATTTTGAGTGTATTTATTCAATAAATACACTCAAAATTTGAACATGCAACATTAGACAGTCCTCGTTGTTTTTTAAAACAAGTTTTAATAAATACATGACTGGTATTATATATCTATATATAGTTTGTTTTATTTTAATACATATCTAAAGTTTACATTTCAAATTGTTTTATTCTTTAATCCTTTAATGAATTTGATGATTTTACTTACTTAGGGTACAAACTCGCTGACATTGGATTTTTTACTCCCACCCCTCGGGCAATATGTTTCAAAAATCTATTTTTACATCGCCCGGAGGGTGTTTTTTATTTTGTACTAGTACATATAATCTACCTGTTCTCAAACACCCGTACAGAATTGCTTGCACCTACACACATTTGCATCATTACACCTATATACAGTGATACTGATAGCTTTTTAATTTAGATGCATGGATTTGATTTAAATGTCCCCAGGAAATTTGATGAGTCCCAACTAAAGTTTCTTAATAAATTGCAGAGTTACCACTTACAGATGTTTTGACATCCATGCACGACTCACCATACACTTCAGTTAATTGGTAATGAATTTCAATCAGTTTAATACCCTTTGTGTTCAAAAACTGAATAAACGCGTGAACTCCACACTTGGCAATAGCATTAATCAGAAACTTCATCAGAAACGGCTGCTAAGCCAAGACTTAGTGTGGCAGTGAGGCGCTCGCTGGGGCAGGCACTTGTACAACAAAGGCAACAGTATTGCCCATAGCTACACAAACAATTTTTCTGCATCCCCAAACCTTTGGAGACCTTACTTTTGGAATAACCTTTGTGTGTTTGTTATATATATCTTGACTGCCAAGCTGACAGGCGGGGATTCTAACCACTACACCAGCTGGCCTATCCCGGATTTTTCATTCGTTTTGAACTTGTTTATATACCACTTTTTGAGGACTTATCGCACGACAGTATGAAAATAAGTAAACAAACAATGTGTTTATTTTTTATATGGCCGTTTTAGCCGACAATTTTTGGAGGATATGCACTTAATTGAAGTCATACCTAATTTTGAAAATTAATTAGTTAATGATTAATGAATTTAGATGGACATATATGTTCAAATGTAAGGTTAAACAAATCGAGAAAATGTCAATCCCTGTATGTACATTTCGACCTATTAGGTCTCATCAGCAAAGCTATAGACATGGGAGACTGCTCCGTGTGTGACTCGAAACCTCGACTGCCAAGCTGACAGGCGGGGATTCTAACCACTACACCAGCTGGCCTATCCCGAATTTTTATATATATATTTTTAAATATTTGAATGTTTAATTTTCTTGAAGATATATTTATTTCAATTTTTGTTTTTCTTTCTTTCTTTCAGTACTTCACCGCTTTTCTCATTTTAAGGGCTTTAGTTGGCATCGGAGAAGCCAGTTACTCTACCATTGCACCAACAATCATTGCTGATCTGTATGTGAAGGAATCACGATCAAAAGCACTTATGTTTTTTTATTTTGCCATCCCAGTTGGTAGGTAAGTGCCTTGCTTTCATTTCATTTCATGGTTGATACAATAATTTCGAAGAGGAGATCAACTAGTAGATATATGCCTTTTTTTTTCTTCTTTTTTTTCTTCTTTTTTTCTTCTTTTTTTTTTTCTTTTTTTTTTTTTCTATTAAAATTAACATATTTGTCTATTGGTCTATCTGTATTAAAAAATGTTAAATATATTTATTGATACGTGTAATGAGTATACTTTATATATACAATATATTTTCTGCCCTGTCGGCTGGGGCGTTAGAATGCACCGACTGCACCTCTGCAGAGGGGTAAGACTCCCCCAATGGGGCCACCTGTTTGTTAGGGTCCCATCTATGGGTTAAATAGAAAACAAGAGTTTATAGACAAAATTGTATTATCCATTAAGAATGAATTTATTTCACAACTTTGTCGGCATTAAATGACCCACCGAGGTTGATATGTCGTAAAACAAAACCAACCAAACCAAACCAAACAATATATTTTTACATACCTTGCAACACGGCATGAACCCTAACAGTGCAATACAATTGAATACATTTATGGTCACTACCTTATTCTGATAACTTGTACTGAATGAAGTTAGCCAGGGTTGCAGAGTCCGAATCAAGTCTCCAATAAGCACCCTAACTCATCAAGCTAATGAAAAGTTCACATTTTATCTTGTCACCAGTAAGTTCTGCTTCAAACATTTATAAACAAAACAACAGATGATTTTTTGCACTTATATTGTATCTGACAAAAACAAATTTTACAAATTGTGTTATACTATTTCTGAAGAACATCAGCAATCAATCTAGAAGGAAAACTCTGTATTCAAACCAGTTGTACTCCTGAAAAATTGAATTTCTATCCCACCCTGCATCATGTAGTGGAGGGGTAGGGGGAAGATACATATAATCAAGTCAGCATGAACACAGATTTATTTGAATAAACATAAAAAGATATTTAAATTAACATTTTCAAGTGCAAATAAATAAAAGGAAATACTCAACAAAATTAAATGTTACTTAAAGGCCACCTTCTGTAGTATTAAGTTCTGTGTTGAGTTACATCATATTTATAGAAATGAGGTTTTTAATTGTAAATAAATAGAGGAAGTACTCTAAAAATAACAATTAATAGTTATTACTCTTGAGGAATTACAATGATGCAACTGGGCTTAGCATTATGGTTGTGCTCTGTAATACAAGTGACAGTAACTTACCGGGAGCTAAACGCATTCGCTGTCTCGCGTGTCAATCTACGCTCTGAGAGCAGTTCGCCAAACTGCCATTTTTATGCTGCAGACTTATTTGCATAAAATGGCAGCGATACATTTAAAAAAACAAGTGAGTGGACATGGGTGGGGCAATTCTACAAGCTTCTCATATGTGATGATGAAGGACTTGACACCCTGTTATAATCTTTACTTCTTGTGTGTACTGAAGGTTTCGTGTGTTGGTGTGGATAACAGAATCCTGATCTAAAGTAAGAAATCAAAGATTGTGAATTTATGAGATTATCTTAGCAGCTTCATTTTTTTCTTCTAGTAAACCGTACTGTAACATGGTCTTAAGAATGGAATCACTGACCCGAGTTCTAATCCTGGGTAAGGATATTAGCATTTCACTTCATTCAAATGAATCTTGGGAAAGGCACAAATCCATCTGTTCTCCCCCCCCCCCAGCTATGGATGTTGCATAGCACCTTCTTTACCGGCACTAAATCGTATATGTTATATACTGGCATCTTCAAACTCACGCTGCTAAATCGGCGTACGTATCGTATACGTTGCTGGTATGTTGCGGGTTTTCACTGTACCCAAAGCGATGTATGTTAGTAGACGCTTAATAAGATCACAACACATGGTATAGTAGTAGTTTCTACTTTATTTCTTCTTCTTGGCTGTACGTGGTGGGTGGCGAGCGTTGACAATGGGAACTGCCCAAGGGTTGACAATGACTACTCCTACTGCTGCTGGGATGGCGAGGTAAAGGGGTGCTGAACCCCACTGCCCGCTGGCAGTGATGGCCCGTGTCGGCGGTCAGACTCCTTGTGCTCTGTTCGCCGTCTCCTATCTGACTGTCCCTACTGACTGCTTAACCCTCTCACTTTTGTATTGACGACACGCCTATGCATTTTTTCTCCTTCTCTTTGTCCCTCAGCCGGAAGTTCCATCTTCCGGACGAGGACAATACAACATGGATAAATAGTGGGACAGAATGGGCTCTTTAACCTTGTAAAGCAATCAGTCTAGAAGGAAAACTCTGAATTCTGAAACCAGTTGTACTCCTCCTGAAAAACTGAATTTCTATCCCACCCTGCATCATGTAGTGGAGGGGTCAGGGGAAGATACATATAATCAAGTCAGCATGAACACAGATCCTCACACTCTTATTACTGGGTGGGGAAATAGCTTTATTCTTAGATCATTTTTATGGTCGTGCTCTAACAAAAATCTTGCTACAATGTTCCATTTTTACTGTTACCATCAAGTACAAATATACAAAAATCGAATCATTATCGGTGTAAAAGTAAGTAAAGTTGGCCGGGGGGTCTAAAGTCTGTATCAGCCAGACAGTGAGGGAGTCTATCCCCTTTTCACCAGCGCTAGACCAAGGAGATTGTTTTGGCATCTGAGGTGGAGTGCCACACCTACCATCAGCTACTCACTTTACTGCACGGATTCCTGTGCTACTCATACATTGAGTTGGCGAGGAACCTTGTGGTTCCTAGTCGGGCACTCTACCGACTGAGCTAAACCAATAATTTAATTCTAATGAATGTATTCCAATTCTAACCCCCTCCCCCATCTTAAATTTGTGGATGTTGGGTTTTGTATGAAGTTGAGTGACTAAGCTGAATTAACGAATGATAAAAATAAAAATTCTATTTTAATAATGAATCTTGGTTATTTCCTATAAGTCAAACATAAACAAAGGGGAACCACTCTCGGCTTATAAATTATTTATTTATTGATCTACTAGGAAAAAAGACGGGTTTAGGGTAAGTTTAATGGGAAAATAAATGGTAATTTATGAGGAAGTGTGTCCCGGTCTCCTGTTACCTGGTGACTATCAAAATAACAACCCCAGCTCGTCGTAATTCTTGTTTATTTATCGTAATTTGTCGTAATTCTTGTTTAGATATGAAGATGGATATATAGTTTGGAATAGACTGAGATAGATAGATAGATAAACAAACAAAATAATATAGATAGATATAAACAAATGGAGATAGATATTTTCGACAAGTAAATGTATTTGGGGGGGGGTCGCATCTTTTTTTTCATAATTCTTGTTTATTTAAACTAAAAACAAGACATTAAACAAACATGAATAAAAAAAAAAATCTTAGTATTTAAAGTAATATAGATAAATATGAACAAATGAAGATGGATAGTTTTGAATAGACTGAGCTGGGTCGTTATTTTAATAGTCACCGGGTAGCAATTTTTGAGGCAGGAGACCAGGACGCACTTCCTCATAAATTACCGAATAAATAAATAATTTATCAGTAAAGTAGTTTAATGGGAAAATAAATCAAATAATTTATCAGTCATGAGTGGTTCCCCTTTGTTTATGTTGGACTTATAGGAAATAACCTGTATCTTTTTATGCATGTATTTTTGTGTGGTATCTTTTGAAAAAGTGACATTGAGAAATTTATGGTAAAAAAACAATTCATAAAAAAAATGAGCATTTGACCTTGAATTTTATGAACTTAGAATCTCACTTGTAAATGTATTGACTAATACATTTACAAGATAATATGATTAATAAGTTTGTTTTCTTAGTTTATTAATCTTGAGTGCTCCATGAATTGTTAAATATTAATCACCTGTGACCTAATTCCACTTAACTAAAAAGTGGGTCAATTATATATATTTTTAAACAAATCTTAGAAATATTGATAATGAATAAATGATAAAATCTATATAGATAAAAGGTCAATTTATATAGATAAAAGGTCAATCTATGTACATAAAAGGTCATTCTGATTATTATGGTAACACATTAAACCCAGATTAATGAAAAAGAATTAATCTGCTCTGCTATAAAAGTATTCAGCACTCTTTTTTTTTTTTAGTTCTCTTTTTCTTACATAATTTGTTATTATATATTTACCAACCCCTCCGCATGAGCAGGATGCGTCACAAGGTCAGTTTTCTAAGTGGAGTATAACAGGTTTGAATTCAGAATTTTTCTTCTCCTAGACTGGTTACTTAGCCATGGTTAAAGAGCCCAGTCTACCCTGCTATTTACCCATAGCTGGAGGGAGAATTGGATTCATACCTTTCCCAAGGGTATTAGCGTCATGTGAAATGCAAACAGCTTCGTTCGGGAATTGAACTTGGGTCGGCGAGTCCATTTTCCATGACTCTAACCATTAGACCATGCACCTCTATTTCATGTTATTATTAAAAGTCTGTTACTTTTTAATGCAGAAAATATCATACAATGTTTTTCTTCATATCCAAGAGCATAAATGAGATACAGGAGATGCTCCTAGGGAATGGATACGGTGACCAGAGTTCAAATCCTGGAAGTGGTGCTTTGCCTTTCACAGAGCACTAATACCCATGGGAAAGATATGCATCCAATTATTCTCCCTCCAGCTATGGGTAAATAGTAGAGCTGACTTGGCTCTTTGATCTCGGTATGTAGCAACACCAGCTGTTTCGTTGATTGTGTTGGACATTTCCAAATTCTGACCTTAATCGGGTTAAATCGCAATTTCTTCGGGTTTTACTGGCCCAGGTTTAAAAATATTTATATGCCTGGAAAGAAAATAAAATAATCTTTCTAAATATATAATTTTTATGTAATTTTATCCATTGCATTATTTTTTCTGGGGATATTTGCATAATTCAAACAGTTTGGAACTCTATTTACACAGCTCTATTTAACTAATGATTAAATAACAATAACCTCAAATAAAGAAAAATCAGCTGGGAATGCTACAGTATGTGACCTTGTGTCACATCCTGTTTGTGTGGAGCGGTTGGTAAATACACAGACGAGATACACCTTTCTTATTTTACAAAATATGTCCAAATAAAATGGTATAAAAAGAAAAATTACTTTTGTGTACTTAATGTACATTTTAAACATTTTGGAGGATTGGGTTTTCTATTGAATAAATAAAAAAAATTGAACAAAGTGAATCCGAACTTCTTTATGAAAATTAAAAAGATATATAGCAGTAATTTGAATTAGTCATAAAAAAAATTACTATAATTATTTGTGCCTAAAAAAAAGAGTAAATATCCCACAAAGGTTGGTATGCCATTTAAACAAAAACAAAAAAAAACCGAACAAAACATTTGAGCAATTTTGAGACTTTTTTGTCCTTTAAAGTTATTTTGATCACACTATAATCGATATCGACAATAGAATATATAAAACTCTTCCAAAAGTAGCTGTTACAGAAATAGAATTCAGTCAATTTAAGGATTATTTAACTGGATTAAAAAAATATTACTTTTCATTTAAAATATTGTACATTTATTACTTCAAATTGAATTTTAAAATTTTAATTTTATCCATTTTGAACAATTTTAATAAATAAGATTAAACATAAAAAAAATTTAATTCATAAAATAAAACAACAAAATTATAAACTAAACCAAATGAGTAAATTAATTTAAAAATTTTAAAAATGAAAACAGACTGAATTTTATTTGCCTGAATTGTTGAGATGAGACTTGATAATTTGTATGATGAAGATTTTGTACTAGTTCCCATACTCTGAAATATTTTACTATTTCATGCACATTCAAAATATCATTCAGATATTAAGTCACTTTTTCCAACCCATAAATGATGAAAACCTGTTAAAATTTATGAGTGTCTTATGGGAACTGATGTATAGCCGACCAAAAATAATAAAAACTTGACATTACCATCAATGGCAAAGGTATAGTGCCCACATTAAAAAATGCCATTAAATGATGGCCACAATTCTAGTAATAACCTAATTCCAAGAAATATTCCAGTCAATAATTAGAAAACTGATTATATTGACAATCTCGTTCTATATTTTTCGTGCTGAAAAGAAAGATAATGTTAATTATGTTATTCCTCTTATTGGCTGACTTTCTCACTGCTTTTGACCTGCTTTATTTATATCCCAACTGTTGGCTCACAATAGATTCAAAATGAATGAACATTATCAGATATTCATGGTTCATCAATCAATTTAGATGTCATGTGACCTGCTTTGGCTCAACATCAGCAGTAGCCATATAAAAAAAAAGGTAAAGTTGGCGGAGTAGCCTGTTGTCGATATCAGTCAGACAGCAAGGGAGTCTATCCCCTTTTTTGCTAGTGTTAGACCAGGCAGATTGTTTTTGTATCTGAAGTGGAGTGCCACACCTACCATCAGCTTCTCACACTTTTTTTTTTCTATTTCATTTTTATCCACTTTGAACTTTTTGTACTAGTTCCCGTACTCTGAAATACAAGAAGTTATTAGAAGAAGTAATACTCACCAGATTGCATATTGGGCACACCCACATTACCCATTCGTACCTGTTAAAAGGGGAGGATGCCCCAGTGTGCCCAACATGCAAAGTACAACTTACAACCAAACATATCCTTCTAAATTGTAACAGACTGAAACATATTCGCACTAATTACTATCAAGCAAGAAACCTGAGGGACATCTTCAAGAATACAAACCCTGAAAGTATGGGGCATCCAGTGGGAATCAAATTCACTAACAAGGGTATGCTGATCTAGCTTGCTAAGCAATTCCACCACACAAGCTGCCCTGTTCTAGTACATGATAATGTTAATGTTGCATTTAGAATGGAACCTTGGTCATTTTTGTTTTAGATCAACTCACAAGTGATAGGTAGCATATGTTTCTTTCACATGGAAGAAAAAAAAGTAGGTTAATAGTATAAAAAGTGGAGAAATTATTTAAAAAAAAAAGAAAAGATGACTATTTTTAATGAGTTCAATAAGTACATTACTTAATAAGGAAATTTGATCTTGCAGATCAATTGGTTTTAATGTCTGATCCAGTTTATTGATTGCATTTCATTTATTGGTTATATGATGGATTAAGCTTCTTTTTTCTTCCAGTTATTTATATTTGATTCATAATAATAATAGCAATAATGATAATATATTATTATTCATATTTGATTCATAATAATAATAGTAATAATATAATATATATTTATTATTCATATTTGATTCATAATAATAATAGTAATAACGATAATATAATAATAATATATTTATTATTCATATTTGATTCATAATAATAATAGTAATAACGATAATATATTTATTATTCATATTTGATTCATAATAATAATAGTAATAACGATAATATATTTATTATTCATATTGATTATAATAATATATAGTAATAATGATAATATATTTATTATTCATATTTGATTCATAATAATAGTAATATATTGATTATAGACAACAGTAAAAACTGGACTTTTCTCATAATAAATATATAAGTAGAATTTTTATGGAAGTGCCCGTCATGCAATGATTGTCATTGAGGGAAATGGACATGGCGATACAAGTTCAAATCCTACATGAAGCTGGTTGCATTTCATGTAGTACTAATACCCCCCAGGAAAGGTATAAATCCAACTATGGGCAGACTAGGATCTCCAAAATTGGTATGGCAACTGGTCTAGGAGAAGGAAAACTCTGAATTCAAACCTGTTAAACTCTGCTTAAAAAATTGACCTTGTGTCACATCCTGCTCATGAGGAGGGGT
>CM042138.1:82809863-82894863 GCA_023376005.1 Doryteuthis pealeii | reverse complement strand
ACAGTTTTATTTCAATTATGTTTCCCAAATCGGCTTCCTTGACTTCAATTTTATTATGTGTGTATAGGAAGTGCTACCAAAAAGTTTAGGGAATTTGAACAACACGCACAAACTTTTGGTGCTACCCTTTGTGAGCAGCACTCCTTCTTGTGAACTAGAGTGCATAGCTTTTCTGGTAAATGTTTGTTTCGGGATTTTTTTTTTGTCTTTGTCATATTCCCTGAAATTTTCCACCCTGTCGGCTGGCGCGTTAGAATGCACCTCTGCAGAGGGTAAGACTCCCCCAACGGGGCCACCTGTTGGCCGTAGGTGGCGACCCGTGATGCTTAAGGATAGAACCCAGGTGGATGAGCAGTTCATGACTTGCAATACTCCACTTTGGTCCTATCTTGGGCTAGACGGGCGGTTGGAGAGGCCCCCTCCGATCAAACGGCTGGTCACATCAAGCCCTAGCACCTATATGATTTTCCAAACCCTATTGCCCTTATGGCAAGCCTCAACCCTTTTTATCATATGGGTGCTAGAAGACGGTGGCTGAGGGTCTACATGTCCTGGGAATGACGTTAAACTCTATCTAATGGTGAGGTTCCAGTTTTGGAGGTTTGGGGAATGTGGAGCACCCCTTCATCACCATTGCTCCCTGGTCCACTCTAACCCGGAGTGGTAGTACCTGTTAGGGTCCCATCTATGGGTTAAATAGAAAAACATAAGTTAATAAACAAAATTGTATTATCCATTAAGAATTTATTTATTTCAAAACTTTATTGGCATTAGATAACCCACTGAGGTTGATATGCTGTAAAACAAAATAAAAAACCAAACCAAACCAAAAAAAAAAACTGAAATTTTCTGTACTATTTCATATTATTTATTTTTGCAACTACTGTGTGCGGCAATTTCAGATTTTGATGCTAACAAATGTCAGATAAATTAGATGCCATTGTTGGGTGTGGTAGACAAATTTGAAGCAAACTCTTCAGTCTTAGAAAAACGAATGAGTCAGTTTGTTTTCTATTGTATTAACCTTTTATCTCTACGGCTAAAGCTTTTCTGCTGACTAAAATATGAAATGAACAATTTTGTAGTTTTGATAATATTGTTGTTGGCATCCTTCCATCTACTAAAGACAATGGCGTAGTGTCTACTTTTTGGTATTTAAAAAAAAATTTTTTTTTTTTTAATATCTGCAACTGCGTGAGTGGTTGAGCGGCACCATTTTTGAATGGCAATCTCTAGAATCTCTGGTGCAGTGGCTGCGAACACTTTGGTGGCCAGGCCGGATGCCTTCGTTAGGTCTGTCAATGCGGTACAGAGTGGCATCCACTCTCCCGGCACCCCTCCTGCAGTTGGCATAGTGAGATCATGTCCACGGTTGCTCGGAAGCCACACTGTGTTCCTGGATAGGTGCAAGATATATATATATATATGTGTGTGTGTGTGTGTGTGTGTGTGTGGTGTGTGTGTGTGAAAAATATAAATGGAATAGTAGAGAAATTGACACAAACAAATGTTTCAATT
Organism: Doryteuthis pealeii; assembly: GCA_023376005.1. Classification (NCBI taxonomy): domain Eukaryota; kingdom Metazoa; phylum Mollusca; class Cephalopoda; order Myopsida; family Loliginidae; genus Doryteuthis; species Doryteuthis pealeii. Next base: position 82,893,345 of record CM042138.1, on the reverse strand, counting down.
AATATTTTGTCTTTATTCATTGAAAGATTTCATCAGAATTAATTTAAAAATCTACAAAATGAGAGACGATGAGGAAAAGATAAAGGGCAGAGGAGAGAAAGAAGAAAAGGGAAGGGAACATCTGGGTGTCAAAGATCAAAATACAACGGGCCTCAAAAAACCCGGATGAGGAATAATATATACAAATTGATATATCATAGTGGATAAAAGCAGGGGAAAGTGGATGAAAATGCATATATGTGAGAAAAATATTAAGAAGGATGGATGACTATTAAGGAAATAAAATGTTTTAATTTTTATAATTATTATTTTATCCATTGTCTATCTTAATATTATTCTCATTTCATGATGGAAGAGGAATAATATATACAAATGATACATCATAGTGGATAAAAAGCAGGTGGGGAAAGTGGATGAAAATGCATATATGTGAGAAAAATATTAAGAAGGATGGATTAAAATTTTTAATTTTTATAATTATTATTCTTATCCATTGTCTATCTTAATATTATTCTCATTTCATGATGGAAGAGAATAATATATACAAATTGATATATCATAGTGGATAAAAAGCAGGTGGGGAAAGTGGATGAAAATGCATATATGTGAGAAAAATATTAAGAAGATGATGACTATAAGGGAAATAAAATGTTTTAATTTTATAATTATTATTCTTATCCATTGTCTATCTTAATATTATCTCATTTCATGATGGAAGAGGAATAATATATACAAATTATACATCATAGTGGATAAAAAGCAGGTGGGGAAAGTGGATGAAAATGCATATATGTGAGAAAAATATTAAGAAGGATGATGACTATTAAGGAAATAAAATGTTTTAATTTTTATAATTATTATTCTTATCCATTGTCTATCTTAATTATTCTCATTTCATGATGGAAGAGGAATAATATACAAATTGATACATCATAGTGGATAAAAGCAGGTGGGGAAAGTGGATGAAAATGCATATATGTGAGAAAAATATTAAGAAGGATGGATGACTATTAAGGGAAATAAAATGTTTTAATTTTTATAATTATTATTCTTATCCATTGTCTATCTTAATATTATTCTCGTGTATTATACTTTTTGCCAAACTGGGTGCCATATGGATAAAACCAGAGCGTTGTTTAATGATTTTTCACAAGAAGGTGTTGCAAGATGATAATGGTCGTACTTTTAAGGAACACGATTATTAATAGATAGATAGATAGATGGGTGTTAGTTGCAACCTACTAATTCTGATAATCTGAACGTTAGTTACATAAATGAGAGTAACCTCCCTTAGTTTGTTGCACTTTGAGGAAGCCGTTTGTTTTGGTCGGCCATTTTCATTGCACCATAAATCTACACTGAAAATACGAATTTGTTCGAATCAATACAACTGCATGTTTTAACATGAAAATATCCTAAAATGTGTTCTTAATAACAATTAAGTTAATTTCAAATAAAGCGCAAGCACAATTAAGAAAATGGCCGACCAAAACACATGGCTTCCTCAAAGTGAAACAAACTAGGGGAGGTTACTCTCACTTAAGGAGCTAATGTTCATATTACCCTAATTCTTATATAACTTTTCCGCCAGTTTAATGATGTTGTTGAAATGTGAAATAATGGCTGATTCAAAAAGACTTCAAAGATTTTCACTGTGGATTAACCAATCCACTGTAAAAAAAAATCTTCACCTTGAATCGACCATTATTTTTATATTCAAGCATCATCATCAAATAATGATTACTAAACTGCATCTGGTGGTGAAGCTCCAATTCTGGTCAGTGTGTATTACCCCTTTATTGCCATTACTCCCAGATCCACTCTGATCCGGATGTAGTAGTACCTGTAGTAGTAATCGTATCTATGCATCAAATAAACCTGTTTAAAAAAATCATTCATATTTGATAGGACCATGTACAAAAAAACAACCTCTTAAGAAAAATCTACATAAAAAAATGTAAATATGGGCCTACAGTTGACATGCCATTGAAATCAATCAATCGATGATCAGAGATATTATTGTTATCAGCTGGAAACATTACACGAGTTTTGTTACAAAAGATCAAATAAAAAAGGTTTTTGTGTTGTTGTTTCTGAATGACAGTGCAAGAAACAGATGTTACAAAACTCACAGGAAAATATTTGGATATTGAATATCCACCCTCACTCTCTCAACCTTACTCTTTTGGGTTGAGCATATGCTGAATGTATTCATGACAGGAGGAGGAGGAGGGTCTCACCTCCCCCTCCAAAAAATGATGGTGAGGCTCCAGTTCTGGGGAGTGTGGAATACCCCTTTATTTATTTATAATCCTGGCTATTGTTTGATACAGAGGGATTATTCTATAGGTCTTCTATGTTTTTTAAAAAAAATTTATTTTGCTTATAAAGTAACTATTCAATATAACCACTTTTATTCAAACTAACAGGACCTGTGGATATACCATAGTATGATAATCTAATTATTACAATGTTTGATATGCTTACTTAAGAGCTATTGCCAATAGATCAATATGTAAAATGTATAATATTTTTGATTTAACACTCTCTCCTTTTTTCTTTCTTTCCTTTTCATCATTGATTAAAACAAATTAGCATTATTGTTTTCGCATTCTCACTATCTCTTTTTTTCTCCAACTCTCTTTTTTTCTTCAACTCTCTTTCTTTCTCCAACTCTCTCTCTCTCTTTCTCCAACTCTCTCTCTCTCTCTTTCTCCAACTCTCTCTCTCTCTCTTTCTCCAACTCTCTCTCTCTCTCTTTCTCCAACTCTCTCTCTCTCTCTCTTTCTCCAACTCTCTCCCTTTCTCATTATATTTTTTATGGGTAGCATGTCCTTTCTTAATTCATAATAAAAAAACTGAATGGTCAATTATTTAGCTGAGGTGACGCCGCTCATAAGAAATAAAAATTCAATGGATAAGTGACACCAGATAATCAGTATTTACATTTTTGCATTTCATCTTTGACTATTTGGATGGTCTCATTTTTAACCAGAGGGTATTCCAAGATGATAACAGATGGAAGATTTAGGAACAAGCTTATTATTTATTCAAATTAGTCTTTAGTCTTAATTTATTTTCATGTCTAAAACATTTAACCTTTGAGAAAGAACATGTTCATATACATTTCAAGAGTCTATTGTTCATTGGAAGATATTAGTACCATATTAGTGCTTATAAGATATGAGTACCATATATACATATAAGTTATATACATATAAGTTGATTTTTTGTATATTGCCCTGAAGGCGAGGTGTAGAATACGCTAACTATATTTCTTGCAGAGGGGTAAGATCAACCCCACGTACCCCACAAAAAAGAGACATACCCTGCTCCTGGGTATGTCACTAAATTGCATCTGATGGTGAGGCTCTTTTGAAATAGTCTTTCAGTATTAATCAGTCTACTTATGATCATGTCATACGGGTTCCTGTCAGATTACTGAAGTTAAGCAATGTTGAGTCTGTTCAGTTGTGAAATGGGTGACTATTTAAGAAGAGTAGATACTGTAAACAACCTGAAGCCTGTGTGCCAAAACTTAGTTAATAACAATAAACTACAGTCTAATCCTTCTCTGCTGTTTTTCTTTCTATAATTAACTCTGATATCTTAATGTGTAAATAACATCATCCAGCTCACATGTGCATATTGTTGACACAATAACATTGATTCAAAAAGTAAATTAACAGAATAGGTTTGAGGTAATAAAATAAACAATATCATACAGTGTTAAAAATCAGAACCTGAAAATAACTACAGTTTAATTCTTAACATCCTGTTGAGAATTTTCAGAGTCCAGAGCCCCATTACTATAAGGATTTATCCCAAAATGGCTAAAAATGGCCTTTTCATTTAAAGTTACCTGTTATTTCCCTTAAATCAAAGACTTCTAAATATGTTTAATATTACATTTAAACAAAGGCTATCATTTGGGGTAGATTAGAAAAATCAATGTGACTTCAGCCTCGAGGGAGGGATTGCTATAATTAATGACGTCGATCCCAGGGGGCCATCCCCCCAGGCAACACCTGCCCCCTCGATTTAAAGGGGCAGGGCTGGGTTTATTGCCCAGTGCCTGAGGCGCCCCCCCTTGAGGGGGAATACCGACGGGATCAACGCAATTTTTCACCCGGCACCCATGAGCTTCGGTTTGTGGGTGGTCCCATGCTAATAGGGCCTTGTGCCTATCCCGTACAAGTGGGGTATGAGGTAAATACAATGTGACTTCAGCCCGGGTGAAATGAGGTGGTATGGGACGTTAAAAGTTAAATGAGTACTGAATATAAGTTATTCTATGAGGATAATCCCAAAGATAAGGTCTCCAAAATATTTAGAAATCCCAGAAACATTTATTGTTTATTGTCAATGATGTTTACATCATTTTAAGTTTTGAACATGTCTATTTTTCTATATAGTCGCCATTTCGGTTGATGCATTTTTGTAGGTGCTGTGGCAGTTTTTGTATGATCATGTCATACCAGATTGCTGCCATGTTGTTGAGGAAGCGTTGAACTTTGTTGTCATTGTAAACTCCTTACACCACTTGCAGATGTTTTTGACATCCATGCACAACTTACCATACACTTCTGTTAATCAGTGATGAATTTCAATTATTTTAATGCTTTTTTCATTTTAATACCAAATAACTGCACAAACTTCACACTTGGCAGTAGCATCAATCAGAAGCTCCATCAGAAATGACTGCCAATGTTGCATATTGTGCGGTTGGAAGTAGGATTTTCCGTTTAAACCGAAACAAAGAAAAGACAACAAAAATAACAAAGGACTTTTTCCAGTTAACGCGAACAAAGAAATCGGAAGTAGATTTTTCCGCTGATAAGTATAACAAAAGAAAATGCGTGGGCGGTTTATATACATAAAATAAAGTTGATAGCAGGGACGTTAGTTAGACAGAAGACTCGGAACAGAGAACAAGTGAGACGACAGCGGCTTACAGTCGGTCACGGCTGAGAGGCTGTGACACCCACATAACCACCTCTTCCACCTTCCCAACCCATTTCAGCAGTCATTGTCAATGCTTGCCACCCATGCACATCCGAGGGAAAATAAATAAATTCAGCAGTTTCTACTATACACATGTGTTGTGATTTCATTAAGTCCGACTACTACATATATTGCTTTTGGTACTGTGACCATACCCGCTACGTTATATACATGATTTAGTGCTGTGAAAAAGGTGCTACGTAACACCAAGCCAAGACTGAGAATGGCAACGAGGTGCACACAGGTGAAGGAACATGCACAAAAAGACAACAGTGTTGCTAATAGCTACACAAACAGTTTCTCTGTGTCCAGCACTTTGGAGACCTTACTTTTTGGATTACCCTCGTAAGACGAATAGCACATTAATGTCAATGAAAAAAAAAAAAGCATTTATTTTATCCAAAAGATATTCATTTGTTTATTCTTCTAAAATCCATGTTCAACAATAGGACAAGAATAGCCAATTCCAGTTAAGGATTTAGTTTATTTGTTTAATGGGTTAATAAATGCCAAAATTTGATCCAGGTCAGGGGTCAATTATAACATTGTAAGCCACTGGTTGCAGGGCGAGAATAGATCAGCAATTTTTTTAATTGAAAAAATTTTTTTTTTTTTTTTTTTTTTTTTTTTGATCCAGCAGCCGAAAAGAAGCAAGTTAACAATGTTCAAAATCTTGTCTGATAGTCTAGGGGTAATGAGATAGGCTTTGTCTAGCACTCTTGACTGCAAACAAAAATTAACCAAAAGTTTCCGAAATCACCAGACTGGATCAACCATTTTAGTGGGGAAGGCTGACCAGACAATGCCACCCATGAATGTGGGGCTTTGGAGTTCTGTGAACCCTAATAAAAGAAGCTGGGTTTTTCAATTCTACTCATTGGTGGGTGGCAAATTAGACAATATTGGATCTATTTGGGTTTCCGAGTTTTCTATTATATTTCTTTGGAGCGCATACGCATTGGATATTTTTGATAAAATAAGCAACTATCATGTCTTTTCAAGATATTCTAAAATGGATCTTTTTTTTAAATTTTCAGTGGACTTGGATATATTGTGGGATCAAACGTCAAAAATGCCACTGGAGTTTGGCAATATGCACTTCGGGTGAGTTTCTTTTTGTGTGTCTATTTATAAAACCCTTATTTTGAAACACCAAACCAGTAGACATCTTGAGTTTCCTTTGGAAGAAAAAATCAAAACAAAAAACAAAAACATTTTCGTCAAGGTCTGACCAAATCAAACTTTTCCCCAAAAACTGACTAAATATAATTAAATACTACTGTAAAAACCTAAAGCCTGAAAGCTATATGGAAGACAAAAGCTATTTAACCCTTTTTGGCATTATATATATCTACCAACCCCCTCCGCATGAGCAGGATGTGACACAAGGTCAGTTTATTAAGTGGAGTTTAACAGATTTGAATTCAGAATTTTTACTTCTAGACTGGTTGCCTAACCAAGGTTGAAGAGCCCAGTCTGCTCTATTATTTACCCATAGATGGAGGTAGACTAGCTGGAGTCATACCTTTCCCAATGGTATTAGTGCTTAATATGAAAACAATGATATTGTCACCCTTTATTGGTTCCCCCCCCCCTGTCAGCAGGATTTAGAATACATTGGCTGTATCTCCTGCAGTAGGGTAAAAAAAAAAAAAGGAGTGGGGGGGGCTCTAGGTGTGACACTAAATTGCATCTGATGGTGAGGCACCAGTTCTGGAAAGTGGGGAGTACCCTTTCATTGCCATTACTCTCAGTTCCACTCTGACCTGGAGTGGTAGTACATTTTACAGTCCCATCGATGCATCAAATAGACCTGTTTGAAAATTATTTTTTATTAATAGGAATACTTGAGGCCAAATAACTGAATTATTTGTATTAAGAATAGTTACTTGAAGCTAGCTCAGTCGGTAGAGTGTTCGGCTAGAAACCACAAGGTTCCTAGTTCGATACCGGTCCTCGCCAACTAAGCATATGAGTAGCACAGGGATCTGTGCAGTAAAGTAAGGAGCTGATGGTAGCTGTTGTGCTCCACCTCAGATGCCAAAACAATCTCCTTGGTCTAGCGCTATTGAAAAGGGAATAGACTCCCTTGCCGACTCGCTGATACCGACTTTAGGCTGCCCCGATGACTTTACTTTACTATAATTGTTTACAAAGGATCATTATTAATTGCTTGAAACTATATAACTGTGGAAAAAAAAAAGATTATTATCAAATCTTATTATAATGGAGATTGTGTGTTTTTCTGTCTGTAACCGAAACTCTATTACTACTCAAGTCACAACTGTCTTAGTTATTTATGCTACATTCTTCATGATTTTATTTTTATTTAAACCTCAATTATTAATAAAATTGTTTTACATCATTAAGACTGTTGACCATATCTACATGATATTTACCGCGTACCCCACTTGTACGGGTCAGGCACAAAGTCCCTATTAACGTGGGACCACCCACAAGCCGAAGCTCATGGAGTGGCAGGTGAAAAATTGCGTCGATCCCATCGGCATTCCCCCTCAAGGGGGGCGCCTCAGGCACTGGGCAATAAACCCAGCCCTGCCCCTTTAAATCAAGGGGGCAGGTGTTGCCTGGGGGGATAGCCCCCTGGGATCGACGCTATTAACTCGTAAAGATCCAGGGCCGAAGCCACTGGACCCCCGGCGTTGGCCGGATCTACATGCTAATAACATGCAGTTGTATTTATATATACAACAAAATAGCAGTTTACAGTGTGAACGGGAAGGCTTATTTGCATATTGATCTTAAAAATTTGATTTTAATAAATATATGTTTAGTATTATAGATTTCTAATTGTTTGGTGTTATCTTAATGAATATGAGCAAAATTCTTAGAGATAAATCTTAAAAGAAATCCATTAACAAGAAGAAATAACTGTAATATTATTCTTTACTTCCTATTTTAACTAAATAGTTAAATTAGGAAAATTTACCAATGAAAAATGTTTCGTCACTAGCGCTTTCGGCAATACACTTTGCCATCCTCAGGTGGGAAAACGATGGAATAGTTTTCATATCATCCACAGACACTGTGTTTCAATGTATCATGTCTCCTCAGTGTGTCTAGAATTCACAGCCTACCTCCAGCTGGGATTGAAACCCAAACATCAGTAAAATTCCTTTCAGAGAGCTCTACCAAGGGCTGGGAGCATATACAGTGGTACTATGACTTATGAGTTTAATTCCTTCCACTCATAACTCAATTTCCTCCTATATGAAATCAATTTTCCCCCATTGAAATAAATTGAAATGCCCCTGCAAACACCCAAATTTTTTTTGTTACATTTTTTTAAAATAAGAAAAATAGCCCTGCATTATATAAAACATAATAGAATGCAATAAATTATGTGCTCTAATATGTTTTAATGTTTAGTTTTTTATATATTTTTTTGCATAATAACTTATGTTTTTAATGAACTTATTAACATAAGTGTATCTGAAGCTCGCTTGTACCTCAAATTTTAGCTTGCAACACAGAACAAAAATCGACCGAGTAACAACAGCTCATAACTTGGAAAACTCATAAGTTTTGGCACTTGTAAGTCAAGGTACCACTGTATAATTATATATTTTTTGCAAAACTTTAATTTTTTTTGTTTTTTATTGTTTTTATAGGTGACCCCAGGATTTGGGTTATTATGCACTCTCCTCATTATCATTGTTGTCAAAGAACCACCCCGTGGATTTTCTGAGGGTGGAACTCACCTCAGGAACACCAGTTATGTAACTGACATAAAAGCTTTATTAAAAAAGTAAGTACTATTCACCAACAAAATTTAATTAAAATGATACAAACCTCTTTCCACAGGAATGTTTGAGTTGGTAAAGGCAGGCATTGAACCCAGAACCTTGTAGTTCCTAGGTGAATGCTCTACCGACTACGCTAAGAGCTATAATTACATGAAATAAGCCGCTAGAAAGGAAACATAAAATTATATTATTATTATTATTATTATTATTATTATTATTAATGATATTATATATCATATTATTAAAATAAAACTATAATGAAATAGGGCCGGGTTAGCTCAGTCGGTAGAGCATTCGGCTAGAAACCACATGGTTCCTAGTTCGATTCCGGTCCTCACCAACTCAGCGTATGAGTAGCACAGGAATCTGCGCGGTAAAGTAAGGAGCTGATGGTAGGTGTGGCGCACCACCTCAGATGCCAAAACAAACTAGTGAAAAGGGGATAGACTCCCTTGCTGATTGGCTGATACCAACTTTAGGCAGCCCCGACGACGACTTATAATGAAAGTTAAAACAATATGTAGGGGTGACAAGAGTGGTTGTACTTGTTAGGGTCCCATCTATGGGTTAAATAGAAAGAAATGAGTTTAAAAAAATTTTTGAATACCCATCAAGAATGAATAAAGCAAAATGTCTTTCACTTAAAATAACCCAACAAAGGTTGACATGCCATAAAATCCAACCAACCAATCAATCCATCTATGGGTTAAATAGATTAAAAAAATGAATTTTAAACAAAAATTGAGTTTGAAAAAAAAAAATTGAATATCCAACAAGAATCAGTAAAAGAAAACATATTTGGCATAAAATAACCCAACAAGGTTTGACATGCCATAAAAACCAACCAAGGTGGACACTGAGTTCTTCATTGCTTACATTGTCTGTATTTATATTATCAGTTTTTATCAGATAATTTTGAAGTTTCAATCATATACATACTTGATAAACATGTCAATCAAATTTCTTGTTGACATAACATTTACTACTCACTGTTTACTTGTTTGTATTTGACTGATTTCCTACTGAAAGTAGAAACTGAATCTTTATTAATAACAACCAAAAATAATTCCATGAGGACTAATTATATCAAAGCAAAAATTGATAATGCACAATAAAATATCCAGTGTAGGTTATGTGGGGATAAAGATGAAATAGTTAATCACATGTAGCAAATTAGCACAAAAGGAATACAAGACTAGGCATAACTGAGTGGGAAAGGTGATCCACTGGGAATTGTGCAAGAAATTAAAATCTGGCCATACTGACAAATAATATCTACAAAAATCTGAATCTGTCCTAGAAAATAAAATTCTAAGATTTTGATATACAAACAGATCACCCTATTCCAGCCAGAAGACCAGACCTCCTAGTATTAATTAATAAGAAGAAAAGAACTATAAAAATAAATAAAATCAAACATTAAAAATATACGAGGGTGAGTCATGCCATTTTGTTTAGGACAGGTATTACCATGAAAGAGCGTTTGAGCAGCAAAAATTATTCCATTGACAAAATGTTCCAAAAAAGATGAATTTATTAAAAATAATAATAAATGCATCTTTTTTTGGAACATTTTGTTTTTCTTATTTCTATATAATTAAACATTTACAAATAAATGAAATTTCAGCATTAAATAACCCATAGAGATTATATGCCATTAACCAAACCAAATGAAATGATCTATATTATTTCCTTGTTGCCAAAGAGACTGACAATGTGTTGCAAATAAAGGCGGAGGAATGGGGGACTAAAGAGGAATGAAAATACTAATCCAAATAGTTCAAATTCCTTTTAAGCAGATGTTTTTTCTATCAAACCTAAAAAGATATTTATTAGCATTTCTGTACAAGTTACTTAATATCAGCCTACTTTAATCTTGAATATATTATCCCATGTTAATTGGAAGGAGGAATTAAACATTCCTTCATTTTTCTATTACATTATTGCATAATTTTGATAGATTTTTTTTTGTTAACCCTTTTGGTGTGGTGCATTTGGTAACAAATTTAATGGCTGGAATACACTTTTGACACCAAAAAAAAAAAAAAAGCTTGTAAATAAAATAAAAGAATTAATGAAGTTTCCCAATTACAATACAAAACATTAAAAACAAAACATTGAAGCTTAAAGTCAAGTCATGTTGAAAGCACAGGTTCTTGTTAGATCGCTGAAGTTAAGCAGTGATGAGCCTGTTCAATACTTGTGACCATTTAAGCAGCTGCAGGTACTGTAAGCAACCTGATATCAAAATGACTTGATCCAGCATTATATGAGCCGAAAAGAGTTGATATACTGTAAAACAAAAATAACTAATGATAAAATATTGAAGGAAATATTTATAAGATAATTTTAATTCACTGATACTTGACTGTTTTACTAAAGTTTTACAAGTAATACAGTTTTTATTTATTTATTTTAAATTTTTTTTATTTTTTTTTATTTTAAATTTTTTTTATTTATTTTAAATTTTTTTATTTATTTATTTATTTTAAAGTTTTTTATTTATTTATTTATTTTAAAGTTTTTTATTTATTTAGTTGGTTAGTTTAAAGTTTTTTATTTATTTAGTTGGTTAGTTTAAAGTTTTTTTTATTTAGTTAGTTAGTTTAAAGTTTTTTTTTATTTAGTTAGTTAGTTTAAAAAATGTTATGCACTTTAGGAACAAGAGGCACTTTCAGTGAGGCCAGGGTATATTAACTTAACATCCTGTTAAGAATTTTCTAAGTCTAGAGCCCCATTCCTATAAAGATTTATCAATAAATGGCTAAAAATGGCCTTTTCATTTAAAGTTACCTGTTATTTCCCTTAAATTAAAGACTTTTTTAATGTTTAATATTACATTTAAACAAAGGCTATCATTTGGGGTGGATTATAAAAACAAATGTGACTTCCGGGCGGTATAGGATGTTAAGATTTAAATTAGAATTTATTTTCGTTTTTCTAAAGAAATTTTAAGAATCTATTAATGAATTTTTTTTAACCCAAGGAAAACTTCTTTATTAATAACTGCAGTACCCAGAAATACCCGATAAAGGGTGGGGTTATTCATAATTCCCAGAGTTCGCCTGAAAATGCTAGCAAACTTGTGTACCAATATTGGATTTTCAATAGCAACCTTTGCTAGGTGTGTTTATGGCAGTTGAATGTTTTGTGTGGAACTATCAATAGCTGTTTAAGTCATATGTCCTTCTTCCATCCAGCTTTCTTCATTCAGAGTAAATAAGCCGGGGGAAGTTTAAGCTCGAAGAATATCAAACTTATTCAGCAAACTTACTGCCTTAGCGCTCAAGTACAAACACCTAACAATTGAAAAGGTAATCACAATTACTGAAGAAATTATGAAATGATAATGAAATTTACTGTGTACAGTGCTCAGGTGCACCACAACTCATCAAAGTCTCATGTCAAGTACACAGAATAATGTAGTGTCAGGAACATGAACAATTTACAGTAGTAATATGCATGTGTGTGTGCATATGTATGTGGAGAGTGGCATCAGGTATAGTGTCAGCGGACTACAGGAAGCATGGAGGCTTTGAAAGATTCAGTGCTTCGGCAGCCTACAGCCTTGGCTTTTTAAAATAATAATAATGAAATTTATTGTGTACAGTGCTCAGGTGCACCACAACTCATCAAAGTCTCATGTCAAGTACACAGAATAATGTATTAGTGTCAGGAACATGAACAGTTTACAGTAGTAATATTCATGTATGTGTGCGCGTGTGTATGTGGAGAGTGGCATCAGGTATAGTGTCGGCGGACTACAGGAAGCATGGGGGCTTTGAAAGATTCAGTGCTTCGGCAGCCTACAACAGACGCGGGCAGTTTAACTGAGTAAACATATTCTTTTCTAGTTCAAATACCCTGTATATCATCATCATCATCATTTGTAAATCCATTTGAATGACAGAAGCAATTCAATAAAATCCGCCCGTCTTCCCCTATAGTGGACATAACCAGAAAACAAACACCATACTAAGATGGTTAACAATCAGACGTGTTGGTCAGAAAGGGCCTTGTAACGTTAAATAATCTAAAAATAATATTGGGTTTATTGTTTACAACAACTCCGATAACTGTTACATTATGAGAGTCCTTGGATAATTAAGGGTCGAAAAAATAAGTTTTAGGAAAACTGTTTGATTATTTTATTCTATATTGTAAGAGTATTTTTTAAAAACAATTAGATGAAGCATTTATGATGTAATTAATGCTTTTATTTGATTTCAATGTTACTACTACTCCTCTTCCCTTGTAAAGATGTCCCCAGGGGTTTCATTATTGATTTTTATTGAAATCTAATTAGCCAGTCCTGTTCCTGAATAGTAGCTCAACATGTGTGTAAAGTTTCATAATTGAATCACTAATGATACATAGACAGAAATTGTTATTTATGTAGTAGATGTTTTTATAAATTTTTTTTATTTTTATTTCAGCAAAAGTTTTCTTTTATCTTCAGTTGGTTTTACATGTGTGGCCTTTGTGACTGGAGCACTTGCTTTGTGGGCACCAAATTTTATGTTGTTTGCTATCCGAACCAAACATGCTGATACTGATGAAGCTTCGTAAGTAATCTCTTTAAAGTTATAATCTCTTGCTTTTCTTGGGGGGGGGGTTTAATAAATGAATAGAGTTTAAAATAAAAGATGAAAATAAAATAAAATGACTTTTCATTTAAAGTTACCCGAATAACCATTAAATTAAAGACTTCTAAATATGTTTAATATTACATTTAAACAAAGGCTATTGTTTGGGGTGGATTAGGAAAATGAATGTGACTTCTCGCTGGGTGGAATGAGGCGGTATAGGATGTTAAGAGTTAAGCTTTTTCTCTCCGGATCACCAGAAACATTTAAATTGATTAAATTTTACATAATTTGTTAATCGTCCATGTATTTTTTTTTTTTTAGTTGTTGATTATTATGAAAAACTTTAAGATATCATGGGCTATTTAAAATGAAAGCTAAGGATGTGTGGTTGAATAGAAAGTAATAATGTATTGCACAGGGATTGAACTCGTAACTTTCACGTTAGGAGTAATGTATTTTTATAGATATGTCAACTGTTGATTAGAATGGTTTGGCCAGTGGAGATCTATAAAAACCAGAATATGTATAATTTTTATTAAAAAAAAAATACTATCTATATGTCATTAAAATTCTCTTTACGTTTGTGTGTGTGTGTGTGTATATATATATATATATATATATATTTACCAACCTCTCCGAACGTGCAGGATGTGACACAAGGTCTATATCTTAAAATTCTCTTTACGTTTGTATATATGTATACCATTTCAGTATAACCCAGGAAAAATGGTATACGGTAGGATGATTTTATTAGAACAACGCATGTTTAGCTTAGAGAATTAAAAAAAATTCAGTCTAATTTATAACTGAATGATAATTTGGTGAGGTCTGCATTTGTGTTGAATATCTTTCTTTTTTTTTTTTTAATCATCTAAATTCTTGATATAATGGAGATAACTATGAAATGCTAATTAGAATCCTTCACTCCTTCCTAAATAGAAGAGTCAATATCATCATGGACCACTGTCTTCACCTTGCCAGTGGGGTTTAGAATACACTCTCTGTATCCCCTGTTGCATACTAAATTGCAATAGTTTTATCTTCGTTGTAAGGGATGACAATAACACCAAAGTTATCCTCCAGAAGTTTATTGAAATAAATTCAAGCTTCTTAACTTCGAGAGAGAGGGTCAGTTTAATTAATATATTCAGTCTTTAGACTTTTGGTCCTTCGATTAAATTTCTGGGTGACAAGCTTTTTCAGTTGGTAAATATTAAGGCTAGCTTTTCCAACACCAACTATACGAGATCCCGCTCAGCCAACTAACTCGTACCGACTCTCCCGATTACTGACCCCGATCACCTCACTCTCTCTCCGGCTGACTGCCTCCGGGGCTGATTGACAACTGACCTGTCTCGAGCCCTCGGTTCTTTTATATTCATAGCTACTCCTACGTATTTTTATCTCTTGATCTGATAACGGGAAGTTGTTATATTTCTTTGTTTAATAAAACCGGAAATTCATATTTCCGTTTGTACAATATATAACACCCCTACAGAGGTGTAAGTACCCCGTCTCCAAAAAAGGAGCTTCCTGAGCATAGCACTAAACTACATCTGGTGTTGAGGCTGCAATTCTGAAGCTCTAAAGAGCGTAGATTCTACACTTTCATTGCTATTACTCCCAGGTCCACTCTGACCCAGAGTTGTAGTACCTGTTAGTGTGCCATTTATGGGTCAAATAGATCTGTTTGCAAATTATTTGTTATACGAGGATGAGTCTAAAAGTAATGCCACAGATTTCACTTCCTTGTCACTGGAATAATCACTATCATCTCTTCGGCCCCATGAAAGAGGGTTTGAGAGGCAAACATTATTCCAGTGACGAGGAAGTTAAATATGTGGTGAGAAGTGGCTCAAAGAATAGTCAACAGAATTTTACAGGGCAGGGATACATACTCTCATTCGAAGGTGGAATATTGCTATTGAGAGAAACGGTAACCATGTTGCGAAGTAGGGATATGATCCACGGAGGACCAGCTTCATTTTGATGTATGATACATGTTCCTGTGTTGGTAATTATACCTGTCCTAAATAAAATGGCATTACTTTTTGACACACACTCGTAGGTAGGAATATCTGATATCATATTTAATGTGTGCAAAAACTCTTAAACTACACAAAAGATGTAAATATGAACATATGTAATTCCCTAACCTCTACATGTCCTAATAGACTGTAAAGAATATCAGAAAAGACACAGTGAATACTACCATGGACAAAACCTCACCATGTTGTTCACAATGTACCTGTCTCGCAAATAATAGTCTCCCTAAAATTATAAACCATTTCCAACTTTTATAGAAGAAACCCAAACCACAATTAGCTTGCAAAATGTACAAAAAACAAAACTAAACCTCCTCCAAACTGCACTATACTCTCAAAACATCAAGCCCCCTGTTGCCTGGGGCTGTAGAATACCCCAAATACACCACTACAAAGGGGTAAGACCCCCCCCTCCCATGGGGCCACCTGTTGGCTGTGGGTGGTGGCCTGTGATGCTTAAAACCTAACAAGAATGAATAAAACAAAATGTCTCCAGCATAAAATAACCCAACAAAGGTTCACATGCCATAAAATCCATCCAACAGAAATCCAATCCAATTCTTCACTCCTAGGTATACAATAACCCAAAATGGGTTCACATGCCATTAAAATCGATCAATCATTATATTTCTGTCTTTTTAAAAAAATTGTTTTTTAATAGTTTGAAATTAGCTTTTAACTTATTGTTACTGCAGAGTTAGGCCCACTTTTGAGGTTTACAAAACTTAAAGAGAAATACCTAAAGTTTCTTGTACTATTCAATATATAACTTCCAAAACAACAAACTACATGAAATAATGCCACAAATAGAAAAACTTCAAATAAATCAAACCAAAATATCCAGAAAAGAAGAAGTAATATTATCCAGACTAAGAATAGGACACTCATACATTACCCATTCATACCTTCTCAAAAAAGAAGCAGCCCCATATTGCATACCATGCCAAAAACCCTACACAATCAAACACATTTTAACAGAATGTAGCAACCTAAAACAAATACGAAAAAAATACTACCAAACAACAAATCTAAAACAGATATTCTATCAAATAAACCCAGAAAAATTACTTGGATACATAAAAGAGGCACACATCTACAACAAAATCTAAAAATCTTCCCCAAAAAATGAAAACACAAAAATATGTTAAAAAGAATCATCTAAAAGTTCGATTCACAAAAAATATGTCAAAAACAAAAAATCTTCAGAAAATTAAACATTATCACCAATTCATTTCAAAAACGTAGTCGGCATTAAATGACCCATTGAGGTTGATATGCTGTAAAATAAGAACAAAATCAAAAAATCAATATATTTCTATGTTTTTATCTTGATTCTCTTTGTGCAGAGTGAGTCTTCGATTTGGTATCATTACGTGTATTGCGGGTTTTGTTGGTGTGGCTGTTGGCTCCGAGTCTGCAAGGCGCTTCAAAAAGATCAATCCAAGGGCGGATCCTCTCATCTGTGCAATCGGATTATTGACATGCACTCCTTTCATCTTTTTTGCATTGTTAATATCGCAATATAATATTATTGTCACTTGGGTGAGTTTGTACTTTTCTTTTTTCTTTTTTTCATGTTGATTTAAAATATATATTTTATAATCCAATATATATTTTAATATATAATGATTAAATATGTATTTTAATATATATAAATTATATTAAAAATATAAATAATATAAATATAAATAATAATAAAATGAGGATTATATTATATATATAGTTATATTATATATATAATGATTAAATATGTATTTTAATATATTTAATATATATTTTATAATCCAATATATGCATATATATTATATAAGTTATATATATATAATGATATATATATATAAGTTATATATATTTAATAATCCAATATATGCATATATAGCTGAATTTGATTATTTCTAGTTGAACATCATACATTCAAAAAAGCAATGAGCCTGTTTAATATTTAATTGGGTGACCAATTAAGAAACACCAAGAACTGTAAGCAACCTGAGTCCCTTGTTTATAAAAAATGACTTGATTTGGCGTTAAATGACCCAAAAGAGGGTTGATATGCCATAAAACAAAACAACCTAGATTCAAAAAATATATTATGTATTATTTACCAAACTCTACAGAATTTAAATTCTATAGCCAAAACTGAAATTGTAATACTTCTGTAACGAAAAATAAAAATGCATAAAAATATATGAAGTGGACTGATTCATATTCATATTACTGTTTGGCATAAAAATGCCTCATAATTCAAATTATTATTATTATGTAATGTTCCTTATAAATTAATAATAAAACACTGGTTATAAGAGCTCAGTCGGTAGAGCATCTACTGACGAATCAAAAAGTTCTGGTTTTGATACCGGCCCTCGCCAATTCAGCAGTTGAGTAGCACAGCTTAGATCTGTGAAGTAAAGTGACGAGCTGACGGTAGGTGTGGTGCTCCACCTCAGATGCAAAAACAATCTCCCTAGTCTAGCACTAGTGAAAAGAGGATAGACTCCCTTACTGTCAAGGTGATACCAACAATAGGCTACTCTGTTGACTTAACTTTTAAAAAAAAAATTTTTTTACCATGTTTGGTTTAGAAGAAATTTCTTTTTTTAATTTTTTTTTTAATTTGTCTAAAAGCTGTCTGAGTTGAGATTCTTCAATTTTGTTGCCAAAACAATCACTTTTCAAACAAATTTTGAGTCAACTTTTATATAATTTGACAGTTTGTATGTTTTGCTTTAAAAATCCTTCATTAGAAGAAAAGAAAAAGAAAATTGGTTATTAGAAAAAAAGATTTAAAATAACTTAAAATAAATTTATTATTCATTTTTTTAATTTTTATTTTTTATTTTTAAAACTTAAAAAAATTTGTTTTTGTTAATAATCAGTTATTTTGTTGATAACTTTTATAATTATTCTGATAGTATTTGTCTGAATTTTTTAGATGAAGCTTGATATGTATTTGATTTTTCTGACTGTTGATTCAACGATTCAACTTGGGGAAATTTATGCAAAATATCTCAGTCTTCCCTCTTTCTAAAAATTCTGGCTAATTTGTTTATAATTCTCTTATATCTTTCCAGGTACTTATATTTACTGGTGAAACCTTATTGTGTCTTAACTGGGCAATTGTTGCTGATATTTTATTGGTAAGTTTTATTCCTGCACTTTTTTTGGCTGTTTTAATTCATAAACTCAATATTTATTGGCTTATTGATACTTTTTATCAGAGAGATTTTTAGGAAACGATTGTCATTATTAAAATATTCTCAATGGTTGTGTGACAGAGAACACGAGGTGAGTGGCGAACGTCAAGGCCTGCCGTATTCTCGAAGGAAGCGGGCTAGGCTTTGCCTGACATGTCAGACTGTAGAATCGAACCTGCTTCCTTCAGAATACAAACATTGTCACCAAAGTCGAGAAGCTACAGTCCCGGATGTAAGTGCCAGGTGCCAGATGATAGCTATGAGGATTCCAGCGGTCGGGTTTGGCTCGAGAATCTTGTGTGTGGGGCGCAGACACTCTGATGTTGAGGAGAAATTAGTATAAGTAGAAGTGGGGTGACGACAGGAATCGAGTCGCGATTTTGAGTTGCTGAAGATTTTGCAACAACAGATTTTTCAGCTGCTGAAGATTTTTGAGTTGATAAAGATTTTTTGACGGCGACGACGACATTGTCAACAAGTCGAATATTTATTATTTTTCCCCTCTTTTTTTTTTTCTCATTCTAGAGGTTGTACACTTAATTTAGTGTAAACCTGGGTATGTTAAATAGTTCTTGACATAGACAAGAAGTGAATGAATTTAAAAAGAATTATTTATATTCAGGCTCAATATAAAGTACACTAACATCTCATTTATAATAATTTGTTTAAAAATACGTTTTTTTTAATCTCTAAAAAGATAAAATCATTTTCAGTAATAGTATAATCAATTTTGATTTATGAATTTGTATAGAAGTCTTTAATATTTTTAAAAATTTATCATTCATTTGTCGACATTATTATTTATGATACATAATGAATATATATTGGTCTTAATTTAAAAAGAAATTATTTATCCATAATACATAATCTATTTTAACTTATTTATTATGAATTTATATATTGGTCTTAATCTAAAAATTGATTGTTTTTTTGTTTTTTTTAGTACACTGTCATTCCCACCAGACGTTCACTTGCAGAATCATTCCAGATAGTTCTTTCACATCTATTTGGTGATGCTGGTAGTCCGTACATAGTAGGATTGGTAAGTATTTTATACACATCCATTTATTTCTTTAATAACTATCAATACTTACCAGTATTACATACAGGTTTTAAGATTTTTTAACATCATGGTAGCATATAGTTTAGATCCATGTTTTTTTTACATAGCCAGCTTTATGTTGGCTACTCATGAGTAAATAATTTTTAAAAAAGAGACTCTACATCTTATTAGATTTCACCAAATATTCATCTGTCCATGTTAATATGGCTCCGTCATTTTTGGCCCAATATAAACCAAACTTTCATAGTCTTGTCGGCAGGGCTGTAGAATACATGAACTGCACCTCCAATTTGGCCACCTGTTGGCTGTGGATGGTGACTCGTAATGCTTAAGGACAGAATCCTGGTGTCAGAGCAGTCCACAAGAGACAACACTTTGGACCTCACTTAAGGTAGATGGGCGTATGGATAGGCCTCCTCTGATCAATTGGTTGGTCACGTCAAGCCCTAGCACCTAGATTGTCCTGACCCTATTGCCCTTATGGCAAAACCCCAACCCTTTTTTATCATATATGTGCTAGAAGGTGGTGGATGAATGTCTTAGTGTCTTGGGTATGACGTTAAACTGCATCTCGGGGTGTACTTCTAATTCTAGAGCTATAGGGAATGTAGAGTACCCCTTCATCGCCATTACTCCCAGATCCACTCTGACCCGGAGTGGTAGTACCTCTAGGGTCCCATCTATGAGTTAAGTAGATTTAAAAAATTTTTAAAAAAAATGTTTTTAAAAAATTGAGTACCCATCAAGAATGAATAAAACAAAACGTTGACAACATAAAATAACCCAACAAGGGTTGACATGCTGTAAAATCCAACCAACCAACCTTTGAGGAATTGTTAATCATGCTTGGAAAGGATTTTAACTGTGTAAGAATGATTCCAAGTTATATACTTGATATACAAAACTCCGACGAAGGTTAACAGACAAAACATTTAATATAGTACAGCACATGGATATGACGAGATACAAAGTACATAGTAAAAAGATACATAAACAAGGAGTACATAAATAAAGATGAAGATACATTCATGCATGGTACAAGATAACATATAAAAGTACAGACATGAGACTAGGGATAGTCCATGCTGTGTGAAGAACTTACAGTAATGAAAGTGGGGTCAAAAGCCCCAACGAGAAGGAGTAGACCGTGTCTACTCCATGTGGCTCGTAGTTACTGGAACAGGAAAAGAGGCCGAAAGGGTTTGAACCCGGCGCTTAAATACTATAGCCCCCTAGCGGGCACCAGCAAACTAAACCGGGCAGACAACTCTCCCAGGCAAATACGAAACTAACGCTACAACTGTATTAGCGAGTGCGTATTGTAATGGTTATCTTTGTAGGAAATGGACACTGTGAGATTAGTTCAAATCCTGGACTAGACTGTTTGTGTTTCACATAGCTCTAATAATCTTGGGAAAGGTATGCATCCTACTATCCCCCACCCCTAGCTATGAATAAATTGTAGATCAGGCAAACCAAAGAAAAGTAGGGTGCAAGTATTTAAGTTTTAATGAAATAAAATATTAAAATTAGAAAGGCTAATGAAACTAAATAAGAATGCAGATAAAATAATTTGAAAGAGATAGGTATAATCAAAAAATAGAACTCCTGTTTTTCATTGCTAAATTTACCTAATTTAACTATTTAGTTAAAATAGGAAGTAAAGAATAAAATTAGTTATTTCTTCTTGTTAATGGATTTCTTTTAAGATTTATCCCCAAATTTTTGCTCATATTCATTAATATAAAACCTAACAATTATAAATCAATAATACTAAGCACATATTTATTAAAATCAAATTTTTAATATCAATATGCAAATTAGCCTTCCCATTCACACTGTAAACAGTGGCTTCAGCTCTGGACCTTACAAGCTAACATCATTAATCCAGGGGGCCATCCCCCAGGCAACAACTGCCCCCACCCCTTGATTTAAAGGGGCAGGGATGGGTTTATTGCCCAGTGCCTGAGGGGGAATGCCAACAGGATCAACGCACCCACCACCCATGAGCTTCGGTTTGTGGGTGATCCCACATTAATGGGCCTTGTGCCTAACCCGTACATGTGGGGTATGTGGTAAATACCTACTATGTAGATATGGTCAACAATATTAATCATGTAAAACAATTTTATTAATGACTGAGGTTTAAACAAAAATGAGATCATGGAGAATGTGACCTAAATAACTAAGGGAATTGCGACTTGAGTAGTAATATAATTTCGGTTACAGACAATCTCCATTATAATAATTTTCTCTTTTTTTTTTCTCTCTCTGCAGTTTTCTCTAATATTGATAAATTTTTCATTCCAATTTTCAGATATCTGACTGTTTGATAAAAACATATCCAGCTGAAATACAAAGTAGTTACTTTGTCCAATTTGTCACATTACGCAATGCACTTTATATGACAAGTTTTGTGTGCGTCCTCGGAGGTGCATCCTTCCTTGCTGCTGCTATTTTTATAGAAAAAGATAAAGCAAGAGTTGATAGATTAATCAGAGGTAAGTACAATCTTTTCAAATATCTATATCTAGAATTTCTTTCCTTTTTAGCAGTACTTCCTCCATTTTCTTTTCTTTTTTTTTTTTAAACTATTTTCTGTAATTATAATATTTTAAGATTTTTTCTTTTTCTTTTTCTTTTCCAGCTCTTGACAATTTTTTTTTTTTTTTTTTTTGTTTTCCTTTTTATGTTTTTATTGTTTTGTTTTTTTTTTGTAAAAATTTTTTTTGGGCGTCTGGTTTAGCTCAGTTGATAGAACATCCACCTTGGAACCATAAGGTTTCAGATTTGATACCGGCCTCCGCAATTCACATGAGTGACACAACTTTAATCTGTGTGGTAAAGTGGGGAGCTGATAGTAGGTGTGGCACCCCACCTCAGACGCAAAAACAATCTCTCTGTCTAGGAAAAAGGGGATAGACTTCCTCACTGTCTGGTTGATACCGACAATATGCCATTATGCCAACTTTTTTTTATTTTATTTTATATTTTTTTTTATAAAGTTCTTATTTTTATAATAGTTTTTATTTTACTCGAATATTATCAATTTGAATTCTAAATGAAAATTATTGAATTGACCGACATTTCTGTTTTAATTCTAATCCTGATTGAAAATATCTCCATCTCTAACTTGTTTATAGGGGGTAGGGAATCTTTTGTTCTTAAGGTTGCATGTCACCTTCAAAACCAACAACCTTCACTTTTTTGAAAGATTAATTAAAATTTAAAAACTCCACTTTAGTGCCTGATACTTCAGTTCTTTCTTTGTTGTCCCATCGTGGTATAATGGTTTGCAAGCTAATCTCACAGATCCATTACTATTGAATAGGGAGTCTGGTCCTCACTGGATGCCCTGCGCCCCCTGGGGCGTTAGAATGCACCGACTGCACCTCTGCAGAGGGGTAAGACTCCCCCAATGGGGCCACCTGTTGGCAGTGGGTGGCGACCGTGATGCTTAAGGATAGAACCCAGGTGGCTGAGCAGTCCATGACTTGCAATATTCCACTTTAGGCTTTTCTTGGGCTAGACGGGCGGTTGGAGAGGCCCCCTCTGATCAATCGGCTGGCCACATCAAGCCCTAGCACCTATATGATTGCCCCAACCCTATTGCCCTTATGGCAACCCCCAATCCTTCTTATCATTTGGGTGCTAGAAGGTTGTGGCTGAGGGTCTACATGTCCTAGGAATGACGTTAAACTCTATTTGATGGTGAGGTTCCAGTTCTGGAGGTTTGGGGAATGTGGAGCACCCCTTCATCACCATTGCTCCCCGGTCCACTCTGACCCGAAGTGGTAGTACCTGTTAGGGTCCCATCTATGGGTTAAATAGAAAAATGTTTATAAAAAAAAAATGAGTATCCATTAAGAATGACTTTATTTCAAAACTTTATTGGCATTAAATGACCCACTGAGGTTGATATGCCGTAAAACAAACCAAACCAAACTGGATGCCCTGTTCTTGTGACCTACCTGTGGTGAACAGATTGTGTAAGAAGGATATCCCATCCTGGTGTAATGGTTTACAAGCTAATCTCACAGATCCATTACTACTGAATGTTAAATCTGATTCTTATTGGATGCCCATACTTATGACATTGTGTCACATTCTACCCATGGCAAACAGGCTGTGTAAGAAGTGTGTCTGATCCTGGTGTAATGGTTCGCAAGCTAGTTTCACAGATCCATTACTATTGAATAGTGATTTCAATCCTCACCGGATACCCAATACTTGCACCTGGAGGGTGCATATATTTGCTAGTAATAATAATGGAATTGTTTGTTTTGTTTCAATCAATTTGCACAAGGGTGTAAGTTGTTTCAAATATCCTGTTGAGAATTTTTTAAGTCCATTTTACAGGGCAGGGATACATGCTCTCATTCGAAGGTGGAACATTGCTATTGAGAGAAACCGTGACTATGTAGAGAAGTAGGGAGGTGATCCACAGAGGACCAGCTTCATTTTAATGTATGATATATGTTCCTGTGTTGGTAATTATACCTGTCCTAAACAAAATGGCATTACTTTTTGACCCCTATGTTAATGTGAAAATACTATGAATGCAATTCCCTAACCTCTCGGCCTAAAATATAGCCAGTTTTATTTAAATTAGTGGTTTGTCTTTGCTGGTAATTCATTTTCATTTTTTAAAAATTTACCTTGAGAAAGAACCTGTTCATGCACAATTCAGAAATCTATTATTCATGGGGAAACTATTTCCTAACCTCTAGGCATAAAATAACCCAAGACGTGTTGACATGCCATTAAAATCAATCCATCTAACTGGATACACCATATATTTGGCCTTGTACCAAGCTAAGCTTAGTAAATAACAAGTAAAATTTTAATTTTTAGATTTTAGTTGTAACTATTGAAGTCAGTCAGTCAACAATTGGTTTGAACAATGTGACTGGCCAAGAACCAGTGTCAAGACAACTAGTACTTATGGGAATCCAGAACAGTCCACTCATGCATTTGGGTGATTCCATTCCCAGAGTCCTGATTGGCTGCTTGGTTTGTATGATCCTCTGAGGCTCCATAAATCCTGCCACTTTGCAGTGGTCTTTACAGCATACCAGAATCGTATTGGGTTACGACTGCTTGCTGTCTTGTCTTGCCAATTCGACGGTAACTGGACTTGGTATGATTATTCCACAGTAACCATGCTCAAAATGTATTGACTGCAAATTTTAAATTCTGTAGTGTGATTAAAAACCAATGCAACTAATGACAATGAAGTGATAGATACTTTTAATCTTTTTTTCTTGTTGTGGATGTTTTACTTTACCACAAATCAACTGATTGTAAACAGTGAGGGGATTCATAAAAAAAAAAAAAAACTTAACTGTTATCTATAAGCAGATGAATAGACTGACTGTTTGAAAGCTTTGAGTATATAAGACTTACTCAAGGTGAAAAAGAGCGTAAATATGACTTACATCTGCTATTGCTGCTGGATTTAAAGAACAAGTCAAAGTTCAACATCCATAAGTATCTTAACAGTAGGTTGAATATAAATATCAATAAATGAAACACTTATATATTCATCTTATTCTCCATAGTTAAGTAGTTAAGAACTTATCAATGAGAGATTTGGATTTTGTGTCTCAAATTCCAATTTGGGTGAAATTCATTATTAAAACTAGCAAGAATATGCGCCCTCCGGGTGTAAGTATTTAAGTTTTAATGTAATGAAGTATATTAAATTTGAAAGCCTAACGAAATTAAATAAGAACGCATTTAAAAAGATAACACTTATTTTAATTATATTTTAATTGGTTTCTATATAAAATGATTCTTAGAGTTGATTTTTATACGTTGGAGAATAAAACATAATAATATTAGAGAACAGTAACACCAAGTAGTTATTTATTAAACCCGGTTTTGTTAAAAACAATATGCAAATTAACCACACCATATATTATGTAAACCTTAATTTCTTAATGATATATAAGACGCATTGCAGGGTTTTAAATGCACTGATAACATGGGGTGTTTTGAGGCAAATCTAACTCAGATTTTCAGAGATATCGCTAATAAATAAAATTTAGTATAAATCAAATATTTATTGATAAACTTATGAGGGTATTGTGACATAAGCAGTGACATAGTTTTGGTTACAGACAGATATACGATTCTTCATTATAATAAGATTAAACATTACAGGGTCCCCTCACCTCTACAATGTTATTTGGAAGAATTGATTAAATTAAATATCAAATTAGTGAAATAGATCACTAATTAAGACTGAGCCTATTCTAGTAGTGACCACTCCAAGCAAATTTAACAGGTTTGAATTCCGAGTTTTCCTTCTCCTAGACTGGTTGCCTAACCAAGGTTAAAGAGCACAGTCTGCCCTACTATTTACTCATAGCTGAAGCGAGAATAGTTGGATTCATACCTTTCCCAAGGGTATTAGCGCTATGTGAACTGTAGCTTCATCCAGGATTTGAACTCTGGTCAATGAGTCCATTTCCTACAATTCTAACCATTACACCACACACCTCCAACTGATTGATTTAGTTAGAATTTTTTTTTTTAACAATTTTTCTCTGATTTTATTTATTTTATTTAATAGTCTTGTCATGGCTTCTAATAATTGGCTTACAAAGATGGGGGGGGGGGTTTAAAAAAAAAATTTTTTTTTTAAAGAAGAAAATTGGCAAAGCTTCAAAAGAGCTGTTATCTAAGACAGTATTTCCCAACCTTTTCTTCATTGTGGCCCACATAGGCACAAATAGAAATTCCATGAAATACATTTTATTTAGAAAAGCAAAATATAGTAAAGTCTGTGGAGTGGCCTATTGTCGGTATCAGCCGAACATCGAGGGAGTTTATCCACTTTTGCTGATGCTAGACTAGCGAGATTGTTTTTGCTGGGGTGGAGTGCCACACCATCGTCAG
The DNA here is from genome assembly GCA_023376005.1 of Doryteuthis pealeii. Classification (NCBI taxonomy): domain Eukaryota; kingdom Metazoa; phylum Mollusca; class Cephalopoda; order Myopsida; family Loliginidae; genus Doryteuthis; species Doryteuthis pealeii. Next base: position 82,866,783 of record CM042138.1, on the reverse strand, counting down.
CACCCAGATGCTTTATCACACAGATCAGATTACTCAAGCTGTGCTACTCATGCTGTGAGTTGGCTAGGACTGGTATTGAACACGGAACCTTGTAATTACTAGGTGAATATTCTAGCAACTCAGCTAACCAACTCCATAAAGCCTGATAAATATTGGAGAAAATATAATCCTAACTGGTCCCTTTTGATCACCGAAGTTAAGCAGTGATGAGCCTGTTCACTACTTAATTGTGAGACCATTTAAGCAACCCGAGTCCTTTGTTTATCAAAATGACTTGATTTGGGATTAAATGACCCGAAAAGGGTTGATATGCCGTAAAACAAACAAGCCGTAAATCCTCACAATGATACTGCTCCTGATGTCTATCAATTTTTCAAGTTGAACTTCCAAAATTTGATTCAGCTTCAAACATAATGTCTCCTCTACTTTCTCTGAATTTGTGTTTATTTTTTTCTGTTGTGTTTTATATCTATTTATCTTGAAATTACTATCAACTTTTGAAAAAGGAAAATAAGTTAAAATAATTTTTTAAAATCTGTCAAGTACTGTTAATTTGATTGTCTACTCAAAGTTGGGGACCCTTTGAAACTATTTTAACCCTTTTAAGCCCTGGGCCTAAATTTACTCTCTGTCATTTAAGTGGGATCTCTGCAGTGATAAACTGGTGCTATGGGGTACTGGTGTACTGGGCACAAAGGGTTAAAAATAAAGTAAATCAAAGTATTTTATAATTTGCTTGAAGCATTGCATAAAGTATATGTTATTATATTTTATTTATTTTATTCTATTTATTTATTCATTTATTTTTAAGGCTATTGCAATGCAAAATTAATTGTCAAAGGTTTTATTAATTAATAAGACCTTGGACAATTACTTTCATGTTGCAATTGCCTTTAAGAAAATTAAAATAAAATAGAGTAAATCAGTTTGTATTTACATAATTTTACACTTGTGAAAAAAAAACCTAACCCCCAAAACCCAACAGTATTTCAAAGCTCATCAATTTTTCTTGGTCTATGTACAGGATCAATTTTAAAAATTTTCAAGCCCACATTAAGAATTGCTAATCTAACACTTCTTTCTACCATATTTAGATATCTCTTACTATAGTTATATCATTTGTGTGTTTATTTTTTTCTGTTGTGTTTTATATCTATTTATCTTGAAATTACTATCAGCTTTTGAAAAAGGAAAATAAGATAAAATAATTTTTTTTTTAATCTGTCAAGTACTGTTAATTTGATTGTCTACTCAAAGTTGGGGACCCTTTGAAACAATCAAGTGGACCCTTCCACAGCTTTGAAAGTCCAGTTAAAATTTCAAACTTGTACTTTAGAATCATATCCCAATGTTTATTGAAGAAAAGCAGTATCAAAAAGTCATTTAAAAAAGTAAAGTTATTAATTTCTTTTAAGTAGTATATTATTGTGGACTAGCCTATCTTACCTTTTCTTAGAGTAAATAAACTGGTCCAAAACTACTTGTGTACTACTGTTTAGAACAAACAGCAGATCATTACAAGAACCGTCTACTTAGGACTTCAATTCTTAGCACTCTATTGCAAATTACTTTATTGCTAGCACAAACCTCTATGTACTAGTACACCTAAACATTCTATGTTTCAGTATATAACAATTTTAAGTTCAGTTTCCGTTTTTAATTCATTATCTTAAATGTAAAATTATATATTTATATTGTTGTGGACTATCCTATCTTACCTTTTCTTAGAGAGTAAATAAACTGGTCCAAGACTAATTGTATCCTGGTGTTTAGAGCAATCAGAGATCATTAGGAGAACCGTCTACTTGCGACCTCAATTCTTAGCCCTCTGTTACAAGGTACTTAATTGTTTGTGTTGAACCTTTATTAGATGTACTAGTACACTGAACATTCTATGTTCCAATATACAACATATATATTAATTAGATTTGAATGAAGTTATTAACTAAATGATTGACATTTTGTTGTCAACATTAAACATTCATTGAGTTTGGTTTCATTAGTAGACAATTTCAATATGGCCTTTAAACATGAATAAATTCCTCACTCCTGCTGATAATAATCGCCTGACCTTTGTATATTTGTGTTTTTTTGTTTGTTTGTTTTTTTTTTTTTTTTTGTTTTTTTTTCTGTAACACAGCAAAAAGAACATATTATAGTGAGATTTTTTTTTTTTTTTGAACTGGAGAATAAAATAATTTCCAGTTCAATTTTTAATTTAATTTAATAGCATTGGGGTCTGCATCCACACTTACCATACTTACCTGATTTGGTAAACACCTGACCCCTTGATTTAAAGGGGCAATTCTGAGTTTATTGCCTGGTACCTAGGGCACCCAAAAGAGGAATACCAAGGAGAACCACACATTTTCTGCACTAGCCATCACATGAGCTTCGGTTTGTGTATAGCTTCCCATGTTCTCAAAAGACCTTGTTTTGATCCCGGCCTGGTGGGAGGTTAGAAAAATACCCTGCATCCACACTCATCATCATAATTAATATTATAATGATTAAATCTCTCAAGAGAGATTATTCCAGATATATTAAATATGCATTAAAGATTAGTTCCCTAATTTGTGAAAGATTTTCTGTATTATAATGTATTGATTTTAAAATATTTTTTTCATTATGATAATGTAGGGCCTTCATTCATGCTGATTCCAATTGATTTCAAGGGAGAGAACTCTCCAAGTATATCAAATGCTATTTATAGTTTCTCTTATTTGTAAATAATTTACTTGTTTATAAAAGATCATATGATTATATATATATGATTATATGAGGTTAATAGGCTACAGTCCCAAGCCGATTATCGTTCAATTGTGTCGGATGTAAAAAGTGGCCGAATAAATTGTCCTTTATTATTAAAATGATATCACCCCAAAATTCCAATTTTTTTTCGCGCATAAGTTTATTGTCGCAAGAATTAATAAAATAAGTTTTAAGTGATTAAAATACGTATAGAACGAAAATAGCTCCGAATTCAATTAGCCAATGAGATTACAGATTTTCTGGAATGTAAACATCAGCTGGTGTTCTGTGTTATGAAATAAAAAAATGACCCTCAAAAAACCCCAAAAAATTCCTAATAATATGCTTTAGTAACTCAAGCAAACAATAATAATGCTTTAGTAGCTAAAGTAAACAATTTTTTTTCTTCAGGAAAAATTTCAAATATAATTTTCAATTAAGAACTGGCTTTTTAGAAAATTTTTTTTAATTTTTAATGAACCTAAAAAGCGTATGACTTTAGCCCCCTACAGAAAATAATTACCAAAATCAGGGAATTATCGGATTTTAATGAAACTTTCAGTGTTTATTTATCAATGAACGATCTTTATAATGCATTATTTATTTATTTCAAAACTTTCTCATTTTTTTCAGGTCACTTAATTTGACCCCACCTTATGTTGGGGGCATTTTCGATACTAATACAGTATAAATAAAGAGATAAAAGACCGAACTTATGAATAGAAACAACAAAAATTTACGCGATATGCGAAATACTATTATTTTTTTATTTTTCTAAAAGCAAATTCGCTTATTACTCATTTTATTTACGTGACTTGTTGTCACATAATGCGAAATACTTTTTTTTTTTTTAAAAAGCAAATTCGCTTATTACTCATTTTATTTACGTGATTTTTTCACATGATGAGTCCACGTTTTCTTAGAAAATTTTATGCTTTTTGGAAGGTAAAATGCACATAAAACATTTTTTGTCGCTAACAACTGTTGCTTCTTCTTCGCTGGAGTGGCCATTTTTACTTCGTATTCCGAACACACGATTCTCATTCGCTTATTACGTTTTCGGAGCTACTCCATTTTGATTCGTATTTTTTTTCAAAGTAGTCCGTTTAAATTTTACTTTTCGCATAATATCAAGATATGCCACCGATTGCGAAAACTTTTTATTAGCCTTTTTTGATTTTTAATTAATAATTACGCTAAAATTATTACCGCTAATTGTAGAGCATCGTAACTCGAAAACTAAGCCCTTTTTGACGCCTGGGACTGTAGCCTATAAGTAAACAAACAAATGTGTTTATTTTTATATGGCTTTAAGCCAACAATTTTTGGAGGATATGTGCTTAATTGAACTTAAGTCAATGAGTCCATTTCCTACAATGATTACAATTACATCACACATCTCTTTTTTATATTTATATATAATCATATTTTTGGAGGATATGTGCTTAATTGAAGTCATACCTAATTTTTAAAATAAATTAGTTAATAATTAATGAATTTAGGCGGGCATATATGTTCAAATGTAAGGCTAAACAAATCGAGAAAATGTCAATCCCTGAATAGGTCGAAATGTACATTCAGGGATTGACATTTTCTCGATTCGTTTAGCCTTACATTTGAACATATATGCCCGCCTAAATTCATTAATTATTAACTAATTAATTTTCAAAATTAGGTATGACTTCAATTAAGCACATATCCTCCAAAAATATGATTATATATAAATATAAAAAAGAGATGTGTGATGTAATTGTAATCATTGTAGGAAATGGACTCATTGACTTAAGTTCAAATCTTGGATGAGGCTGTTTGCCTTTCACCTAACACTAATACCCTTGGGAAAGGTATGCCCCCAACAACTCTCCTTCCAGCTATGGGTAAATAGTGGGGTAGACAGGGCTCTTTAATCTTGGCTAGGTAACCAGTCTAGGAGAAGGAGAACTCTGAATTCAAACCTGTTAACCTCCACTTAAGAAATTGATCTTGTGTCAACTATTGTTAGGGGAGATAACTCTCCCTATCTAACTATGACTCTTTAACAAAAGTGTTGTATCAGCAGAAATAGCACAAGCAGGAAGGAAGCACAATTTCAATATTTGTTTTTATTTCTCACCAACCACCAGTACAGGAGGATTTAAATGGTTAAGATGTTTACTCTCACACACGTGTTGTCATGCAGCCAAGATGGCACGACATGTGTGACAGTAGATATCTTAACCATTTAAATCCTCCTGTACCGGTGGTCGGTGAGAAATAAAAACAAATATTGTTGAATTTAAAAAAATACCCTTAACTATTTTGTTGTTCCTAAGATTTTGGGTTATAACAAGTATGAAGTGACTTTGAATTGAGCTCAATGGCTTCCGATATCGGCCTTTTAGGAAATTGCAATGAAAACCATTTTGAATTGAATTAAATAAATATTGTTGGGATGTTTTGTATATCCACACTGTCATCAAATTTTGGGTAACTTTTTGTCATCAAATTAGGGTAACTTTTTTATTTAAAAAATTTTTTTTTTTTTAAGAAAATAAATTGTATAAAAACAAACAATGCTTTATTTCTTTAGTATCAAGAATTCTTCCAAGTTGTAGCCATGTTAGTGTCACTGTATGGCTGCACCACTTGGACTAAATGACTGAAGAAATGCTTAGAGAGAAAGTAGATGGGAACTACACAAATAGCTTCACTGGAGATAAATATTGTTACTGTTACGGCATTCAACCTGGGTCGGTTGAGCAGGCTCCACCCAACGAATTCACCATATTGAGAATGGAAACACTACACCATGATGTCAAGAGTTGTCAGTAGGGCTTCTGTGATAGAGATGATAGGATACATCAGCCTGCGGGATCTTGATGGTGCGGCAGCCGCTCTCTGGTAACCGTACCTCTGAGAGGCAGGCGACATTGATGCCATATTGATGAAGGGAGCGCATCATAAGAGCTTGTGTTTCTTCAAGTTTTAGTGTTCGGACATTCCAGCATGCGAAATGATGAAAATCTCTGCAACGGAACATCCAAGCTTGCTAATTTGACACTCACACCAATGGGACAGTGGACGGATCAGTTCTTGCAGAAACTACACAAATAGGTTCACTAGAGATAAATGTCTTACAGCGGAAGACCTTTTTTTTTTTTTTTTTTCTTTTTAAAATTCTAGTTTCTTGGATTTAGAACTTTAATTTCTAGAAAGCTAAGAATGAATTTCTTCCCGGGCTGTGGAGTCGAAACACAAAACCTTTGACTCCAACTCCTCTATTTTTGGTAACTCTTGACTCCAACTTTTCTTAATGTAATTAAGTGAATATAGCCTGCAAATGAATATAAAACCATATTTTTTTAATAATATATTTATAAGAAGTGTGCACTGTATAACTTTAAAGAAATAAACTAGAGCCATATCAAGTGTAAATTCAACTGGAGTCTGAGTTTTGTATAGTTCAGTTTAAGTGACCCCCCTTAATTTCTTCTAACTCTGACTCCACAGCCTTGATTTCTTCCACATTCTAAACCAGTGTATAAAATCGTGTGTTGCTTAGCATGGTTTTCAATCAACATAAGTTGGTGTCATTTTTGTTAATCAGACAGTGGTGGTGGAGGTGGAGGTGGTGATGATGAGATAGATGTCTTCTGCAGTCCTTCTAGGGTTAGCCAAGGCTATGCCTATGGAGCTTGTGGTCAGTTAAGGCCACACCCACCACAACAAAACTGCGGTGAGTTAGCGGCTTGCCGTTTATGCCACAGTTGTTACTAACAATAATGCATGCATTACAATCCCCCCTCCCCATGTGAATCGCATCGATTTCTTCAAAAAAGAATTTGGTTTTTATTAAAGTAGTTGAAATGATATCTGTTGTAATGATTTAAAGTGTCTGCTAAAAAAACGAAACTTTTTTTAAATTGTACAGATTCTTTAGTCTGAATGCAAGGTGTAGATTATGAGTTATCTCAAATTCTATCAAATAGTCAATGATACTTACTTCCGTAAGGACGCCTGTAATCATAAAATTCCTTAAAGGTCAAATAAACCCAAATATTTTCATCTTTTAAAAATAGTGTATCCAGTTTGTCTGTTATTTGCTGCACTCTGTTTTCATGACCAATTTCCTCAGATTGTAGGTCTCTAACACAATCTCTTGCTCGTCCAGTTAAAGTGAGAAAAACTGTTGGGCTCTGTTTAGTCCTAGGCATGTATACATTTGCCATACTGTCAAGGCGTGCTTCCACTCTACATAATAATCCTTGTTTTCTAAAATTGGTGCCGATTTTAAAGCCTGTTGATTTGTCATCTTGAGACGCAGTATAGGTGGCAATGTGTAAATCACAAAACAATATAAATTATCCCACAACTGGGTCTCGTTCTGCTACCAATTGTCAAAAGGCAGTTGAATGGCAGTCACTCTAATGGTGGACGATCATCATATATGTAGTCTGTTGCCAACTAACTTTCTTCCTCTTTTGCCAAAGAGTTTCTTCTACTGAAACGGTCCAAGGTAGATAACTCATAATCTAATTTATTGTTTGTGTTAATCATGTGTATTATTGTATGTTCCTGTATTTGGTGCATTTTCAAAATTGTTTTAGGTTAGAGATATTAAATTAGAAAAATTTAAAAAAAAAACACTTTTTCCCCCCGGAACATCTTATAATTACTACATCAAAAATATGGAAATCTGATCTCTGATAAGATAAAGTAAGAATTCTTCCAAGATGTAGCCAGGTCAGTGCTACTGTATGGCTTGAACTCACTTAATGAAACACTTGGAGAAAAATCTACATGGGAATTACACAAAGACGTGGCATGCTGTCTTGAATAAATCTTGGAAGCAGCACCCCAAAAGAAATCTGCTGTATCACCACTTGACCCCTATCACACAATCCAAGTAAGATGAACAAGACACATTGGACACTGATGGAGAAGCAAGGACAAACTCATAAATGATGTTCTCCTGGGGACACCTACACATGGACACTAGTATAGGCTGACCTGCAAAAATGTACATCAGTTAGCTTTGTATGGATTCTGGATGCTGTGCAGAGGACATGCCAAGGGCAGTGGCCAAGAGTCATGAATATCTTTGCTATCAATGTGACATGGTGATGATAATTCTAATGAAATAAAGCCATTTTGTTTTTGATCTGGGTTTTAAAGGGTTGAGATTTTTATTTTTTTTATTTTTATTTTTTTTTATAAATTTCTTTTATAACATTAAAGTGGTATATTTAAATTTTAAGAAAGAAAATCTTTGAGAAATTATAAAAAGTTAATTTTCATAAAAACTGAAAAAAAATTGGAAGTTTTCGAAATGAGCTAAACACGTTTTATTTTTAATACAGTGGTGCCTTGGTTTACGAGTTTAATTCATTCCGCTCGTAACTCAATTTCCTCATATATCGAATCAATTTTCCCCATTGAAATAAACTGAAATGCTATCAACCTGTTTCAGCCCCCGCCAAAAAAAAAAATCACTCATCTTTTTTGTTACATTTATTTTTAAATAAGAAATATAGCAATTTATTGTATAAAAACAATAAAATAGAATATAATGAATTATGTGTTTTAATGTTTATTTTTTTTTTTTTATAGATAATATTTTTCTTTGGCATGATAAATTTGGAAAATGTTTTTAGTGAACTTATTAAGATAAGTGTAATTTTAGGTGTGTTTCTATTTATAGTTACTGATTCTTTTTTTGTATAAATTGTATCAAACTTTGGTAAATTAAGTATGTTTTGTAATCAATTAATATTCAATTAATTTATTTGTGGGTGAATGGAAATTAAATTTGATTATGAGGGATCCATTAACTAAAAACTTTGAGAAGCCCTTTTATAAGAGATCATTTATTATCATCATAGCGTGCCAACAGCACATATTCCTTTTTGACTCTCTTACCATCTGTCCCTATTGGCTATCACTCTTGGTAAGTTGTCTAGACAAAGTGCCTGTACAGAGCTGATGAATGTAATTTTTTGCTGGTCAGCCAACACGAATGTATCCGTTTGTAGGAATCCATGAGAGAACGTTACTTATGAGTTTATCCTTACTTCTCCAGCCGTGTTCAACATGTCTTGTTCATTTTACTACAATGGTTTGTGTGATGGGACATAAGTGGCCATAAACCTGTTGCTTTGTAGGATTCTGCTTCCAAGATTTGTTCAAAGCAGCACACAGAATCCTTGTGTAAATTCACATCTAACTTTTCACCGTTAGTCCAAGTAGTGCAGCTGTACAGTAGTACTAACACAGTTGCAGCTTGTTTAATCTTAAGTAAACTAAAATACATATTCAGGTTATTGTGATTTTATTTTTCATCAGTGTAGTTTGGTGGTAGTGTAATCTTTTGGTACTATTCACAGAGATCCGTCCCGGCCTTTAAAAACGCTAGGCGGTGATAGGTCAAAAAACAAACCCACCTATAAATGAAGTCCCTAGCTGAAGTGGTGCCTGCTGTATATGAAAAAATAATTTGTCGATTGAAGGTGTTTTATCAACAATTTTTTTTTTTTTTTTTTTTTTTTTTGTAGGCGTTAAAAGTAAGCTAATTTTAAAAGGTTAAAATATTTACATTTACTTGTCGAAAAAAGACTGGAGGTGGTAAAATATCGCATTAACTTTTTTTTTTTTTTTTTTTTTTTTTTTTTTTCAATATTTTCAAAAATATGGCTTATTTTTAACGCCTTCAAACCACTAAAAAAAAAAAATAATTTGTCAATAAAAATGCATTCAATAAGAAATATATTTTTCATATACAGCAGGCATTCATAGGTGGGTTTGTTTTTTTACCTATCACTGCCTAGCATTTTTTAAAGCAGGTGGCTGGGACGGAACTCTGCAAATAGTACCCTTTTTTTCTTAAATATTTTAGTATAAGATTCATGGCTTTCTATACTCGAATGAGTGTATGATGGAGGAAGGAAAGAGGTGAATAAATCAAGAGGAAAGAGAGAAAAAGATGTAGGTAAAAGAAGGAAAGAGATAAATATATTAAGAGAATACAGAGGAGAAATTAAGAGAGGAAAGAAAAAGAGACATATTAGTATTATTTGGATTATTCGGACTATTGTTATCTGCACAACATTTCGGCTGATGTGCCCTCTGGCCTTCTTCACTTCAGGTTTTTTTTTTTTTTTTTTTTTTTTGATAGTCCGAATAATCCAAATAATACTAATTATCAAGCCTCATCTCAAAAATTCTGAGAAAAAGAGACATAAACAAATGAAGGAAAAAGGTGAAGAAATAGAGAGAGAGGTGAATATATATTACAAGAATGAAAAAAGGAAAGAGAAAAAGAGAGAGAAGTGAAAGAAGGAAAAAGATGAAGAAATTATGAGAGAAAAGGAAGACTAAGTGAAAAAAAAAAAAGAGAAATAGATTAAGAAAGAGGAAAAGAATAATAGAGTGAATGTGTGCATGGAAGAAAGAAAGAAAGAAGAAATTAAAATGAAAAATGAAAATAGAGAATATATAGAACACAATGATCAGATTTATAATAAAAAACCCAAAAACCCAAACCTCCTCACAACCAGTCGATTGCTTGAATTTTCTTCTATTTTATCTACTTAGAACTAATTTATTCATGGAATAAACTGTGGCAATTTTTATTTTTTCATTCCCTGAATTCACTGCTATTTTTCTAACAGTCATAACCTTAATCTATTTTGCCTCACTTACAAAGATTTCCGTTTTTCTTCTATTTTATCTACTTAGAACTAATTTATTCATGGAATAAGCTGTGGCAATTTTTATTTTTTCATTCCCTGAATTCACTGCTATTTTTCTAACAGTCTATTTTTAATCTTAATCTATTTTGCCTCACTTACAAAGTTTTCCGTTTTTCGTAGTTACATTTCAAGAAGCTTTTCTAATTACTAATAGGCATGTTTTTAGTAGCACAATAGTCCCACTATTCTTTTTGTAGAGTCATAGTAATTTGTATTTGATTAAATAGTTTCTAGGATTTTTATGTGCATCTTGTGTTGCATGTTTTTGTGGTTTTATTTTTAACTTAAGTTTTTCAAAGAGTAGGGGAGTCGCTATAGTGTAATGGCTAATGTGCTGGACTGCAACATCGTACTAAGCATGTTCAAACTCCAATCATACTATGTTCACTTTTGGACTAATATCATTGGGAAAGGTATGAAAGCTATGGGTTAAGTATTACTGTGACAGAGAACACGAGGTGAGTGGCGAACGTCAAGGCCTGCCGTATTCTCGAAGGAAGCGGGCTAGGCTTTGCCTGACATGTCGGACTGTAGAATCGAACCCGCTTCCTTCAGAATGCAAACATTGTCACCGAAGTCTAGAAGCTGCAGTCCCGGATGTAAGTGCCAGGTGCCCGGATGATGGCTATGATGATTCCAGCGGTCGGGTTTGGCTCGAGAATCTCGTGCGTGTGGTGCAGACACCTGGATGTTGAAAGAAAAATTGTATAAGTAGAAGTGGGGTGACGACAGCAGCAGTTGCGATTTTTCAGCTGCTTGCTGAAGATGTTTGAGTTGGTGGGTTTGCGACAACGACAGATTTTGTGCTATAGATTTTGTGACGGCGACGACATTGTTGACCCCCCCCCCTCTCTTCAACAAGTCGAATTTATTTTTTCCACTTTATTTTCTTTTCTTTTTCATACTAGAATTACCACTACTGTTCTTCTCCAAGGATGGTTTGTCAATGGTTATCGTCGTAGGAAGTAGAATCGGCTATCCGAGTACAAACTCTGAATGAAGCTGTTTGCATTTTTATATAGCACTAATAACCTTGGGAAAGATTAATCCAACTATTCTCACTTTGGCTATTTATAAATAGTAGGACAGACAAGATTCTTTAACCTTTTTATGGCAACCAGTCTAGGAGAAGGAAAACTCTAAATTCAAACTAGTTATAGGCCTGGAGAAGGATGGCCTCCACCAGACTATTCCTGCTCAAGACACCCTACATGAATAGCACACCCACAACCCCCAAAAAGGTTAAAAAAAACAGTGGTGATGAAGTTTGTATATTCATAAAACATCACCTAGGAATCACAAGGTTCTGGGTTCAATATCAGTCCTCACCAACGCAGCGCATTAGTAGCACAGCTTGGGTAATCTGATCTGTGTGGTAAAGTATCTAAGAGCTAACAGTAGGTGTGATGCTCTACCTCAGTAAAAACAATCTCCCTGTCTAGCATTAGCGAAAAGGGGATAGACTCCCTTGCTGTCTGGTTGATACCGACAATAGGCCACACTTGCAGTCTTTAATTTTTTATTAAAAAAAAACACCTGCTCCATTTTCTGTTTAAATAGTTATGTAAATGAGTTTGGCACAAGGCCTGAGGTATGGGGTATCCAATTGAAATCAGTGAGTTGGCGGAGGCTGATATTGAAGCCTCTAGCAATTTTTGGTTTCATGGAAAGTTTAGAATTGCCCTGTTGGTGCGGCTTAGAATATGCTGAATGTATTTATTTACAAACAAGAAATAGTCATTTTCTCAGTATCAAGAGGTTAACTAAAAAGTTTACAAGTTAACCCTATAATTTTGTGTAAAATATTCAAAATAATTATTTAATTATTTAATTATTTAATTAAAATTTTATTTGAGGGGGATAGAACTAAGTTTCCATTTCAAATTGTTTTATTTCTTTTTACTCCTTTAATAAATTTGATGATTTTAATTATTTATGATACAAACCCTCTGATTTTAACTCTTAACATCCTGTTGAGAATTTTCTAAGTACAGAGCATTCCTATAAGGATATATTAAAAAAATCGGCTAAAAATGACCTTTGCATCTAAAGTTACCTGTTATTTCCCGTAGATCAAAGACTGCTAAATATGTTTACTATTACATTTAATCAAAGCCTATCGTTTGGGGTGGATTAGAAAAATGAATGTGACTTCCGACCGGGTGGAATGAGGTGGTATAGGACTTCAAGCAAAATCTTAAAAATATTGATTTTTACACCATTCAGAGGGTGATTTTTTTTTGTGCTAGTATGCATAATGATTGAATTAAAAATTCTTTTGGCCTTCAGATTGTTTTTAACACTTTAATGCAGTTAGTGTTTGCACATTGATAAAATATAAATGTAATGCATGATTTAATTATTAATTAGCATGCCTCCCCAACCCCTTCTTTTTTTCTTTTTTTTTTTTTTAATATTCTTGTTTTTGATACATTAAGTACTGCATTCTATGACAGAAAAATGCATAATGTCTGGCAAGAAATCAAGATGTTTTTTTTTCAAAGGTCATCCCATTTAATGTTTAAATTTAAGGTCAGAATTTTAAAAAAAACAAATTAGGAAAAATTGCTTTTAGTTTTATATTCTTTGGAGGTGCTTGTAGTGTAATGGTTATGAGGACCCGAGTTCAAATCCTGTTTACATTTCACATAGCGTTAATATCTCTGGCAAAAGTATGCATCCAAATATCCCCCCCCCCCGGCTATGGGTAAATAGTAGGATAGACTGGGCTCTTTAATCTTTGTATGGCAACCAACCTAGAAGGGAAACTCTGAAGAAATTGACCTGGTGTCACATTCTTTTCATGTAAAGGGGTTGGTAATATATATATATATATATATATATATATATATATACCTGACCTCTTTTGTGGTCTAGCCATGTGTTTTCCTATTATAACCTAACCTTCATATTCTGTTTGTACTGTAATTATTTGTCTACACTATGGATTATTTGGTTCGGGGGGGGGGGTCAGGATTTTATAGCCAAAAGTTAGTTGTGTGTATTATACATGACTAATTACAGTACTTGCACCAAAAACTTAGATATTGCTGATTGGGAACAACATCTGCATATTGATTTTAACAAGACTGGATTTAATAAATAGTTATTTGCTATTGCTGATTTCTAATACTATCATGTTATTCCCAAACATATTAAAAGCTATTCTATATATAACTTTATATAGAAATCAATTAAAATGACATTAAAATAAGTGTGATATTTTTTATTCGTTCTTATTTAATTTTGTTAGTCTTTCTAATTTTTATATTATATTTTATTACATTAAAACTTAACTACTTGTGCCCAGGGGCTGCATACTTTTGCTAGTATATATAATGATTTGTTTAACTTCATGTGTATTGCTAAATACTGGTAGTTGACCCTCAGTTACCACCTTCTATCATCTATATGATAAAAAGGGATGGGTGTTTGCCATAAGAGCAATTTGAAGAATACTGTTGAGACAATCATATAGTTGCTTGGGCTTGACATGACCAGCTTATTCATCAGATGGGGCCTTTCTGACTGCCCATCTAGCTTAAATAAGGGCCGAAGTGGAGTGTTGGCAGTCATGGACCACTTAATACTCAGGTCACAGACTGCTGAGCCACCACAATCCTCTCCTCTGGCATTATAAGTAACCACCCATGGCCAACAGGTGGCTCCATTGTATTACTCCTCTGCAGAGGTGCAGTCAGCGTATTCTATGGCTCCAGCCAACATGGTGGATTTGTTTTAGAAATATAGGTGATTCCATATTTTCCACAACATAATTTCTTTTTCTTTTTCATCTGGAAAATGTCCGTTAAAATAATTAAATTTTATTTGTGTAGGGTATGTTTCATAAAGCCAGAATGCTCCACTGTTAAACAGAAATTGTTTTCTTTCATATCTGATTTGTTTATTAAATCCAAAGTAGAAAAAGCTGTGTAGATATCCTCTAGGTCCAAGGCTGGCATTATTCTTACCGTAGGCGATTACCTAGGATGCCAACATCTGGGGGCACCACAAATTAAGGTAAACTTGGATAAAAAGAAAAATTAAGGTAAAACTATGGTGGACACTGTTTTGTTGACTTAATTTAATAACAATAATTGGTTATTTACATGGATGAAGTAATAAAGCCACAAGATGAAACATTGTTATCATTTGTGTTTCGAGAGTTAAAAATAATGTTGTAATGAGTTACTGTTCAATGTACATACATTAGCTTATCAAAACTTTCAAGGAGGCACGCATCTAAGAATTTTCTCCAAGGTTTGAAGAATTTATTCTATTAATATAATTCTATCAATAAACATTTTCCAATAATTATCAGGTTTCATAATACCATTTCTGGAAGAAAAGTATTTAAAAAGGATTTCTTTTCAATCTATTCATGTTTTTTTTTTGTTTTTTTGTGTAACAATCATTACTTAATATATGAGATTGTTATTGCTACAAAAGTTCTTAATGAATCATTCCAACAATCTAGAATAATCACAAATCAAATGTTAAGTTTTTAAATGCCATCCTTGGCCAGTTGAAAAGGGCTTAAAGTAAGTAAATCCTGAGTTATGGAATCCTTTGGTAAGCGAACAAGTCCTATCCTGCGTATTGTTAAAGGTCCAGTGATTTAATCCTATGTCCGTCGTCCACGAGTGTCAACATAGTTATGGCCTGTATGCTCAGTTTAAGTATTGTCTCAGCAGCAGAGTACTGCCAGTGATTGGCCAAGAGAGATCACATGGTTTTTGCTGAGTCTATAAGTAAAAGCAGGCATCTAGCACACACCTTATATACCAAAATAAGTCAACAATTGATTTTTACCATTTTGCTGCAACAGTTCTTAATCATTCCCAGAATGTAGAATAATCATACCATTGATTTTACCATTTTACAAAGATTAAAGAGCCCAGTCTTTAAGTTTGCACAATATATTCTATGTTTAGATAACAATATTTTTAAAATGCTTTTGTCCGAAGCTTTGGATGTGCTATTGTTTTTTCTTGACACATTGAATTTAAAGAAAAAAAAAGAGAGACTGTGACCCACACTTTGCCATTGAGGAAGCATCTCTGACATCAGGCAATGGAATCTGACCCTTACTCTTTTTAGATAATAGTGTGACTATTGCCTGGAGTGATGGTCCTCTGAGACTAGAGTGATTTATTTTCAAAAATAAGTGCAGAAATATATTTTTAAGTTGTATAAAGAGTTATTTAATTAGAATTTCAATAAGAAACAAATTCATAATGTAGCAGATATTTTATGTAATTATATAGTACCTAAATAATGAGTATGGAATAGTCTGACATTATTCTGTTTTATAGCCACTAAAGAGGAATGTTTCTTTTCAGAAGAAAGAAATAAGATCTCATGGGACTTGTTAATTCAACCTAGCAATTGCTAATTACTCTGTTCACCTTGTATCTTTGCTTAGTAAACCTTTTTCTCTATCCTTAATGCTTGTTGTGTTTCTTCCTATTAACTTTAATACTCGAATTATAAAAGTTATACAGTTTAAAATAAGCAGTACTTTCTTCCTTTTTTTTTTTTTTTTTTTTTTTTTTTAAAGAAATAAGTAGATGCTAAAGGAATAAAATAAGTTTAGGGCTGGTTTAGCTCAGTCAGTAGAGCGTCGGACTAGGAACCACAAGGTTCATGGTTCGATAGTGGCCCTCACCAACTCGGTGTATGAGTAGCAGAGGTATCTGTGCGGTAAAGTGGGGGAGCTGATGATAGGTGTGGCGCTCCACCTCAGATGCCAAAAAATCAATCTCCTTGGTCTAGCACTAGTGAAAAGAGGATAGACTCTCTCACTGGCTGGCTGATACCAACTTTTGACCACCCCGACGACTTTACTTTTTTTTAATATATAACTTATATATAATTTATAACTTAATTTTATTAGTATGGCTTGCCAGACTGTAAGAAATTTCATACTCTATTTCCTGGGGATGGAGAAAATATGAAATTCAATTAGTTCATTGTCATGCAAAAAAAAAAAAAAATCATTTTTTTCACATAATCTCCTTCCTTATAAATGCACTTAATCTGATGCTTCTCTATGAATTACATAGATCAAACATTTTACAGTAACAATTTCCAATCAAAATTCAACTAATAACCATATCACATTACAGATAAATGATGCACCCTCATAAAATGCATGGTTATATTTGAGAATCTTCATGAATGATTGTGCATATTTTGAATCCAACAACAACAAAATCTTTCATTTTTGACTTGCAAAATAAAATGTTGGTGAATATGAATTTGAAATTACACATAATTCTTATAATAATGAGAATCGTATTAATTATATGAAAATGAAGGAATCAGAAAAGGTTTAGAAAAAAAAAAAAATGAAAAGAAAATAAGACAACAAAGAAAAACAAATTAACTCAATTTTTATGACATTTTTCAAAGGAATATTTTTCTTCTACTCAATATTATGAATTATTTAGGGGGCTACAATACAACAGATTTAAGAGAAATAAAAAAATTAACAACCTGACTGTTTTCCAATCTTTCCGACTTTAGAGATGTTGGTCTTTCCTCTTATGTGTGTGTGTGTGTGTGTATATATATATATATATATATATATATATATATATATATATATATAATCTCTTTCTACTAAAATTGCTCTACTAATGTAATCAATACTTTTATATTCTTTATAACCCCAACTTATTTAATTAATTATTGTATCAATAGTCGAAGTTATGATTAACTCGATATTGTATTCCCTGGTAAGTCACTTTCTTTTCATATATATATATATATATATATATAAATCTCCACTTTTCTGTCACTCACACCTTACACTTCTAGGTATGTAGATACTATTGTATTAATATATAGATGATTTTAAGTAATTAAAAGGGATTCACAGATATTAATCTTGTACAGTAGACAGGTTCAAGTTCTGCTTTTATAGATAAGGTGAAATTCACAAGAAAATTATTTTATTGTCTTTTATTTTATTTGTCTATTTTTGTATAAACTCAAAAAGACTTGAGAAAACTATTCTATTATTAATGTAGGGGGAAGAAATTTTTTTCCATATGAATTAGATAAAATAACTAATTGTCTCCTTAATTAATTAAAGAAAGAAAAAAAATCCTCTTTTTTTTTTTTTTTTTTTTTTTTTTTTGTTATTCATGCACAGAATAAATGCTTAATTGCCACAAAAGTGGAAAATGTTCGACTCTGTAATCATTAAAATTTAAATAAATAATGTAATTTATTGTGTACAGTGCTCAGGTGCACCACAACTCATCAAAGTCTCATGTCAAGTACACAGAATAATGTTGTGTCAGGAACATGAACAGTTCACAGTAGTAATATGCATGTATGTGTGGAGAGTGGCATCAGGTATAGTGTTGGCGGACTACAGGAAGCATGGAGGCTTTGAAAGATTCAGTGCTCCGGCAGCCTACAGGAAGCATGGAGGCTTTGAAAGATTCAGTGCTCCGGCAGCCTACAACAGATGCAGGCAGTTTATTCCATGTCTCCGCAATTCTGAGCGTGAAAAAATGTTTCCGAAAGTCAAGTGAACAGTGCTGTTTTCTGACTTTGTAGGCATGCCCACGTGTATTGGAGAGATGGAGAATGTCTCATTTCTTTTCATTGAAAATTTAAAATATTTAATAGAAAACAGATTTAGAATTTAATTTTTTTCTCTCTATTGCTTATTGAAAAATTGATTTTGAATATTTTGTTTTCTTAATCATTTATTTATTCTAGTTTTAAAAAAAAAGTATCTACAATTTTTTTAATATTTTTCATGCCTAAGACTTTTATTCTAAAGTATTTTAAAATATAGTTTTTATTCTATTTTAAAAAGATTCCTTTTTATAACTTTGTAAAATATTCAAGACACATTTTTTTATTTTTAGTATTTGTATTTTCACATGTTTATTAAATGTTTAAAAAATATATGTCTAATTGTTATATATAATGTTTGCTTGTTTTTGTTGTTTTTGTTTTGTTTGTTTTTAAAAAAATGTTTTAAAGTGTTTTGATTTTCATTGCAGCTGTTAATATACCATTTTTAATTTATTAAAATTTATTAAGATATTGCTAAAAAATATAATAAAAATTCTAACAGTTGGTATATGAACCATTTTTATTATTATATTTTTAAAATCTGAATATCTATGTGAAAAAATGATTATAACCCTTAAAACAAGTTACGTGTGTACACAGACACATGAAAAGAAAAATCAGATATTTTTTTATTTCTTTTTTTGTCAGAGATCTGGTGCCATCAAGATATAAATGATTTTTATTAACAAAAACAAATTTACATATAAAACATCTGAACTCTTTAATTTTAAAATGTTTCACTATGGAAAGACATATTTCATTTATATTTATTTTTTGGTATTCTGAATTCTATGAATTTTAATTGGATAAGAAATGGAGATATATTGTTAACACCCAGATGTCAGTTGAATAAAGAACACTTGTGAATCAAAGAATTTGATTTTTTATAATATATTCCCATTCATCACCAAAGTAATGACTTGTAGAATGCAGAATACTAAAAGATGAAAAAATATAATTATCTGTCTTAATTAGTGATACAGTTAGAAATAAATATGATTTACTGAAAAATCATAAATATAGTTGACTGTAGTCCTGAATATAATAACCCAAATCTGTCTCTCCATAGTGATGCGGTTAGATTTCAAAATAAATTGTTCTTTTCTCCCTTTAATGTAGATACATCTATTATCACCCTAAAGCTGAGTGAATCAACTTTTGTCTCCTAAAGGCTTTTTTACTGTTTAGTTTAATGACAAAAATTATACTAAATTATTCCTTACTTTTAGAATTGAGTTATGTTTGGAAAAAATTCCATTTTAATTGGTTCTAATTTGTCGTAATTTGAAATTAAGTCAAAAACTGACCAATCTCTTACTTTACATTCTGCCTATCACTTTCTTCCCCTCTATGTATATCTTGATTACCTCCTCGTTATATATGATTAGTTTCTCTGGGAGGTTGAGAGAGAGATGGGAAAATTTGAAATGTATTTCTATGTTAAATTTCATTAGTAGCAACCTGTAGCTTGAATTAGGTCAAACATTCCCTTTCTTAGAAATCTTACACAATGATTTTAATGTTTTTTTCGGCCATATTTATTTTAAAAAAATTTTAATTTGCTTTGCAAACTCTCTTTTCCCTAATCTCAATTATCTACCCAGAGCTCAATGGGTGACCCAACAGTTCACATTTTTTCTAGTATTTTGATAAAATCATTTGTATTCTAATGACACCAGACTTCTGGTAAAAGATATCAATCTGATTTTTCCAATTTCTTTTTCTTTTCCATTCCAAATTTCATAGACATGTGTGTGCATATGCATACAAGATTCTAAATGATTTATTTTTATTTAGTTTTTCCTTTAATTGTTTAAAACAACTTTTTAAATGTTTATTATATTCACATGTGTCTGATGTCAAACAACTTTATTCCTTAACTGCAGGTATTGAAGACGAAAGTGATGAGGAACCTTCACCCCCTGACGTGCTTTGATGGTATGAACCATCTGCTGCACCAAATAACCTTCTTACCTACCCGCTACCACCTCTGCTGCTTTGATTCCTGTTTGTCCAACCTTTTAACCTTCAATCTCTTCAACAAACTGGTATCATAGGTTATAAATACGTACAAGTACGGATTGATTTTTTTTTTTTTTTCAACTCATTATCCCTTGTACAAAAAAAAAAAAAAAAAGTGGGCATGGGGAGAAAAACTTACCGAAAATCATGAACTTAAAAAAAAATCAAAACTTGTGCACCAAGAATTATTTCTCATCTGGGCATTGCGTTGTGAAATTATTTTTGGTATAATGAAAGGAAGAAGTATTAAAAAAAAAAACCAAAAAAAAAAAAACCGAAAATCCTTCACCTGGAATAAAACTAAAATAAACTTTGACAATGATGAAGGATAAGAATTTTAAAAGAAAGAAAACTAAAAAAAATCTTTAAAAAAAAAAAATGTTTTAATTAAATTTTAAAATACAAAAAAAAAAAGTGTCACATTTTTATCCCTGTACATTTTTAAATGTATATTTTTTACCATATTTCATATTGCATGAAGCCATACACATGCAAAAGCCAATGCATGAACACACACATAAAAGCTGTGCCATCTAAAGTTAAACTACACACACACACACACACACAAAAAAAAAAAAATGTGGGTATCTGAATTGATTAATGATTATATGTATTTACTTATATTACATAAATACAATTTCAGCTGTAAAAAAAACTGTATGTCTATATCTAGCATTAAAACTAAATATGTACAGATTCAATTCTATGGATTAAACTGCCATTTTGAAGTTTTTTCTCTTAAAAATATGGAAGTATAAACTTGGCTTGAGACAAAACTTGTGCCTACTTCAATTACAGTGGTCATTCACAGGTCAGTACATTTATATACTAGTAAAATCTACGATACTGAAAGGTATTGGCACCTATGTATACTCACAGATTAATAGTATTGGCTTTGCTAGCTTGACTCACTGGTATTGGCACAAGGTACCTCTGGTCTAGCACTAGCGAAAAGGGGATAGACCCCCTCGCTGTCCGGCTGATACCAACACATCTTTATAAAACAAAAAAGGAATAGTATTTGAAATTTACTCTATTTTAAGCTTTGTGCATATAATAGATACATGCAGGAATTCACTTAGGCTGTGTGTGTGTGTGTGTGTGTGTGTATATATATATATATATATATATATATATATATGAGAGAAATGTGAGGAGGTTAATCCGACAATATGTGGAGAAAAGTAGACAAACACGGAATGTTATGGAAACTGGATGTTTATTTTCGACGATGCAACGTTTCTGCCATTTAGATCATCATCAGGACCAAAAGCCCAGTTCTAGCTTCAATGAAGGACCATTCTGAAAATGTCCTTCATTGAAGCTAGAACTGGGCTTTTGGTCCTGATGATGGTCTAAATGGCCGAAATGTTGCATCGTCGACAATAAACATCCAGTTTCCATAACATCCCGTGTTTGTCTACTTTTCTCCACATATATATTGATTGTGTGTGCAAACAAAGATGTTCCCTTGTTTGTTGCTGATGGGAGAAGTGAATTAGAACTGAAGAGATGGTAGCACTGTAAAACTCTGGAGTTGTCTCCCTTCGCCAGATCTTCTGTACATATGCATCTAAATTCAAAATACTCACAAAGTTAGTCACATCTCCATATTTGTGGTACGGGCTTAGAAAAGTAGCTTTCTGAAATTTTTTTTATTTATTTTTTTTTTTTTTACATCAAATTTTGAAATTAAATTATTTATTGTGTAAATAATTCATCTTCATAACTTTTTGTATAAATTAAAAAACAGTACTCTGTCCAAATGACAATTTCAAAATGTAAAAAGATGTAATGAAATCTGGAAAACATAATCTGGTAATTAATGTTTAATAAAAAAATTTTTTTTTAATTTAAAAAAATGGTAAATTTGAATATTTTAATGTTTCCTTTCTTCAGAAATATACTATTCTGAAGATCTGCAGAAAAATTTATAAAAGATACATTTATTGTCTCTATCTTTTAAGAGTCATTTGCAGTATTGGACAATAAAAAAAAAATGGAACCATTTTTTATTATTTCCACAAATTTTAATGAAACTTCAATGGCGTAGACACACAAAGGAAGTGATTATTTTTCATGATTATTGTTGTCAAAGTTCTTTTAGAAAAAAAGTTATAATTCTCGGAAATTCAAAAAAATAGGAATTTTTTTTTTTTTTTTTTTTTTTTTTAGAATTTTCTTTTCTTTGGTTTGATTTCCTAATTTGTGGTTAGTTATTTGCCAATGACTTTTTTTAGAATTTTTTTAGAATTTTTCTTTTATTTTATTGTCCAATACTGTAACATTCCAAATTTTCTTCAGACAAACTTCTTTATTTCCTTGGCACCATAATATTTTGGTTGATCTATTATTTAGTCTTTTTACCAGGTTTAGAGTCTAAATTTCTTTAATGGAAGAAATAAGGTTCCACCACTTCCCTTTAAAAAAAAAAACCAAAAAAAAACGAATGATACACCTGATAAAAACTGTAGACTAAATCAGCAAAAAACATCAAGAATATTTAAAAAAAAAAAAAAATAATAAATTCATTTGACCAAAAAAAATTTGGAATGTTATCTAAGTTGTCAATTAGATATTAACTAAACATGTTTTTCAGTAAATTTCATCTTTTTAAAACAAAATTAAAATAAAAAAAAAACTTATATTAGATTTTGAAAATGAGGGACTATTTTTTATTTGTCTAGTATATTTAAATCCAGTTTTCTGTATGTGTGCGCGTGCATGCGTGTGTAGAAGTGTTTTCATGTTAAATTACAGGTGTATGTATAACTGCTACTGTTTCATTTTCTAAATTAATGGTCACAGTTGTTTTAACTGTACTTTTCAGCTCTCAAGCACAGCACTTAAATATACATACATATATACATAATAGTTCATTTATTCATTTCTAGACAGATCCTTACATCTCAATCCCATGATTCAATGTTTTCATGCATATCTGAAGCCGATTTACATAAGATAATTTATGAAGATATCATGTAAAGCCCAAATTCTTAAGAAGTATCCAGAATTGAAGTTTATCATTAATGAAAGGAACACGCAATGCTGCAGAAGAAAGTTAATAAAATTTTTTATAAACAAATGATGGTATTTTTTAGTGGCAAATATATTTCCCATACATCTGAATACTTTTGAATTTCCGTTTCTAATGAAAGGATAAAGTATAAATCTTGAAAGTAAAGAGAATCATACATACTCTCTATAATTTCTTGTATTTTCTCTTTTTCTTTTTTTCTTTTTTTTTCTTTCTTTTTTCTTTTCTTCTTTTTTCTTTTTTTTCTTTTTTTTCTTTTTTTCTTTTCTTTTTTCTTTCTTTTTCTCTTTTTCTTTTTTCATTTTAAAATGATTTATACATTTTAAATCAACTGAAGTTCTCTGATGTTCATGATATATTTTTATGTTAATAACACACATATGCATGTATGGGAGTAAATATGGAAAATAAATCTGACAATATAAAGAAAATTTTGAAAAAACAAGTGTTCCGAAAATGGGATGAATTTAATTATCTATGTTTAAACATTTCGGTTACATTGAACCTTCATCAGGATGTCTCTTGGGGTGAAGAAAATGATGGATGTTTTTATATTTGACAGGAGATGAAAATCTTTTTAGTTATATATATAAAAACATCCATCATTTTCTTCACCCCAAGAGACATCCTGATGAAGGTTCAATGTAACCGAAATGTTTAAACATAGATAATTAAATTCATCCCATTTTCGGAACACTTGTTTTTTCAAAATTTTCTTTATATGCATGTATGAAAACCATATGCACTAATATCGTATACATTCGTGCATATTCACATGCATCTTGTTTATAAATACAGGACTCTGCATATGAGGTGTGTTCAAAAAGTTTTGAGACTGAAGCTGTATTTATCAAGACAGAAATAAACAATGAATAAAACAATTATTTTCTACAAAATAGCCTACTTGACATTTGACACACTTATTCCAATGAGTTTTCCATTGGTCAAAGCATCCCTGAAACTTCTATTTTTGCATGATTGTATTTCTTTTAATGTCCTTCTTGTACTCAAATGTTTCCACTTTGAGATTAATTTTCAGTTTAGAAAACTAGAAAGAATTGTACAGAGCTCGGTCTGGTGTATAGGAAGAGTGTTGCACTCACACAATCCTGTGTTTCACAAAGAAATGCTGTTCAAAAAGTATTAAGGCTGGCTGAATTCTTTTTTTTTTTTTTTAATTTAAATTGGCACCAATCTAGAGAGCAGTGTCTAGGTGTAATTCACTTTATTATTTAAGTTGCTCAGCTGTGCACACTTCATTTAGATTATAAATTTGAAAATATTTTAAGCTTCAGTTTCAATATTTTTTTTCATTGCACCTTTACACATAGTTGTGTAATCACACACACATTAAGTATATATATATATATATATATATATATATGTTAGGGTAGCAAAGACATTAGGTCCACAGTGCTTGGTAACTGACAGTTTCTTGCCTATGCGATTTTCAAACCAACCTAGTTTGAAAATCACATGGGTAAGAATTTGTCAGTTACCAAGCGCTGTTAACTTCATCTTTGCTACTCTAACTTCTATATACATGTTCTATCAATGATGTTAAGCACTCTTTTATTTATAGATATAGTAAACTCTCTATCTATCTATCTCTATCTCTCTCTCTCTCTCTCTCTATATATATATATATATATATATATATATATATATATATATATATATATATATATGGTAGAAATGTGAGGAGGTTAATCCGACAGTATGTGGAGAAAAGTAGACAAACACGGGATGTTGTGGAAACTTGATGTTACAGTATTATATATGTTGTGGAAACTTGATATTACAGTATTATATATACTGACATATCCACAGACATATGTATTTGACAATATATCGGAAGTACTGGGAGTCTTTGGGGATTATGTATTTGACAATAAACATCAAGTTTCCACAACATCCCGTGTTTGTCTACTTTTCTATATATATATATATATATATATATATATATATGAGAGAGAGAGAGAATAAAGGAAAAAACCTTTAAATTTGCTTCATTGTATTAATTTATTTCAACTGCATCAATGAAGCATCATCAGACATGAGTAAAAATCTGGTTATTATTGAAGGAATTGAAGGTGGTTTACATTATGATTTTTTAAAGTTTTCCTTTCATTTTTTTACTTTATATTTTATCAGAAAGTAATTTAAAAAAAAAAAAAATTTTTTTCAAATTTCTGACCCCTCCTGCATTTTTATTGGTCATAGAATGTCAAACAAATATTGCAATAAAAAAAAAAAAACAAGATGAAAACAAAAGATGTTGATTTTTGACTAGTATTTTCTTTCTTCTTTAATTTTTAGTTGCATTTTAATGGAAAAAAAATTGGAATGAAATGACGATTCAAAATGAATAATAGTTAACATTACTGCATCTAAAATAAATAAAAATACTAAGCATTTTCTTCTTTTTTTTTTGTCTTTTTTAAATAAATCTATCAAAATGGATTGAACAAGAAACAGAATAAGGAATGAGTTTATAGATTTGATTTTGGGCTTCTGCCAACTGATGACTTTCATAACTCAGCTGGTTAGAGCAACTTGTGCTTGCTTCCCTCAGGCAAAGGTGATGTGAGTTCAAGTCTCGCTGACAACTTATCCTCTATTATTATTTCCATTCCAGGCTGATTCTCATAAAATGATGCCCCCCCCCAAAAAAAAAAAAATTGGTTATATTAAAATGCAACTAAAAATTAGTGATAAAAAATATACTAGTCCAAATTAATAATAATTAATAATTTGTTTCATCTAAAAAGATAAAAACTTTTTTAAAAAAAGAAGAAAATTTATAATGAAAATGCTTCATCTAAAATATTCAGTTAACTTAAGAAATTTATATATCTTGGTGTGTGTGTGTGAGGGTTCTGGTGGTTTAAAGAAATACATAGTAGGCCAGGTTAAAAATCATAGTATGGGTAACCCGAAGCTGAAAGTTTTTGGACCTTATTTTTCCAATGCAAGTATCATTGGGGAATGAGAAAAGTTTTGATACATAGGCCAACCTGGCGATTTACCAAAACTTTTTACTTCCCCAATATCAGCATTGGAAAAATAAGGTCTAAAAACTTTCGGCTTCGGGTTACCCTTAGGACACTTTAAATCTGGACTATGGGAAATATTCTAAGTATGAGAGAATTGAAAATAAAAATGAATTACATTAATCAACTAAAGGTAACTTAAAATATCTAGGTTTTTTTTTTTTTTTTTTTTTTTTCTTACTGAAATCATATTGCTAATAATACGAGGGTGAGTCAAAAAGTTATGCCATTTTGTTTAGGACAGGTATAATTACCAACACAGGAACATGTATCATACATCAAAATGAAGCTGGTCCTCTGTGTATCACATCCCTACTTCTCCACATACTCACCGTTTCTCTCAATAGCAATGTTCTATCTTCGAATGAGTGCATGTATCCCTTACCCGTAAAATCCTCTTGACTGTTCTTTGAGCCACTTTTTCACTAAACATTACTCTCCAGATTTAGCACCTTCAGGCTAATTATTCCAGTGGCGAGGAACTGAAATCTGTAGTGAAGGAGTGGCTCAAAGAATAGTCAACAGAATTTTACGGGGCAGGGATACATGTTCTCATTCGAAGGTGGAACTGTACTGTAAATGGGAATACTCATCTGATATATAAACACAATGCATGAATAAATATTTGGCTAAGATATCTGACAGTAAGGAAGGAGAAATAAGATATGAAAACCAATTTGGTGGTATGTTTATATCTCTTATTATAATAGAGAGTCGGTGTCTGTCTGTAACCAAAACTATGTCACTGCTTAGTTTATCAATAAGTATTTAATCTATAGTCGAAATCATTAATACATAGAATAGATTTTTTTTTTTTTAAATGTCTCTATGAAAAACCGAGTTAGATTTGCCTCAAATTGTTATTAGTGCGTTTAAAATCCTGCAATGTGTCATATAAGAAATAAAGGTTTACATGATATATGGTGTGGTTAATTTGCAGACTGGTTTTAACAAAACTGGGTTTAATAAATAATTCCTTGGTGTTATTAATCTTTAATACTATTGATTTATTCTCCAACATATTAAAATCAATCCTATGAATGATTTTATATAGAAACCAATTAAATATTAATATTAAAATAAGTAATATTTTTATAATCGTTCTTATTTAGTTTTGTTAGTCTTTCTAATTTAATAGAATATTTTATTACATTAAAACTTAAATACTTGTACCCTACAGAGGGTGCATACTTTTGCTAGTATTTATAAAGGTGTTTTGCTCTGTTATTTTAAAGGTTTTTTGATTTAAGGAAAAAATATATTTGAGAATGTTACAATTGCTTATGAGGTTGTCATGGCAATGTAATTAGGAATGTCATTTTTTGTGTAACTTTGAAAAGTGGGAAATTATATTGAACTTTTTTTTTGTTTACTTTTTAAAGTTATATAAGAATTGACATTCCTAATCACATTGCCATGACAACCTCATAGGCAATTGTAACGTTCTTCAATATATTTTTTCCTAAAATTATTTTATTTTTATTTTTTTCAAAATCTTTATTTGATAAAGTTTGTAACAGAGCAAAACATAATAATAATAATAATAATAATAATAATAAAAATATAGACTCTGCCAAATTTGGTTTCATGCCTTAGTTCTCTTCCAAGCACATTAGGGTAGGTCAATTTTGGAACTGTAATGTCTCCCATGTAGCAAAAGTTGCAAATTAGCATGAAGAATTACCCCACAAAATATTTTTCTTCAAAACTTTTCCTTCATTTGAGGAAATAGATTTCAATCATTTAAAATGTTATCCCTATTTCAGCTTAATTAATTCTAGTTATAATATCTTATAAAATAAATTTCTATTTTAGATATTGAAATCGCTAAATTTTCTGAACAATTTCTGGGCCAAATGTTGCGAAAACGAGGATTTTTAGTGCATTTTAACTGATGATCTTTGATGC
Organism: Doryteuthis pealeii; assembly: GCA_023376005.1. Taxonomy (NCBI): domain Eukaryota; kingdom Metazoa; phylum Mollusca; class Cephalopoda; order Myopsida; family Loliginidae; genus Doryteuthis; species Doryteuthis pealeii. Next base: position 82,838,686 of record CM042138.1, on the reverse strand, counting down.
TATTTCCTCAAACAATAGTGCAAGTAAGAGATCTAGATTTTGGTATCAGTATTTATTATACCAACACACAACTTTTGCTGTTTGAAAGAATTTTTTTTTTTTTTTAAAGTGAAAAATCAACCTACCCTAATGCATATGTATGCAAGTAAAGAAGAAATATACACCTGAATTCCATTTTAATTTGGAGCATGTTTTGGTTCATTCCACTAGTGTATAGAGTTCATAAATGATCAATGTCTGCACAAATACAGAAATCTTCAAATGTGTGCATTTTTATAAGTGAATGCATTTTGTGGATAATAATCTTGATGTTTTACTATTTCAAGATTAGTATTATTTGTATTATTCGGACTGTTGTCCTCATCTTCATTGTAATCTGTACAACGTTTCGGACGATGTGCCCTCCGGCCTTCTTCAGGTATTTCCTGTCGGTCAGTGGCAGCAGTAACATAGAAAAATAATTAACACAGCTTAACGCCTCTACCCCAGCTATGGTTAGTGGAATGAGAACAGGATACCCCCGTGGAGTGAATAAAGTGTTAGGTTCAAAGTTTTGTGATAGCTCCCGATAATGACAAGAAGGTCCCAGAGTCCGAAAGTAAATACCTGAAGAAAGCCGGAGTGCACATTGGCTGAATAATATAAATAATACTAATCTTGATGTTTTATGTGCATTATGTAATACACACACACACCATCTTTTTATTTTTAATATTTTTTTTATTTTTAATATTTTTTTTATTTTTAATATTTTTTTTTGATTAATGATTTTAAGAGAGAAAACATTATATATAATTATATCATTAGATGTTGAAATTGAGAGTGTGTTTGATATCTGAGATAGAGCATATACAGGCAGTAGAATGCAGAAATTAAAACCACATATTGTAACTAAGATTCATATTTTCACTGTTATCAAGCAATAATACCTAAGAGAATGTAGTATTGTGATGATGATGAAGGTGAAAGTAGACTATTGTAATATGTGGTTTTGATTTCTATATTGTATAATATTTGTATAATTATGTTCATTTTTTTTCTATTAAAGATTTTTTTTTCCAGGTGAAAAATATATTGAGAACAAAATTAATGAACATTTTAACTTTTTTTTTTTTCTTAAAAATAAATTAAAAAAATGGATTCATCTAATAATGGTAAAAAGAAATGGAAAAAAAATGTATAAAGTATTTTGGAGGAAAAATCAAATGATGGAAAATAAATCAGGAAAGACTCTTTTTTTTTAAAAAATACAGATTCAAACATCTTAAATCAAAAATGTTTTTCCCACAGAAAAAAAAAACTTTCTAAAATTCAGTCATTTCTGAAAGTTTAAAAAAAATTTTTTTTTATCTCACTTGTTTTTTTTTTTTTTTTTTTCTCTTCATTTGAAGATTTGGACTTTATTCCTAAAAACAAACTAAAACTAAAAAATAAAATCTAAAAAAAGAAACAAATGAAAATAGGATATTTTTATTCTTATGTCTTTCATGTAAAAAAAAAAAAAAAAAAAAATGAACTAATGAAAACAAAACAAAAAAAACCCTCCCATCTGCTTTCATTTATTTTTATGTACCAAAGAAATTCCTGAAAATTTTACAAGTGTAAATTGTTTTATGGTTGGGAGTTATTCTGAAGTTTTATGTATTCTGAAATCTTTCACAACATTATGGATGTTCATGTGGAAGGCCCTTATCCATTTATTGTACAGAAAAGAAGAAAAAAAATCAAATTGCTTTTAAAGTTCATGTCCATCTGATAATTAAACTGTTCAATTCAATTTAGTCTTTTTATTATTTCTACCTAATTTCATTGTATCTTTTTTTAAGCAATGTTTAACCCTTTTCGTGTGGTGAGAAATTCTAGTTGCCAAAAATATACTTAATGTTTGAAGGCAAAGATAAAACTTTAGTCCACATTACTTAAAAAAATGTTGAATCTTCTGGAGATATAAACCCTTCTCCCCCACCCGAAAGTACCGCTTGTTCGAGCACCTCTTCATCACCATTGCTCCCTGGTTCACTCTGACCCGAAGTGGTAGTACCTGTTTATAAAAAAAATTGAATATCCATTAAGAATGGATTTATTTAAAAACTTTGATCGGCATTAAATGACCCACCAAGGTTGACATGCCATTTAAAAAAAACTCTTGTTCGATATATACCTAAGCCCTGAAATTTAAAAAAAAATACTTTATTACTTCTAAAACTTTAGTAAAACAGTCATTTTAAGAAGTGAATAAAAGAAAGAATTCTCTTTATAAACACACTTGTTCGATATATATTTTTTCCCTTCAAAGCTTGATACAAATTGAATCACTTGTGCATTATATATCTTAGCAATCACAATACTGGAAGCAAGATTTTTTATTTTATGCTCAAAAGTGAATTCCAGCCATTAAATTTGTTGCCAAATGTCCTGCACCAAAATGGTTAAATGTAATCATATTACAAGATAATATATTTCATAATTTTTGACAAATAATCAAATTATAAATGCATTCAGCATTACATCAGTGGTTCCCAAAGTGGGCAGTACCCCCTCCCCCCATGGGCAGTGGAAATATCTAGGGGGTGGTGAGGCAAAAAAGGGTGGGAGGCAGTAGAGTGGCATTAGGAGCCGTTTTTAAATGACTTGTTTTTTTACAAAATCTAAATTACAAAATATATGACATAAATACTAAGGTAAAGGAACACGTATGCAGTTTATACAGAATAAAAGTGACGTAAGAATTATAAATGAATGCATAGTTTTATTATGTAGTCCAAAATCAGAATCAAAAGTCTGAACATTTGCTTGACACCTGTACACAACCTGTACAGTAGCACACCAGTTACCATATGCTGCCCAACCAGTCAGCAGCCAACTGCAAGGGTCAAATCTCAGATTTGTAAGCACTGTGCATTAATTTCAGTCTTGTAGGACCCCCCAATTTTCCATTTTTAAAATTTACCTTGATTCTGTTTCCACTTTTGGTAAATTCCACATTTAAAAATTTTTTTTTTTTTTTCTGTTTTTCACTTTTGAGAAATTCCATTTTTTTTTTCCATTTTCATAGTATGTTTGCATGTGTGTATGAGGGGTCGCTGGGAAGCCAAGGGGGTGCTAGCCTGAAAATGTTTGGGAACCACTGCTTTACATCAACAATAATGTCCTCATAGTTTTTGTTTGGATGAATCTTGAAAGTGACTAAAAACCTGTAAAACATTTCTGGCAATTTTACATTTTGCTATTTACAAACTGATCACCTCTTGGTCAGGAAACAACTTGGTCACAACTGATTTTTGGTTTCATTACTAATGAGTTTAATTCTAACTGGGTGCTCCACACTTCTGATTTACTGTCACAACTAAATAACTGCATGTATGTATATGATGGACTCTTTTGTCGATTTTGATGCATGACAATTCATAAGATAAGCATGAACTGATCTAATGAACAGTGTACACAATGTTTTGTTTATAGTAGTGAAGGTTTGTGCTGGACCATCCACACCTTTTGGTACAGTTGATAGGAAAGAATGGGTGCACAAGGAAAGCCACAAACCCAATCAACAACTGGTAAGAATTTTCCATCTAGATCAGTTGTGTTCGTTAACATTGAAGTGTCTGATCTACTCTGGTAGGTTTAATGCACACCTGAGTATGTCAGTATATATATATATATATATATATATATAAAATCGTAAATAAATATTAAACTTTAATTTAAATTTAATCATAAATATTTAAATTTTAAATTGAATATTAAAAACTCAGGAGAGCGTGCCGAAAACGAGAAACTCTGCTAGCCAATTCTGGTGATGTGTGGATCTGTGAGGAGTGTGACCGGGCCTAGTTGTCAAAGGCAGGCTTGGTCAATCACATGAAAGCTACCCGACTGCAATTGTTGTCTCTACTATGCCACACTCTAAGACCCAGCATGATCCCCAACATGAAGACAATGATGAGTATACAACACCTGTCGATGCAGTCTACACCAGTTGTTATCTGTGCCAGATATGTTCAAGGATATGCAGGACTTTGGTGGGATTAAAAAGTCATGAGCGAGCGCACAAACGGACAATGGATGAAGGAGTGGCAGTCATCTGACAAGACGTTGCGATCACACACACACACACTATATATATATATATAATTTGTCATGTCCTGCTGACAACAAGGATTCCCATAACTCTCTTGCATATTGGTCAAATCCTCCTCACTGCATCCAGTGTCCACAGGAGAATGTCACTTATGAGTTCGTCCCTGCTTCTCCAGTGTGTCTTGTTTGTCTTATTTGGATGATTTGTGTGATAGGAAGTAAGTGGCCCTACAGCTACTCTTTCGTTGTTGGGTGCTGCTTCCAGGATTTGTTCAAGACAGCACGCATTTTCTATGAAGTTAGAAGTTATATTTCAAAATTCTAATTAGTCAACCAGGAGCCACTGAGACCCACGAATGAGTGAGAATTTGGCAGTAAAAGGGTTAATGTCAACTCCCAGTGTTACATAATCATTAGATACCTAATGATTATGACAATAGTATAGAAATCATATTAGTGCAGCTGATGGCCTTGAGAGTGAGTGACAATGCTTGACCTCACTCTGACCTTGCCTTGCGGGATAAACCGTGAGAACCGGGAACCCCGATAGAAGGCCCTTCCGGTTTAAGGAGTAAGCAACCCAGTTAGAGTTAGAACTTAGAAGCGAAGCTAGCAAGATGTAAGGATCCACGTGCATTGTCTGGTCTGGGGGTTTATGAATAAAGTAACATCAAAAGTAAATCGAAGTCTTGTGTTTATTACCAAAAACTAACAATAGCACAGGGCTTCTGATAAGCAGTGATCCCCAACAGAAACCAGACCCGGAATCCTCAATAGAAGACCAGACGAGACCTTAGAAGATATACCAGACCAAGATAGAAGATAAACGATAGAAGAAGCAAAGCTGGACAGAAGAATAGACGACCAGAGTAAGAAGTAGTAAAAAAGGTATATAACATATACCTATTTAGTGCCGGTAAAGAAGGGTTAATGTCAACTCCCAGTTTGTACGACTGGTAATGTAGAAAATGTCTGAAGTTAATTAAAGAAATGTGTGCTCACAAGTAAATAGGTCTTTGTGTTAATTAAAGTTAATTGAAGTTAATTAAATTTAATTGAAGTTAATTGAAGTTAATTAAAGAAATGTGTGCTCACAAGTAAATAGATCTTTGTGTTAATTAAAGTTAATTAAATTTAATTAAAGAAATGTGTGCTCACAAGTAAATAGGTCTTTGTGTTAATTCGTCCCAGGTTCCAATTTTGGAGGTTTGGGGAATGTGGAGCACGTCTTTATCACCATTGCTCCCCCGGTCCACTCTGACCCGGAATGGTAGTACCTGTTAGGGTCCTATCTATGGGTTAAATAGAGAAATGTGTTTATGAAAAAAAAAATTGAGTATCCATTAAGAATGAATTCATTTCAAAACTTAAGTCGGCATTAAATGACCCACTGAGGTTGATATGCCATAAAACAACCCAAACCATAATGGAGAAAGTAGTATTAGATTTTTTTTTTATCATCTTTTGGATTGGTATTGACTGTTTGAAACGACCACTGAAATTGCATCTCACTTGTAAGACAATTTCAGTTAAAACTCTTTGACAATTCATGATATATCTACGACATCTGACAAAATACGTTGGCAACTGCAGAAATCTTAAGAAACAATAATTTTGACAAATTTTTTCTAAAAAAAAAAAAAAAAAAAACCCAAACAAATGGGATGAAAATGCTGGATCGACACTTACTACGAAAAAATTGACCTTGTGCTGCATCCCAAGAAGTTGAGTAAATATCTATTAATAATGGAGATTCGCTTCCGGTTTTTGTCTGTAACGAAAACTGCGTCACTGCTTACGTCACATTACCCAACACATAATCCAACGTCATAACATAGAATAAATATACTCAAAATGTGAGCATGCAACGTTAGACAATCCTCATTGTTTCAATAAATAGATGCCGGTGTTATATATTTATATATAGATTGTTTTATTCTAATATAATATTTAAAGTTATCGGAACTGTTTCCATTTCAAATTGTCTTTCTTTCTTTTTTTTACTCCTTTAATAAATTTGACTATTTTACATACTTATGGTACATTGAATTTTCAGCTCCCATCCCTTCAGGCAATATCTTTCAAAAAATTATTTTTACATCGCCCAGAGGGCGTCTTTTTATTTTGCTAGTATATATAATGGAGATAACTATGAAATCCTAAATCGAAGCATTTTATCATCATGGTCTGCTGTTTCAATAGAAATTTAACAGGTTCCCAGTTTGTCTAGTAGAAATTAAATTTGATGAAAAATCAGTTTTGGTCTCAAGGTCAAATTATATATTACAAGGTAAGTGATACTTAAAGCGTTTAGCTTCAGACAACACCTACCCCCCTATCCAAAATGAGGTGGGGTCAGGTTCATTACCTGATGTTTGAAGCAAGGTTGTAATATATTTCCTAATCAATAAATTGACAGCCGGAAGACCAGGAGGAAATGACTCACGTGTAGGCACAGGAAATGTGTGGGTGTCAACATGGACCTGAAAACAAAAACAGGATATTGCTTTGAACTGTTTGAACTGATCTTCGATAGCCGGAAGACAGGTGTAAGTGACAACGCATAGGTACAGAAAATGTCGGTGTAGCCCATAACCAATAAAAAAAAGCTGCAACGGCAAGGAGGTGTGTCTACAGGAAAACTTTGTATGTGTCAATCAAAAGAGGAGTGGCCCTGTTGAGTTAGAGAGTTATAAAAACTCTTAGAAATATGGGTGGAACAGATTGCTCGCTGTCAGAACTCCTGAAGGCTCCTGTGTATGTGGATTCTCTACTGACGACGTTCTGTCTATGCACAACAAAGAATAAAAATATAACTATATATATATATATATATATATATATATATATATAGTGTGTGTGTGTTCCGTGTTCTTTATCAGGTCCAGTGATGATATATAACAGGTAAGTGATGCATGATATACAAGTTAACAGATTAAGATAATTTTGTTATATTTATCGAACTTGTTAATCTATTTTTTTAAATATTTTGTTTCTGTCTCTTTTTTTCTTGTGGCAAGAAAATTCTGCTGTAATGCAAATCAATTGTGTTTCTTTTTATATTTATGAATATTCTTAATATATACTTCAACCAACTTTTTATATTTTAACTTTATCATTTTAAGTATAAGCTTTAGAGCTTTACAAATATATATGTGTGCACACACACACACACATACAGGTGTCCTGGGTATGACATTAAACTGCATCTAATAGTGAAGTTCCAATTTTGGAGCTCTGGGGAGTATGGAGTAGACCTTCATTGCTATTACTCCCAGGACCACTCTGACCTGTAGTAGTAGTAGTACCTGTTAGGGTCCTATCTATGGGTTAAATAGAACAAAATTGAGTTCAAAATGAAAATGTTGAATACTCATCAAGAATGAATAAACAAAAACGTCTTCGGCATAAAATAACCCAACAAGAGTTGACATGCTATAAAATCCAAACAAAGAACACACACACACACGGAGTTTAAAAAAAAAATGTATATCATTTCATAATCTAATAACTTGACCAATTCTCATTCAAATGAATTAAAATTTTAACAAGAACTAAAAATTCTGTTTCCTTTTTTTTTCTTCTCCTTTTCTGCTTTAGAAATGCCATTCAATGGAAATGAAAAGACATTTAAAAGAATTTTGAGTCGTTTTTACACATGATGTTAAAATTTGGAATCATTTAAATGAGAATTGGTCAAGTTTCCGGCTATCGAAGGTCAGATTACAAAATGACATCCAATTTTTAAAAAATAGATTGGACTCTTTAGCCTTGGTATAGCAACTGGAAGCTGTACGTTGATTAGAAATTGATCTTGTATCACATCCTGCCCATGACTAATATCTGAAGAAGACCAGAAGATACAACAGTTGGGGTATTAATAACTAAATTAGGAGCTGGCTAATTCTGATGCAATAAAAATGGAGAGATGAAACTTTGTGCTAAAACAAACATGCAACCTCCATAATCATTCAGTAATATTGCTCCAGCTTATCACTGGATATCAGATCCAGGGGGTGGGGTGGGGGAGTATTATATGCATCATACGAGTGTGTGGCACCAGAAACCATGGGTAGCAGCAAGGTGGATCAACCCAAAACGCTTGTCAACGGTGCACTTGACAAGATGCTTAGTGGATGAACCTCATAGGTCAACAGTTGGGATCAAACAGTTCAATCAGAAAACTATTACTACTCATCTCTGAAGGGGGGGGCGTACCTGTTGATGAGTTAACAAAACAGACAATGAAAGATAACTATGACTGATAACCAAACCATATTGCCCTTAGTGTGGGTCAACAAGGAATGTATTCTGCTAAATATTAAAAAAATACAAAATCCTCTTTTAATACTTCATTCCACTTCTGGTGTCTCATACTAACTTTTTAAAAAAAGGACAAATTCCTTCACTATTTAATTCTATATTAACTTTAAAATAAAACTCCAAATCCACCATTAATGTTTCATTCTATTCATTGGATCCCGTGTTTACCTAAACAGATAAAATCTTCTTAATGTTTCATTTCATTGTCCTATACCAACTTTAAAAAAAAAAGAAAAATTCCTTTTCTATTTATTTCTATAATACTTTTTTTTTTTAAGAATGCCAAATCCACTATTAATGTTTCATTCCACACTGCATGATCCATACTAACTTAACCCACCCCTACAAAAAAACAAAAAAAATTTCTTCACTGTTTAATTCTATATTTTCCTTTTTTTTTTTTAAGATTTCAAATCCACTGCTACTTTTTCATTGTATTCCTTGCATATCATATTGACCTAAAACGAAAGATAAAATCCTCTTAATACTTCATTTATATTTTTTTTATACTATACATTCTATACTAACTTTAAAAAAAAAAAAAATGGCCAAATTCCACACCCTGTGTCCCATATTAACTTACTCTCACAATGTTTAATTCTATACTTTCTTTCTTTTTTTTTTTTAAAGATCCACATTCACTGCTAATTTTTCATTGTATTTCTTGCAAAAAGAAATATAAAATATTCTTAATATTTCATTCTACTTGTGTCCCATACTAACTTTAAAAAAACCAAACAAATTAATTCACTATTTAATTCTATAATTTCTTTTAATAAAGGTCCAAATCCACCACTAATATTTCATTGTATTCCTTGCATGTCATGTTTACCTAAAAAGAAATAAAATCCTCTATTAATATTTCATTCTACTAAAAAAATCACTCAATACCTGCATGTTAAATTTTTTTTTGTTTTTTGTTTTTTGTCTTTTAAATCATTTCCTTAATTCATTATTTTCAGTCTCTTTTTAATTTTAGCCATTGAATGCAACAAATCATTTTTATTCTTTCTTATAAAAACCATTTACTATTGTTTTCCTCATTTCTTGTTTTTGCAAACGTTTCCAATAATTCAACAAGTAATTTAATTGAAACTTCTAAAAAGTTTATTTCTTCTTCATTTGGTGAGGATGAAGTTTTCTAATAATTAATTTTCCAAGCTTCTTTTTTTCTTCTTTTTATTAATCCGCTATTTTTACAGCTCTAAACAAATTATTTTTTCACATATTCCCCCCCAAATATTCCCCTTTTTTAAAAATCCTTACAGCATGAGAACCTAATATACTTAGTTTCATGCATTTGACACACAAGAACCAAGTTAACTTGTTTTTGATAGTGGGCTACTTTCTGAAATTCACCACATTTCATATGATGTAGTAAGCACATTTGATTTTTATTGACCAATAGAGAAAGAGGTTACAAAAACTAATTTGTATATGATTAACATATATCACCAGCTTTACAGCATATTTCTAAATTAATAACGAAAGTGAAACTTTAATTTCAACAATAAAGCAAAATTGTGGAAGATAATTTCTCGATTTGTACTTCTGATTCCATACATGGCATCAAGTGTCCACACAGAGTTGATGAATGCAAGTTTTTGCTGGTTGGCCAACACTGGTGTGTCCATATATAGTAGTCCATAGGAGAATGTCACTTATGAGTTCATTCTTACTTCTCCAACAGTGTCCAGCATGTCTTACTTGGATGATTTGTGATGAGTTAAATGGCCGTACAAATCCAATTTTGTAGGGTGATACTTCTTGGATTTGTTCAAAACAACACGTCCCATCTTGTCTAGTTTTCATCTAGATTTTTTCCCAATTGTTTTGTTAGAGTCAAAGAATTCTTCCAGCTTGGAAGAATTCTTTGTTTTATTTTAGCAAAGAGATCAGATTTCCATATGGTTGATAACCTGTCAGTAATAAAGGACATCTTAAGGCTTGACATTTTCTAAATCTCAGAAAATCTGAGTTATAAACATCAAGATTTTCAAAAGTTCAATAATAATAATAATAATAATAATAATAATAATTGTCTCTTTTCTATAAACCCTGCCTTGGCCTTGCTATGTACTTGGCTTTTTCTTTTCTTTTAGTTAATCTAAAATGATCATCAAATTGGAAAAAAAGAAAGTACTATTCTGTTACATTTCAGCTGTACTTCTTGTCCTGGGTATAACATTAAACTATCTGATGGTGAAGTACCAATCCTGGAGCCCTGGGGAATGTGGAGTACCCCTTCATTACCACTACTCCCAGGTCCACTCTGACCCGGAGTGGTAGTACATGTTAGGGTACCACCTATGAGTTAAATAGAAAAAAAAAAGGAGTTGAAAAAAGAAACTGAGTTTGAAAAAAAAATTGAGTATCCATCAAGAATGAATAAAACAAAAACGACTTTGGCATAAAATGACCCAACAAGGGTTGACAATGCTGTAAAGTCCAACCAACCCATAGTACTCTCCCTTTGTTTTTTTTTTAGTTTTGTTCTTTTTTGTTTTCTATTTCTCATATGCTATGCTATTCTTTTGCCAGAACTTGAAAAATTAAGACTAGATTCTTTGGAAAACTCTGGAGGTAAGTTTTTAGGGATGTTTGGGGGGGGGGGTTAAAAAAAAGGGAAAGACCTTGACCCTAGTAACATACATGCTATTCCATATATTCATCCTAAAGTTCAACATACTTGGCAGGTACTTGTACAGAAGACCTCTATTAAAGTCTAGCTGGGTTAGATTTGCCTCAAAACAGCCCATGTTATTAATGCATTTAAAATCCTTCAGTATTAAAGGCATTCCTATGTATAATTTTTCATATAGAAATCAAAATAAAATTAAAACAAGTAATCTTTTTAGTTCTTATTTAGTTTCATTAGTCTTTCTAATTTAATATATTTTATTAGGTTAAAACTTAAATACATAAATATGCAAGGAACATAGTTTTCCTATAATTAATTGATCGGCTAGAAATCACAAGGTTCCTAGTTCGATACCGGCCCTCGCCAACTCAGCGTATGAGTAGCACAGGGATCTGTGCGGTAAAGTAAGGAGCTGATGGTAGGTGTGGCGCTCCACCTCAGACGCAAAAAACAATCTCCTTGGTCTAGCGCTAGTGAAAAGGGGATAGACTCCCTCGCTGATTGGCTGATACCGACATTAGGCTGCCCCGACGACTTTACTTACTTAGTAGGACCTGTGGATATACCAGAGTATGATAATTCAATTATTACAATGTTTGATATGTTGCAAAATAGTTCAATATGTAAAAAGTATAATAATCTTGATTTAACACTCTCGCACTGTTTCTTAAAAGGAGGGGGTAAAATATTTACATTGAATTGCCGATAAAAATCTGGGCAGAGGCATTTAAAATATTTATATTAATTTGCCAACAAAAAAGTGATAAAAACAAGACTCAGAAAATATCTAAGTTGGGCTGGAAAGTCGCCCAACGCTGGCTTGCTAAAACATAGTATAAATTAAGGCAGAAGGCTGGGACAACATAAGATCAAAATTACCAAAATATATTCCATAATTCACAATTTCAATATTGCAATTAAAACAAACGTAACATTTTTTTCTTTTTTTTAATTCATTTTAATCTTACGTTGGGCATTTAAGCGATGCAAGACCATTTGGAATGTTTCATTTTTAAAAATTGGGTGAAATAAAATGGGACAAATAAGAAATCTGTGATTAAGCGACACCAGATAATCTGCTTTTACATTTTTGCATTACATCTGGAACAATTCTGACAGTCTCATTTTTAATCAAAGGGTGTTGCAGGATGATAATGGACGAAAGATTTAGGAACAAGCATATTAATATATAGATTATAATTTTTAGTACTAAAATATAATTGTTTATTAAAAAAAAGAAAATGAAGCAAATGACCAAAACTTACTCCTATCTGGATGGTGCATATAAATATTACATCTTATGGAGATTGTGTGTTTTTTCTGTCAATAACTGAAACTATATCACTACTCAAGTCACCATTCCCTTAATTATTTACATCACATTCTCTATGATTTTATTTTTTATTTAAACCTCAATTATTAATAAAATCGTTTTACATTATTAATATTGTGGGACTTATCTACATACTAATAACATGCAATAATATACAAAATAGCAGTTTATAGTGTGAACAGGAAGGCTAATTTGCATATTGATAATAAAAATTTTATTTTAATAAATATGGGCTTAGTATTATTGATTTCTAATTGTTTGGTTTTATCTTAATGGATATGAGCAAAAATCTCTGGGATAAATCTTAAAAAGAAATCCATTAACAAGAAAAAAATAACTAATTTTTTTATTCTTTGCTTCCTATCTTAACTAAATAGTTAAAATAGGATAATTTAGCAATGAAAGATGGGAGTGATGGAAGAGTAAGTTTCAGTTGTCCTATTTTTCGATTATACCCCCCTCTGTTTCAAATCTTTTAATCTGCATTCTAATTTAGTTTCATTAGCCTTTCTAATTTAATATAATGTTTCATTACATTAAAACTTAAATACTTGCACCTGGAGCGTGCATATATTTGCTAGGTTTTTTTTGTTGGGGGAGGGTGTATATTACTGAAGACGTTTCCTTGGTGGGCTGTTCTGGACAAGTACCTTTTTTACATATTGTCAAGTTTCTTTAATCCTTTCCCCAAAATTAACATTTAAAAAAAGATTGTCATTTTGGTTGAGCTAAAAATTTGTTAGCATTATTTATTTTTGTGCCTTTTATTTGGAGTGTTACTAACAAATTTATAAAACAAGATCTAGTTAGAAAAAAAAAAAAATGACAGTACCTTGCTTTTAGAATTTGTAGCAGCTAAATTCATTCAAGTTTTTATCAGATCATACTGATTAAAACTAAGAATTTATATTTTTTAAATTATGTCTTAAAACACAAAATCTACTTTCTGTTTCCAGAAAGGTAAAAGGAAAAACAATATAGTTAAGTGGAAGAAATATAATATAGTACGTGCTGACATGTGTGTTTTGACAATATAATGTTGATACAATGCAATCTAAATAAAAATAAAACAATAATAGAAAGCATTGTATAAACCATTCGTCTTTTTTAGAGCACACTTATATACAATGCCTTCTATTGTTCTATATACAATGACTGTATACAATACAATAATTTTATTTAAATTGCATTGTATTAACATTATATTGTTGAAACATGTGTCTCAGCACGTACTATATCATATTTCTTCCACTTAACTATATTGTTTTTCCTTTTATCTTTCTTGAACATTTGTCGGATCTAATTCCATCTTTGTTATTCACATTAGTGTTTAGAGCAAACACATGTTCACACAAAAATGAAATAAGCTTGCGACGAAAATAAGTTCACATTAGGAGAAACAAAATTATAAACAGACAGACATTCCAGTGGATATGTCTCTGTAAGTGTAAAACATGTAAATAAATATAACTCACTTTCAGTCATCCTGTCCCAAATATGGTCAGACATGTGCCCCCCCCCCATCAAAAAAAAAAAAAGTATTATAGTTCTCGTGTATAATCCATACTCCTAACTTTTAGGCTGAAAATTAGTGCATCTTATACACAAATAACACTGGTTTACAAAGAAATTGAGGCAAGCACAAAAATAGCTGTTTTAACCTAATTTGGGGGTGCTGAATTCAGATTGGAAATCCGTTTTTACTCATCACCTCTAGTTTTTTAGGTATGCATACTGTACATAAAGGCGTATATGCATTCAGGGTTAATTTCTAATATTGTGTGACTTATGACTTTTTTAGTTATTAAGCAATAAATGTAAATGATAGCATTACATTATATATATATATATATATATATATATATATATATATATATATATATCAAGACAGATTTTGGCAGTTAAGCGTAGCCAACACGTCTCCATCAACAGCCAGTAGCGCACTGGCAGTCAGCAGATCATCTAAGAAAACACATTTCTAACTGTCTGCAGTACTATGAATTGTATACAGTGTGTCATCCAAGTATATTTATTCCGTCAATGTTCTTTATCTATCCTGTTTTATCTGTAATAAGCTGCTGCAACTGTTGAAATAAGCATGTATATACTCTGTATATACTAAAATGAGACTATTTAAAAGACAGAAAACTTGAGGTGATAGGGCAAAACTGTTTGAATTCAGCACACCCAAATTAGTAAAAACCACCTATTCACATTCTTGCCTCAGACAAAAAATATTTTTTTGTAAACCAGTGTAATTATGGTATAAGTTTTACTCCTGGAGTACTTTGCATAATGTGATATATACTACCTAACCTTGCCATAACTTCCCAAATTTATTTCCAAGTTATAGAAATTATTTTACAAAAAGATTTGTTAAAATCACATTAAAAAAAAAAAATTGCCAAAAACAATTCTAATAATTAAAACTTGGGAATCCAACATTTTAGGGTTCGGATTCAGTCCAGAATATTTTTAAGTTGCTCAAGGAGTCGACCTGATTAAAAAAAATGGTATGATACATTGAGCCACAACCTCTAGGAGTAAAGTTGAAAAAATGCGAAGCATGCATTTATCATTAGAGATAGTAAACAAAGTTACGTAAGATCTTCATCATCTTAACTAAAAGCCTTTTAGGTATTAGCTAGGCTATACAGAAACAGAATTAGTGTTTCAATATTTTTCTATATCTCATTGGATGCTGAAGAAATATTTTTGTAGGCTACCATAGCTAAAAGTTAAGTTATTCATTACATACAATATATGATAAAAACACCTTTTTGTGGCTAAACATTTTGCACAAAGTCGTTGATTACTCTAGTATATTACAGTATGTTCTAAACTTTTTTTATTTTGTGCTCAGTTATTAAATAAATGATAATTATGAATGAATTTCTGTTTTCAGCCGAAAGCTCTGAAAATGTACAACCAAACGGGCAGAATGGAAACTGCAATGGAAGTGAAAAAGAAAATGCTGGTTTTACACTTAAAGAACTTCATCCAAGTGAACCTTATGAAAATGCAAAACAAGGATCCCCCAAAATGACTCTGGCTTTCAATATTAATTAGAAAAACTGAACCCTTCAAAAGAATTAGATGAATCTGACTGTGTGCAGAATTCAACAAAAGAATTAGAGATGAATTCGATGAAGAGACAAATGGATCAGTCCATTATTAACAATAGGAGTGATAGGTGTGGAAAAAATAGAATTACGTTCATTTTGACTCTGTAGCTGACATTAAATGACAAAATGACAGTAAAAAAACTGAACCCTTCAAAAGAATTAGATGAATCTGACTGTGTGCAGAATTCAACAAAAGAATTAGGGATGAATTCGATGAAGAGACAAATGGATCAGTCCATTATTAACAATAGGAGTGACAGGTTTGGAAAATATAGAATTACATTACTGTAGCTGACAGTGAAAACCATGTTTTTAAAGCAGACACATGCAAGTTTCTTTACTTAAGTAACATTTTTACAACTTAACCATTTTTTTTTTATTGCCACAAATTCTAATGAAACTTCAATCACTTATTTTGTGTTATTTAGATTTTTCGGACTGTTGTCCTCATCTTTATTGTTATTTCAGCTGATGTGCCCTCCACCTTTCTTCAGATATTTTTTGTTGTAAACAAGAGCCTTCATGGAACATCGAACCAAACCCTTTATTTAATCCATTGGTGCTGAAATGTTGTGTTCATAACAATAAAGATGAGGCCAACAGTCCAAAAAAATCCAAACAACACAAATCATCAAACCTCATTTAAAAAATTCAAATTCAATTGCTCAGTCACACATAGGAAGTGATTATTTTTTTTTACCTTTTTTTTTTTTTTTCAAACTCAGACAACTTACCGCACCAATAGCAAAGGGCTAATCACAAATTAGAATATCAAATCAAGGAAAAGATAAATTATTTTAAAATGAAAGAAATTTCCTATTATTTGATATTTCTGAGAAATTTCTCATTCTTTCCAACGTCATACATACCCTTAAAAAAACAAAAAAAATCCCAGAGAAGATTAAAAAAGATAATTGTGAAATAAAGATTAATATGTAACAGCAATAAATAAAATAAAAACAGTAAGTAAAATACTTTGAGAATGACAACTTTTTAAGGTGAGTCTAACCAATCAATAAAAATAAAAGATTCTTAACTTATAAGCATTCAAATATAAACAAAATAGATATATTTATATTTATAAAAATTTCAGTCTTAATATGAAAAACCCTATCATTAAAAAAAACAAAATAGATATTTATATTTATAAAAATTTCAGTATTAATATGAAAAACTATCATTAAAAAAATTTTTTAAAAAAATTCAATTTTGAGCCAAAATAATTCTATTAAGATTCTCTAATTTAGAATTTAGTTTGGGAAATAATGTAAGATTTTAATTTGAAGAATTCTTACAATATGGCACCACTGAGCTTAACTGTTTCTATAAAAACCTTTCATTATAATTACAATATAGTTAACTCAGGTCAAAACATTTACATGGTATTTAGAGTAAACACACACACACACACACACACACACACATATGTTCACCCAACAAAAATGCAAAAAGCTTGTGTCAAAGATAAAGTCCAACTAGGAGAAACAAAATTATAAACACACATTACAGTGACTATTTTTGTGTAGAGACATAAAACAAAAGTGTTTGTTACATATCGTTTGGATCATAGATATAACTTACATTCAGTTATACCGTCCTGAATATGGTGATGCATGTAGTCAGATAAAAAGTTAATATCTAGTTATTGTTTAATATGCGCTCCTAACTTTTAGGCTTCAAAATGTGCATGTTATACACAAATAATTAAGGAAATCTCTAAAGAATTTAACCTGAAATATAACTTGAGTTTTTTTCTTCCTAATTTAAAAATCACTAGATAAAGATTGAAAATGAATGATTGTTTTATTATGAAATTTTAATCTTATATTTTTAGCAATCTCATTTTGTTGTACCAGACTAGACTGATTAGTTAAACAACTAAGTATACTAGTTCTTAAAAGTATTTAGTCTATGTTCATAACTGGTTATTACCCGGACACTTATCTTCATGTTGCCATATTCTATTTTGTGTGTGTGCACACATATATATATAATTTTTGTGCAGTAAAGATTTTACAGATTAAAAATTCTTTTAGCATTAAATTCTAATAATTGTGTGTGTGTGTGTGTGTGTGTGTGTATATATATATATAAGATTAATAAAGAAACTTATTAGCTTTTTACTTATTAGCTTTAGTTTCCTGGCGGTTTTGTATGAATATATATATATAAATTGTTTTTTCTTTTGGCCAAATATTGTACCAATAGATTATTTTTGGTTGGTACGATTATCTTGGTATTTTCTTTTTTTCTCCCCGGATAATGTTTTATTGTATATTTTTTTACAATCAAACTATTTGCTGGTTTTTTCTTACCGCGAGGATTTACCAACAAGTTTGGTATATTAAATTATATATATTACACACACAATTATGACTAGAATTTAATGCTAAAAGCATTTTTAATCAGTAAAATCTTTTCCAGTGCTCAATATCAGTGATAGAGCATATATATCTAAGAATAGCATAGGCAGAGTCAATGGCACTTGGTAACTCTGAGTTTCTCATCTATGCAATCTTCTAACCAAAACAAGGAACTGACAGTTACCAAGCACCATTGACTATGTCATCCTATCATTATATATAAATGTTTTTGTCTACTTCATTGTTATATATATATACTAGCAAAAGTACCCGGTCCATGACCGGACTAAAAAAAAAATTAACACCAGGTAGTGAGTGGGTAAGAGAGAGAATAAGATGAAATATTCATAGAATTAAAAAAATGTAATCCTTAAATTTAGAGTGTTTTGAAATATAATTCTATTTTTCAAAAACTGTTTTGTACATATGACAAAAACTTTGAATACCCAGTAACAATGAATAAAACAAACATGACTTCGCCATATAATCGATTTAAAATATATATGAGTATCATTTGCCTTTCTACGACCATATTCATAGAAGTTCAAAGCCTAAGTAAATAAAAAATATTTGAGGTGGGTACAGGGATGTACTCATTTCAAATATAAAAGCCTTTACCGATAAGTGGGGTGGAAGGTTTTTTTTTAAATCTTAGAACTGTCTTTTTCGTTACAGTTTGGAATTTCAAAGATGAATTGTGCCGACGGGAGACGGGGTGGGTAGGTGTATCAGCTTAACCGTGTTTTTTGTTTTTTGAAATGAACATTCGTATTTTCTTTCATAGAGCGACGGAGTCTTCTGTCTGGGAAGTTTAAAACTAAACTCGTGTAGACGTGAGTAGGGAGGGTGTGTATACTGTATTTTAAAATTTTTTGTTAATTATTGAATTATATCGTTTAATTATTGAAAATCAAAAAACAAATTTTGTGCGTTTTTTAGTTATAAGCATATCAAGTAGTATGCAAGATTTCAAATCTGAATGACCTCTCGTTTGTGAGTTATAAGTCGACACGTACATACCAAACTTCCTTTTATATATATATATATATATATATATATATATACACACACATACCTAAGTTAGGATAGCATAGACACAGTCACTAAGTGCTATTGTCTCTGTCTACACTATCCTAACTTAAATATCTATGCTCTAACACAGATATTGAACACTATCAATAAATATAGCAAACTACATATATATATATATATATATATATATATATATATATATATATATAAATGACATCCTGTAAAGAGAAAGAAATTTCAGAGGAATGCACATTAATAGAATTTTTTTTGTTTTTAAATAAATAATATTCATGGAAATTTCCCAGAATTTGGTGATAAAAAAAAAAAGATAAATTTCTTCAACATTACGGACAAGTTAAATTGCTATTATGAATCTGCAATTGGAAAAGATGGGCGGATTCTTACTATTTTGGTTAACATATCCTTAAGATTTTATTTTTTTAGACCCAGTGTGAGGTTCAATCTAAAAAGAGACAATTCTAATCCAAGATTGATATTTGAACTCATCCATCATTCCTGCCTCACAGACTGACTTCAGCATTTTCAAAGTTCCGATTGATAGACAAAGAAGTCAACGTATTCCTGAGATATTATAAGAAATGTATATATGAACATTTTTTTTTTGGAGGTGAAAGACACCACTGACAGTGATCATATCCAGAATGAAAGAAATGAAAACAAATGAGTTGATTTTATCCAAAGAATAATGATTCTTCCATGGATAGTGATTTCTTTTTTTTTTGTTTTAAATAAACGAAATATTTTTTTTAAAGTAAAAAAAAAATAAAAACCATACATTTGTCTTTTCCTTCTCTTTGTCTTTAGTGTTAAAGAAAAAGTATTTATTAAAAAAAAAATTACAGCCAAAGTTCTTTTATTTTATAATTATATATTTTTCAGGTTTCTTGCACACACACACACATTATATATATATATATACACATAGCATACATACATATTAGATGACCCATGAACATGTTGAGTTTCCTTTGTAACAGTAGTCCATAATGATATTGATGCATCTATTTAGGAAGGAGTGAAGGATTCTAATTAACATTTCATTGTTATCTATTATACTGAGAGAGAAAAAAGTTGTCATTCAATTGTAAATTGGACTGGAAAGTGCTTTATTCTCTAAGAACATTTTAATGTTATTAGGATTTTTAAAAAATAAAAAAATCAGATGTAATTTTTTTTTTCTGGTTACGTCAATAATTTCCAGGCTAATTTTTTTTTTTTTTTGTTGGTAAAACATTTTTTAATCATTCAAATTCTCAATATAATGGACATAACTATAAAATACTAATTAGAATACTTCACCCTTTCCAAGATAGAAGCATCAGTATCATCATGGACTGATGTCTCAACAGGAACCACACAGGTTCACAGGTTGTCCTATATGTGTATGTATGTATGTATATATATATATATATATATATAGTAAGTAAATAAATAAACACTTATTCTCAAATGGGATCTTTTGGTTTGGTTTCATTGTTTAATGTCATATCAACCTTTGTGGGTTATTTAATACCAAACCCATCATCCTCCCAACTATGGGTTAAACAGTACCACTACTGTTCTTTAGAACAGTAGTGGTACTGTTTAACCCATAGCTGGGAGGATGAGGGTGGTGTTTATACTTTTCCAAAGAGTATTAGTCTGAAAGTGAACAGAATAGTGTGACTGGAGTTCAGCCTGTTAGCCACTATACCACGGGGACCCCCCCCCCTCAAGGGATCTTTTAATCAATAATTTAAACAATTTCAAGAATATCAGGTCAAATTTTTATTTAGTGAATTTGCCATTTGGAAATTTTACAGTTTTTAATCTTTCAAAGACAAAATTAATCAGATCTATTTTCTTTTATAGGATTATTAACTAAGTAAAAAAAAAAAAAATTTTTTTAAATTAAAAAAAATTTGTCATTTAGTGATAGCTCAATGTAAGGCATTTTCCTATTGGCTGCTTTTGACCAATTCAATGTAAATGTATGAAACGTCATTACACTGCGGCAGATCTATTTTCTTTCATAGGATTTTTAAGTAAAAAAAAAAAAAAAATTGTAAGACTCTTGCAGGCAGAACAATATTTTGTCATAAATAAAAGGATCCAACTTGTTTTTTTTTATATCAGTTGATAGAAACTTGCAAAATAAAAATAGTGTTTGGTGGAAAAATAAGCAATTTTTGTGAAAAGTCTTAATTTATTTAGATACATTTAAAAAAATAAAATTTCAGAAAATAATTTGTGTGGATTGAGTAGAGAATTTTGCTGTATGCACCTTTCTGATAATCTTAAGGTGAGTTTTATTTCCTCAGATTATTTCAAATTTCAGAAATGTTACACTGCTTTTAAGCAAGTGGATCTATCACTCTCTCATATATATATATATATATATATATATATATATAGAAAGTAAGTAAAGTCGTCGTATTGGCCTATAGTTGGTATCAGCCAGACGAGGGAGTCTATCCCCTTTTTACTAGAGCTAGACCAAGGAGATTATTTTGGCGTCTGAGGTGGAGCACCACACCTATCATCAGCTCCTCACTCTACCGCACAGATCTCTGTGCTACTTATATGATGAGGTGGCGAGGGCTGGTATTGAACTAGGAACCTTGTGGTTCCTAGTCAGACGCTCTACCGACTGAGCTAAACCAGCCCTATATATATACACACACATTATAGGTGAATGGTATCAAGTGTTTCCGTGATAGGATTCAACCAAAATTGAGAACTCAAACGTACATATAAAGATTTTGCGTATATACATATAAATAGAAATGTATGTACATATTTTTACATATACGGCGTGTATTATAAATAAATATATTAAAACCTTTATAAAATTAAGGTTTTAATATATATATATATGTGTGTGTCGATGTATGCAAGAGAGGTGCAGGGTAGTATAATAGTTACCACCACAGGAATCAGCAATTAGCTTTCATTCAAAGCCGTTTGCTAGATTTTCATTCTGTACTAATGCCTTGGGAGAAGGCATGAATCCACTTCCCTGTGCACTCTCCTATCCCCAGATAACTTGACAAAATGTCTTACCACTGGTATGCCATGACAGTAAATGGAGAAGTGAGTGAGTGAAAAAAGCACTTGGGCAAACCACTGTCTAACAAATTATCTTTCTTGTCCGAGCGTTAACAGCAAAAATGCTCTTACCTCCATTGTCAACCTTGACAGGGACCAATCAATCATACATGTGCATGGGGTCCTGGAGTTGTTTGTCAGTAGGTATAACTGAAGCACGGACACCTTGGAAGGGTGATTCTGCCTTTATGTGGTAGAGAATTTCAACGGTCGGTTTTTGGTTGTCCGTCTTCTGCTGTTCAGTTCAGTGTCACCCCCCCCCTCAATTATTAGGTTTGTCAGTTCTTCATCGTATGGATGATTATCCTTTCATCACGGGTCACTCAAGTTTGATTATTGGGTTTGTTAGTCTGTTTTCCAATGTCCAGTTTAGTCATTGGTCCTGTGTCAGATCACTCGAGCAGCTAAGAATCGACAGAACTTGATTTACAAACGTGATCTTATTTCTCTGATTTTTTGAGATGAGAGTCCAACTAGAAATACCTGAAGAAGGCCGAAGGGCACATCAGCCGAAGCATTGTACAGATAACAATAAAGATGAGGACAATAGTCCAAATAATACAAATGTGATCTTGTTATTCAAAATCTATATAAAGACTTTCTGAAATAAAATTTATGAGGAATCAAAGAAGTTTTATATGCTAACAAACTGGCATTGTACACATGTCAACCTGTCTAGGATCATTTTATGTCTGGAGGTTAGGGAATCACATTCACTGTACATACTTACATTTATTGTGTAGTTGTTTCTTAGGATTTTTTGCACAGTTATATGATACCGAGTATTCCTATCTCGTACAACTAATACAGTTGTATAGTTTCAAGTATTCCTATCTCGTACTAATAATTATATGGTTTTAAGTAGGTATTTACCAAACCGATTCATCATATGACAAATTTGCAAGTATGGGACATCCAGTGAGGATAGAACTCACTATTCAGTAATAATGGATCTGCAAGACTAGCTTGCTAACCATTACACCACAACAGGAGGTCTTTAAATACCCAACCTATTCACCACGGGTAGGATGTGAAACAAGGTTGCAAATATGGAAAATCGAACTTGCTATTCAGTAGTAATGGATATGCAAGACTAGTTTGCTAACCATTATAGGACACCTTTATATGGTTACAAGTAACTAATAATAATAATAATAATATTTAGTAAAACAATTATAGATTCATGTAGCTATTCTGAATACAAATTATTGACAGTTATATTGAATCAAGTATTCTTATTGAATACAAATAATTGAAACTGCTCGAGAAGGAAAAGTATTAATCCAAACCTGTTAAAAACCGGTTTAAAATTGACCTTGTGTTGTATCCTGCTCGTAGTATAGGAGTTGAGTAACTATATACAGAATGTGACCAAAAAGCTACTGATATTGTAACATAATAGGGAGAGAGAGAGTGGGGGAGGGCAGGAATGTAAGAGCTATGTGTAGTTTAGCATGGAAAGTTTTTAGGATGAGTCAGCACAACACGACATTATGTTTTCTTATTGGTCGAGAGGTGTCCTGTGGTGAAGTGTGGAAGAGGGAGTTTGGAACGAGGTGGTGGTTGAATCAGACATAAGTCTACCACAAGGGCAGTTTCACTTGGGGGGAAAATAAAAATATCTCATGAGAAAAAAATAAGTTTTGCCTTGTGTTATTACTAAAAATTATAAATGGCACAAGGCAAGATGTCCTCCAGCAAACCTAAGTTATTTCCAGACTCAAAACATCAAAGAATTACCAGCCAACTCAACATCAGCCCAGCAATCAGATTCGAGCTTCTCCAAGTAGAACAAAACTAGAGATAAGTATACCATGAATTATTTTTATAAACATGTCGTCACTCCATTTCAAATGAGGGCCACTACGCTACAGTATGATATTCATTTATATCAAGAGTTAAAAAAAAAATATGTCATGGCTCTTCTTATGATTAAGAAAAATCTAATAATAAAGAGAAAAGATGATGATTATGATTATTATTAATAATAATAATAATAATTTGTTCTTGAGAATAATAATAATAATAATAATAATTTGTTCTTGAGAATAATAATAATAATTTGTTCTTGAGAATAATAATAATAATAATAATTTTTTTCTTGAGAATAATAATAATAATTTGTTCTTGAGAATAATAATAATAATAATAATTTGTTCTTGAGAATAATAATAACGTGCAGATAACAATCAGCAAAAATACAACTGGAATATTGAAAAATCTTTTTACTTGGTCTCTAACAAGGCACTTATTCTTTTTACACAAGAGGCACATCAGATAGGATTTGTGTAAAAATCAGGTTATTTGCTAAGCATAGCTTAGTCTGGCTCAAGGCCAGTGGGATACCTATTAGGACTGAACACATGGCATGAGTAAACCCTGATAGTTGCATATAAAAATAATATTAAATAAACAGGTAAGCATTAAAAATAAAATTAACCTTCATCATTTGATATTTCTAATGAGAAGGATATGCTTCATCATCTATATATAAAAAATAAATACTAAAAACTAAAAAAGTGTAAATAGTTGGAAACTAATTGTTGTTTTGAGTGATCTAATCAAAACTTATCAAGATAAACAGAATCGGATATAAAACTGATTTAAATTTGGTATTTTTATTCCTTAGAATATACGTTTCTTGTTTTTGACTCCCCAGGGAACTCTAATTTATATTATAACTAGAAGCAGCTACCCAGCGTCGTCGAGGTAGAGTTGGGGGGAAAAAAACTGGTATATTGATTTGTTTACTTTTGAGATTTACAAATGCTGGACATTTTAATAGGAATTTCAATGCTATTTCTATGTATATTTAATTTTCAAATATCTTTGAATATAAATCAAAACTTCATAATTTTTGCACAAAAAGCAAGAACTGGTGATATTTAATGTGTGTATATATATATATACTTTGTCATTAATTGTTGTATTTTTGTAGTTACATATATATATATATATATATATATATATACACACACCAACTGCCCTTTATATATGTATAGATTAACAGTATCACTCTGAAGAATAATTTTGTATAGTAACAATGTTCAGGACATCACTGCAGACCCAAATGTGCTTTAGAACATCACTGTGTATTCAATGCCATCAAATACTTTAGCATAACCCAGTCCATCTATTTTTTCTTTTTATTTATTTTCTTTGTTTTCAATCTTACATTTAAATCAAACTTTATTCTGTTTTCATAATTCAAATAGTTTTCTTTCTACAATAAAAGGTAATATTGTGTTTATAATAATGAGCCCTATGTAATAACATTCTGTCTATGCATCTGATATGTTCGAAATGTGTATAATTAATAAAAATTATTCCATGACAACATAATTTAAGAATGGATTAGCTGTGACATCATTGAGGGAACATCTTATCTCTTATAGAAACATCTATTATATTTTACAGAAAAAAAATATGGTTGATCAAGTTGGTATGTAAAATTAAAAAAACTGATCTTCCACTTTATGTATCTCCAAATAAACATCAATGAAAACAAACAAACCAAGACTACCACCCTGTTGGCAGACCTTAGAATACACTGACTGTATCCCCTACAGATAGGTAAGATCCCCCTTTCAAAAAAAAATAAATAAATAAACAGATATGGGTAAGACACTAAACTGCATCTGATATTGAGACTCCAGCTATGAAACTGTGGGGAGTGTGGAGTACCTCTACATTGCCATTACTCCCTGGTTCACTCTGACCTGGAGTGGTAGTACCAGTTAGGGGTCTCATCTATGGTTTAATTAGATCTGTTTAAAAATTATTAGTATTAGATAAGAATATGTGAAACCATATAACTGTGTTTTCAAAAATGCCCCACCATCTTATAGGGTCTTGGGTTAGCTTAACATTACTGGCTAGTGGAGTTCTAATCCTGCAGTAGCCCTTGAATTAAACTGCAAACATCTCCACAAGTGTAAAAAGGCATGAATACATAAATGAAACTTTAATACTGACCTGATATTAGGGGGGGGGGTACAAATGTCAGGTGAAAACCTAACATTTGGAGTTTAAACTAGTCCCCCCCCCTTTTAAATGCCTGCCCAAATGTGGTGCATCTTATAAGTCTGTGCGTCTTATAAACCAACAAATGTAATACTTGGTGTTAAATAGGAATACTTGAAACGACTAAGCGCAAATTATTTGTAATAGATAGGAATAACTGATAAAACTGAAAAAAGTCTTAAGAAACAAGTTCACAAAAAATATAAATATAAACATACAATGAACATGATTCCTTAATCTCTAGGCATAAAATAACCCTAAACAAGTTGACAGGCTGTTGAAATCAATCAATCACTAAAACTAACAATTATGATTTTGAACTCTTCAGTTTTATGCAAAAAAAATAAATAAGAATAAAAATGTAAAAACTCAACCCGAGATATTTTGTATTTAAGCATCCACAAACACATATAAGTACAAAACACATTCAACGTTTCTTTCAGGACATTGACAATTTTCTTTAAAGCTATTCCACTAAGAAAAAGGCTGTGAATTATTAGCATCTCATGGGTTCTTATGTAGTTGCAATTGTCCAGCTTAAAAGTTTAAAGGGTTAAGTACGGTAATTATTTGTGTATAATAAGCACCGCTATCTTTCAGACTGAAAAATAATGGGTCTTATATATTTACCAAACCCTGCACATGAGCAGGAAGCAACACAAGGTCAATTTCTTAAGCAAAGTATAACAGTTTTGAATTCAAAGTTTTCCTTCTCCTAGACCAGTTACCATGCCATGGTAAAAGAGTCCTGTCTGCTCTACTATTTAACCATAGTTGGCAGGAGAATAGTTGGATACACACATTCCTCAAGAGTATAAGTGCTATGTGAAACGCAAACAGCCTCATCAGGATTTGAACTTGTTTCACCTAGTCCATTTCCAACGATGATAACCATTACACAATGCATCTACACAAATAAATTATGGTATGTAAATATCAAGGGGAGGAAGGTATAGGTTTCAAAATATGTCATAATAAATTTGTTGATATATAAGCTTATAACACCTTACCTTTACATTGTTTTCACCTCCGCCATATTGAATTCCCTCCCCTAACCAAAATGGCCAATATCTAAATAAATATTCTATATACAACTTCTTTCCTCTTATATACCAATAAGAATCTGTAAATATTTACATAGGAAACAAAATGGAGGGTTTAAATCTAAACTGAGTTGCCATTTTTTTTTTTAAGAATAAAAACTGTAAAGATGACAATTTTAACCAAATATAAACTCCAAACATACATCGATCCCATTATCATATTAAAAAAAAAAAAAAAAACAAATAAAAAAAACAACAACAAATTGATATAGAACAATTATCATTTTTTCATTCTTTCAATTTTTTTTTTTTCTTCTGGTTTTCTAAAATTTCACACTTAATATAAAGCTATGAGGACAAGATCGCTATGCGCAGTTGCTGGACTAACGTGCAGCAATGAGCAGCAGCTCTGCCAACAGTTTTTAGTAAATGTCTGTAGGAGAAGGATTTTCTAAATTCAAGACAGTTCATTGCATCAAGCCGGAGAACTGTGCACTTCGTTCTGATTTTTTACTCTCAGACTCTGGTTCTTTATCATCTGTTTCTTCACGTTCTTTATTCCAGCTCTCCAAACCCTTTGGCAATGTCGTGTCTTCATCAAGGGAACCTGAAAGAAGAAACATTATGAAATGCCAGTTTAAATTTTTATCTACTTATATATATAGTCATGCAATATAGTTTCACTATAGATTAAGAAGAAATTCAGTTGTTATGGTAATGCTATACATTTTTAGAAATTTAAGTATATCTGATTTTTTTTTTTACAGGTTTTTACAAGATAGAAAATGTGTGGAATTAAATAGTGTAGTCTTTCTTATTTTTACTTCTCTTATTAAAGGAAAGTTTAAAATATAAAAACTTTATAAAAGATAGAAATCATATTTCTTATTTTTACTTCTCTTATTAAATAGTCTTATTATTTTTTTAGGCTTCTTCTATCTTTCTAATGTCCTCTATCTTTTGCTGAGCCATATCAGGCTATCTGGGTTTTTTTCTTCAGAGTTGTCTATCTTTCTGCATTCTGGGTTCCATCTCGGTTCTTATATTAGGAAACACTGAGACATAA
Source organism: Doryteuthis pealeii (assembly GCA_023376005.1). Lineage (NCBI taxonomy): Eukaryota > Metazoa > Mollusca > Cephalopoda > Myopsida > Loliginidae > Doryteuthis > Doryteuthis pealeii. The sequence continues at coordinate 82,810,549 of CM042138.1, read as the reverse complement.
TTTTGTGTACAGACTTTTTTTTAATTCAATTTCCTGATATATCTTAACCTGTGTGCAACTAGAATCAGTTTGGACAGACACATTCGGCCCTGAAGGGCCTCTGATCAACTAAATCTACTTTCCCAAGACCTCACCTGATCATGTGACCCCGTAAGCCAATCAGTCTTGCTTTAGATGAACTCAAGGAAATCTCTTGGTGATTTTGCATAACCATTAAATTTAAATTTTAAACTATACTTCATTACAAAAATGATAGGCTATGCCTATTCATTATTTAACACTCACTATAACTTCTTATACTTCAGTATTTCTCTTGTCTTTTTTTCTATTTATTGTACAGATTTGAAACGATTTTAGTCAACCTATGCACCCGTGTTCCTAACTCTCAAACATAACTGATGTCATTATCTTAAAACAATAAATAAGCAGAAATGTCAATCTATAGTTAAACAAAAAAGAAGATAGGAACGAATGAGACGGGGGTTATTAGACGGGTTGGGGGGGGGTAATGAGACGGGGGGGGGTAATGAGACGGGAACGAATGAGACGGGGGTAATGAGACGGGAACGAATGAGACGGGGGTAATGAGAAATGAGACGGGAACGACGGGGGGTAATGAGACGGGGACGAATGAGACGGGGGGTAATGAGATGGGAACTAAGAAGACGAAGGAGATGGGAACGAAT
>CM042138.1:82634863-82804863 GCA_023376005.1 Doryteuthis pealeii | reverse complement strand
ACTTTGTGCTAGTTTGCTACATTCGCATAGTTCATAGTTTACAGTCTCATCTCTATTACTCTATTATTTTTTGATTTAGCTCAGTTGGTAGAGCATCTGCTTAAGAACCACAATAGTTACGGGTTTGATACCGGCCCTCGATGACTCTGCGCATGAGTAGCACAGCTTGGATGTGTGTGGTAAAATGGGGAGCTGATTGTAGGTGTGGTGCTCCACTTCAGACACCAAAACTATCTTCTTGGTCTAGCGCTAGTGGAAAGGGGATAGACTTCCTCATAGTCCAGATGGTAGCGACAATAGGCCACACTGCCGACTTTACTTTTACTTACTATATCAGCCCTCAATGACTCTGCGCATGAGTAGCATAGCTTGGATGTGTGTGGTAAAATGGGGAGCCGATTGTAGGTGTGGTGCTCCACTTCAGAGACCAAAACAATCTTCTTGGCCTAGCGCTAGTGAAAAGGGGATAGACTTCCTCATAGTCCAGATGGTAGCGACAATAGGCCACTCTGCCGACTTTACTTTTACTTACTATATCAGCCCTCAATGACTCTGCGCATGAGTAGCATAGCTTGGATGTGTGTGGTAAAATGGGGAGCCGATTGTAGGTGTGGTGCTCCACTTCAGAGACCAAAACAATCTTCTTGGTCTAGCGCTAGTGAAAAGGGGATAGACTTCCTCATAGTCCAGATGGTAGCGACAATAGGCCACTCTGCCGACTACTTTTACTTACTATATCAGCCCTCGATGACTCTGCGCATGAGTAGCATAGCTTGGATGTGTGTGGTAAAATGGGGAGCCGATTGTAGGTGTGGTGCTCCACTTCAGAGACCAAAACAATCTTCTTGGCCTAGCGCTAGTGAAAAGGGGATAAACTTCCTCATAGTCCAGATGGTAGCGACAATAGGCCACTCTGCCAACTTTACTTTTACTTACTATATATCAAGCATTATGTTCATTTTGAGCTTATATGTATTTACCAAACCTCCCCTGTGCAAACAGAATGTGACACAAGGTCAATTTTTAATAAGAGTTTGACAGGTTTGAATTCAGAATAGCTTATAGTGTCACATGATAACAATTACACCATGTACATCTAGTTTTATTTCAAACAAATTTAAAATAAATATTCCCTTGAATTTCAAAACATACTTTTACTACTCATATGATGTTCAGTATAGTAATGTTATTTCTTCCTTGTGTATTTTTAAGAGGATTTATTTGAATAACCATAACATAAAAATATATATATATATATATATATATATATATATATATATATGAAGGAAGGGTGGATGGGTTTAGGATCCGACGATATGCTGTAGATAGATGGAAAGTGGTCAAGAAATGAACAACTCAAAACAAGTCACAGGGTGATACGTTTCGTCTGTATTCATCAACCCATCAACCACTGTCACCGCCCCAGCACTTCAAACAAACATCCTCTACCCCTCCACTCAACTGACCCAGCGACCCCATCCTACCCAAAATTCCCTGCTCCTCCTTATCTCACATCACTACACACTCACCCCCTTGGCGCCACCGGCGCCACGTGTATTTAAACGTATTCTTTGCTTTAATAAAGTCACAAATGACTGAGGACGTCTGTGAATACAGACGAAACGTATCACCCTGTGACTTGTTCATTTCTTGACCACTTTCCTTCTATCTACAGCATATATATATATATATTATATATATATATATATATATATATATATTTACACTATGAAATCAAGCCAGTTTTACTCCGCTAAAAAATTGACTGTGTCACATTCTGCTTGTGGCGGAGGAGTTGGTTAAGTATATACACATTAAAGTTTTGATACATATGGTGATTGCCACTTCTTCACAGAATAAGGCCATTTCTACAAGTTTGGTGGTGATCGTGCGGTGCCCAGGCGTTCAGCTTTGTTTTTATTCACTGTTATACATACGAGCCTCTTCCCCGGTTTCCTCTCGTGTGCGACCATACGTGACTGAGAAACCCAGCCTTTGTCAGGCAGGCCCTGCCACACGCATCACATATATAGTCTGGCTTAAATGTAGGAAATGTGTCCATGACGTTCGTCATGTGCCATTTGCGTAGGGACCGCTTCAGGATGGAGTGTTCCAGCCATTTTACCTCAAACCCCTTGCAGCTATCATAGACAAGTTTTCTCCATACTGCACGATTTGCAGCTATTCTCTCCCACTCATGAACGTTTATGTTGAGAGTTTTGATGTTGTTTTTGATAGCATCCCTAAAACGCTTTTTGATATATATATTTACGAACCCCTCCATACGAGTAGGATGTGAAACAAGGTCAATTTCTTAAGCAGAGTTTAACAGGTTTGAATTTGGAGTTTTCTTTTTCTTAGACCAGTTGCCTAACCAAGGTTGAAGAACGCAGCCTGTCCAACTATTTACCCATAGCTGGAGAGAGAATAGTTGGATTCATACCTTTCCCAAGGGTATTAGCACTATGCAAAATACAAACAGCTGTGTCCAGGATATAAAATCATTTCACAATATCCATTTTCTACAATGATAACCATTACATCACAAGCTCCTCCTTCCAAAAAATAATATATAGATATATAAGAGGAACTAACCTGAAAAGCCTGGTGTTAATGAAGCCATTTTTCTTGACACTTCCTCCTTATCAAGGTCAGTCTTGAGGTTTTTCAAATGTACCTTAAATATTGAAGCTCTAAAATAATAGAAAAGAAATAGAAATTAAATAACAAATATTTGGTAATTTGCTTTAATTTGAAAAGATTTCAAATATCCCAACAGCAATCAGTACATATCAAAGTTGAAACTACTTTTCGATCTCCATGTTTCTAACACACATGGGCATGCCTATAAAGTTCACATGACTTTTGGAAATATTTTTTCATGCTCAGAATTGCTGAGGAATGGAATAAACTGCCTGCATCTGTTGTAGGCTGCTGAAACACTGCATCTTTCAAAACCTGTAATTCAACAAAACTATACCTGATACCCCTCTCCGCACATATGCACACATGTATATTATTACTGTACGCTATTCATGTTCCTGACATTAGGAGTACATTATTCTATGTACTATACATGAGCCGTTGATGAATTGTGGTGCAGCTGAGCACTGTATACAATAAATTTTATTATTATTATTATTATTATTAATGAAACTAATACAATAATAAAAAAACTGATTACAAAGTTCAGGACTATTTTACAGATATTATGACACCACCTTCTCCACCAGAATTCAATTCTGGTTGACTAAACCATCCAATGCCCATATTGTGTTTTTGATCTTGGAAGATGGTTGTTGATTGGTTGTTTTTATGGCACATCAACCCTTGTTGGATTATACAATGCTAAAGTCTTTTTTTTTTGCAAGCAATTATAGTTTCAACTAATAATAATAATTTGTAAACAATTGTAGCTTCATGTAACTGTTTTTAATACAAGTAATTTGCACAGTTATATGGTTTCAAGTAATTCTATTTAATATCTAAAATTCTAGAAAACTCTTTGACAAAAAGGTAGAGGTCTACCTGAAATATCAGAATTAAAAATAAGATTAAAAATAACAATATTCATCACTTTGAATTTTGGTTATATTACATTTTCACATGTTTCCAATACAACCGCAAATTTTTTTTAACATCCATCATATATATATATATATATATATATATATATATGGTGAAATGTGCTAAATATCAGTAGAAACAAAGAAGTGATAAATAATAATCATATGGCATAAAAAACAACAAATGTTGGGTCTTTATTCAAGTATGGATGAAACAAAAAAATACAATAAGAGTTAAAAATGAAGTGTTTTTGTGACTTGCCTGCCTTTTATATCTGGAGCAGGTACAAATATCTGTCTGTCAAATCGACCAGGACGGAGGAGGGCTGGGTCAAGGATATCCACACGATTTGTGGCAGCTAACACAACGACACCACTTTGAGTATTAAAGCCTGACAGCATAGAGAAAGAAAAAGAAAGAAAATTTAGAAAAGGAAAAAAAATTAGAAAAAAAAAAAAAGAAAAAAAAAAAAAAAAAAAAAAGAAAAAAGTCCCATTATGACAGTTTAAGAGATTAATAATCCCCTTATGCATTTACACTCAAGGTGCAATGATTCAGTTTGGCAATTCATTAATACATAACATTTTCTTAAGATATCAATGATTATTTAGCTTAATTAAAATTTTAAAAGTAGGCAACTGTCACCTTTCTACATTTTAAAATGGATGTGACTACAAATGAACAAACACAGACTCTAAGAAAAAAAGAATAAAAAATAAAAAATAAAAAATGGAGAAAGAAATATATAAAAAAAGAAGAAAGAAATATATAAAATAAAGAAGAAAGAAATATATAAAATAAAGAAGAAAGAAATATATAAATAAAGAAGAAAGAAATATATAAAATAAAGAAGAAAGAAATATATAAATAAAGAAGAAGAAATATATAAGAAGAAAGAAATATATAAAATAAAGAAGAAAGAAATATATAAAATAAAGAAGAAAGAAATATATAAAATAAAGAAGAAAAGAAATATATAAAATAAAGAAAGAAAGAAATATAAAATAAAGAAGAAAGAAATATATAAAATAAAGAAGAAAGAAATATATAAAATAAAGAAGAAAGAATATATAAAATAAAGAAGAAAGAAATATATAAAATAAAGAAGAAAGAAATATATAAAATAAAGAAGAAAGAAATATATAAATAATATAAAGAAGAAAGAAATATATAAAATAAAGAAGAAGAAAAATATATAAAATAAAGAAGAAAGAAATATATAAAATAAAGAAGAAAGAAATATATAAATATAAAGAAGAAATATATAAAATAAAGAAGAAAGAAATATATAAAATAAAGAAGAAAGAAAATATAAAATAAAGAAGAAAGAAATATATAAAATAAAGAAGAAAGAAGAAAGAAATATATAAAATAAAGAAGAAAGAAAGAAGAAAGAATATATAAAATAAAGAAGAAAGAAATATATAAATAAAGAAGAAGAAATATATAAAATAAAGAAGAAAGAAATATATAAAATAAAGAAGAAAGAAATATATATAAATAAAGAAGAAAGAAATATATAAAATAAAGAAGAAAGAAATATATAAAATAAAGAAAAGAAATATATAAAATAAAGAAGAAAGAAATATATAAAATAAAGAAGAAAGAAAATATATAAAAATAAAGAAGAAAGAAATATATAAAATAAAGAAGAAAGAAATATATATATATAAAATAAAGAAAAAGAAATATATAAAATAAAGAAGAAAGAAATATATAAAATAAAGAAGAAATATATAAAATAAAGAAGAAAGAAATATATAAAATAAAGAAGAAAGAAATATATAAAATAAAGAAGAAAGAAATATATAAAATAAAGAAGAAAGAAATATATTAAATAAAGAAGAAAGAAATATATATAAAATAAAGAAGAAAGAAGATATATAAAATAAAGAAAGAAAACATCATAAAAAATGAAGAAAAAAAAAAAAAAATAAAGAAAAAAAACATCATAAAAAATGAAGAAAAAAAAAAAAAAAAGAAAAAGTAAAAAAAAAAGAAAAGAAAAAAGAAAAATTAAAAAAGAAAGAGAAAAATAAATAAAGAAAAATGAAATAAAAATTGAAAATATATATATCTATATATAAAAGATGCTATTTCAGAAAATAATATCTGGTGCTTTGAAGTTGGGGCCATTATAAAATATGAAAGGTCACAGTTGTCAAAAAATGTTGTTCTGAAATTTTTCTTTTTGCTTGAAAGGAAAAAGACAATTTTTGTCTAGAAAAATAAAACTTCATTAATTGCAACATACCACTGACTACTCTAATGTCTCTTATTTTTTTTTACTATTTTACAGTGAATCAAAAAACATAGGTGGTGAATATGCTGACATTTTAAACACTTTACGGTAGTCAGTAGTAATCATCTATCAGCCAAGAAAAGCTGACGAGAGAAAGTGAAATGTAGACAGTTAAGCATTTGATAGACTAAAATTTGTTGCTTTTGGATCTCCATACATTTGATTAATATATCAATAAATCACCAAATGATAAAGTATTTGAATTTCATAGTTGTGTTTTATCCTGCTTTGACAACAGCAAAAACAATCTTGACTGAAATGAAGCTTTTAAAGTTATCAACTGGACAAAATTTTGTCACCCTTAAAAAGAATGTAGTAAAATGTTAAGTAATACAAATGAATAATGCAGTTCATTAAGATTAAGTGCAAATTCTAACCTATCAACTTTTCATCTAATTATTCCAGAAATGTTTTATTAGAAATTATTTGTTCATTGAAAAAAAAATTCCAAAACAGGGGAAGTAACTCACCATCCATTTCTACTAAAAGCTGATTTAAAGTATTTTCCTGTTCACTGTGTCCCCCAAAACTACGTCCACCTCTTTTGCGTCCAACTGCATCAATTTCATCAATAAATAAAATACAAGGAGCATTTTTCCGTGCAAGTGAAAACATGTCCCTTACCTATAAAAAAAAGGAAAAAAGATAAAATTACAACCATGAAGAAGTCAAGCTAATATTTTATATTTCAAATTATATGTTAGTTCAGGTCTTCACTTCATGAGGAACATAGAACATCAACATGTTGATACTCAAGTCTAATATTAATATTTGTTGGACAATTTTTTTTATTATATATACTAGCAAATATATGCACCCTCCGGGTGCAAGTATTTTAGTTAAATTTTATAATAAAATATCATATTAAATTAGAAAGGCTAATGAAACTGAATAAGAATGTAGATAAAAAGATTTGGAACAGAGGGGGTATGATTGAAAAATAGAACAACTTTGAAACTAACTCTTCCATCATTTTCCATTACTCCCGTCTTTCATTGGTAAATTTTCCTAATTAAACTGTTTAGTTAAAATAGGAAGTAAAGAATAATATTACAGTTATTTCTTCTTGTTAAGGGATTTCTTTTAAGATTTATTGAAGAGATTTTTGCTCATATTCAATAAGATAAAACCAAACAATTAGAAATCAATAATACTAAGCATATATTTATTAAAATCAATATGCAAATTAGTCTTCCCATTCATACTGTAAACCTCTATTTTGTTGTATATATAAATACAATTGCATGTTATTAGTATGTAGATATGGTCAACAGTATAAGTAATGTAAAACAATTTTATTATTCATTGAGGTTTAAATAAAAATAAAATCATGGAGAATGTGATGTAAATAACTAAGGGAACTGTGAATTGAGTAGTAATATAGTTTCGGTTACAGACAAACACACAATCTCCATTATAATAAGATTATTTTCAGTCATAGTAGATGAAAATGAAACAATGGATAAATTAGAGAAGAAAAAAAAACCAAAAAAAGACTAGCTTGCTAATCATTACACCACGTTTTTTTTGTTTTTTTTTGGGGGGGGGTCTCCTCTACCTAGGCTTTGCCAGGTAGTTGCTTCTAGTATTTCTGTAATGTCTACTTTATTTTTGAAAGATTTTTTAATTACAGAGTTTAATTTTTTGTCAGTAGACATCAATAATAAAGTTAATTTTGGATGACCGAAATTAACATTAAAAACAGTTTAAAACCTACTTTAAGTCCATAAAAGTAAACTTTTATGACTAATTTCATAAAATTTTTTTTTGTAATTAAAATCAAAATTAAAACTTTCAAGATATCTGAATTATTTTGATTTGTTTTAAAACTTTTATTTCGGTGATTATTGCTACAACTTGTAAAAGTATTTTTGTGTTTATATAGGCAAAACACTTAAGTTATGTAAAATAAGGAAGATCTATATGATCTATATAAGTAAGTAAAGTCATCGGGACGGCATAATGTCGGTATCAGCCAATCAGCGAGGGAGTCTATCCCCTTTTCACTAGTGCTAGACCAAGGAGATTATTTTAGCATTTGAGGTGGAGCGCCACACCTACCATCAGCTCCTCACTTTACCGCACAGATCTCTGTGCTACTCATACGCTGAGTTGGCGGGGGCCGGTATCGAACCAAGAACCTTGTGATTCCCAGCCGAACACTCTACCGACTGAGCTAAATCTATATAAAGAAACAAAATGTGACATCTTGTGCATTACAAGGGAAACTGGCTCTATACTGAAATTAATAATTCTTAGATATGATGTGTGGAATAGTGTTAGAATTTCGCTTTGGTGTTCTGCAAAAAAAAACAACACGAAATACTTACTCTGGATGGTCCCACGCCAACAAACATTTCAAGGAATTCTGAACCAGAAACCGTAATAAATGGAACGTGCGCTTCTCCAGCAGTTGCTTTGGCAAGTAAAGTTTTTCCAGTTCCTGGAGGCCCAGTCAGAATGGCACCCTTGGGAATTTTGGCTCCTAAGTCAATGTATTGCTGTGGGTTTTTCAAGAAATTTACAAATTCCATAATTTCTACTTTAGCCTCTTCACACCCAGCAACATCTCTATAAAAAAAAAATTAAAATAGAGGGAAAAATAAACAGATTAAAAAAAATTTTTAAAAATCAAATTTCATAGGGCCTATGCCATTTAAATGATTTTTACTAAAATACACACACACACAAAGAAGGGGTAGAATATTCTAGTAGAAACAATATAGCATAAAAGAGAAGATTTTGGGAAATGGTAAATATGCTACAAATGTAAAGTTTATGCCTTTCTAACTGTAACACATTGTTTTTTTTTTTTTGTTTTTGTTTTTTTTGTCTTTCTACCGACTCTGTTTTACATGCTGACCATGTGCTTATATTCCCTCCCTCTCCTTCGCACTGCCCTGAGAAATTATCCATTAGTAGTTAGAATTTAGATAGCAGCATGATCATAGAAAAATAGGACTCCTGAACTAGAACTGTAAGTTTTACTTTATGCTGGCCGGAGTGAAAAACTCCATTTTAAAAAGTTTATCCAATGCCTTTCTAACTGTAATTCCTTGTTTTTTGGGGGGGTTTTTTTGTCTTTATACTGACTGTTTCACATGCTGACTATGTGCTTATATTCCCTCCCCCCTCCTCCGCACTGCCCTGACAAATTATCCATTAGTAGTTAGAATTCTAGATAGCAGCATGGTCATAGAAAAATAGGACTCCCAGACTTATACTAAGTCCTGACTTAGAAAATTCCAAGGCGCCAGTAACATTGCACATGCAACATGACTGAGACCACACATTTACATGCGTAAATGTGTGAGCTTGCTGACGCCCACATTCAGTCTGTAGACAAGAGCGGACCAGCCCTCGTTTACTAAAGACCGACCACACTGGCTGTAGCATGATTGGTGAACTTACCAATCCAGGACCAAGACAAGGAAAAGTCTCATAAAACCACCGTTGCCTTGTGGCTCTACCTTAACCCAAGGAAAGGCTAAGGGAGTAAACCCTGAAAACAAATCCGGAGCCGGAGTCCCAAAGATAGGTGGTGCTGAATCTCAGTACTTCCCAACAACTCCTGCGACACCGCCGTTGCCAAACCTCATTGGTTCCTACCTTTCCTTTGGATCACACCGGCTGTGTGGAGAGGGAGGATCTGCTGCTTGGGCAACAGCTAACCCTCAAAATAAAAAAAAACAAAAAAAAACAACCTGTCCAGGCTATGTAGTTTTCCCACTACAAAAAACGATACCCATGCCGCAAGAGGAAACTGGACAATTTCCACCTCAGATGCCCACGCCACATCCTACGCATACGTTAGCAGGACAAAGTGCCAACCACAGAAGTGCCGGAATGAGCAAACAGGAACAGCATGCCCGCCATCATCTGTGAGAGAGACGCCTACTTTGGCTTGGTCACATCACGAAGATGGACAAAGGCTGCATCTCCAGTAGATGCACATTATCTGAAAAATCATTATTATTGTATTTTCCTTTCTTCAAAAGTTGTCAACCCTATTTGTCTTGCACACTTAACTATTGTTTATAAACCTTCAAAACTTTGAGTTTAACCAGAAATATCTTAAGGAGATAAAATTCCCCACACCACTTCCCACCTCACTTTTGACCCACTGTGCCTCTTACGCAAGACACAATGGTTTTTTTTGTGTGTCCAAGATCTAAATTACATAGAAGGCACTAGAAAAGGTGGATATACTACATATTTGGTATAATACATTATTTGTGAAAGAAAAAAAAGGAGGAGGGAGATTCCCACAGTTTATATACAATTTAAAAAGTGAATATTTTTTAGTATAAAAATACTTTTTCAACTTTTTGTTATAAGTGAGATAAGCAATACAGTTTATATCAATGTGATAGATAAATACTTACTTGAACTGTACACCAATGTCATCTTTAATGATCTTTGCTGTGGTTTGTCCAAAACCAAACATTCCACCCCCAGCACCACGGCCACCAGGGCGCCCACCCTGTAAAAAAATTTACAAGAGGGTCAAAAAATAAAGAATTTGTTGACATAAGAATGACTATTAGAATAAATGAAGCACATTTTTATCCTGAAAATAAAAATAAAAAACTCAATATAAAAAACAAAAAAAAACAAAACAAAAAAAACAAAAAAAAAAACAATAATTCACTGTTAGTATTAATATCATTTTCTGTAAAAATTAATGTTTTGCCATGTAAACTTGAAAATTATCTTCCAATTAATGTTTTGCCATGTAAACTTGAAAATTATCTTCCAATTAATGTTTTGCTATGTAAACTGAAAATTATCTTCCAATTAATGTTTTGCCATGTAAACTTGAAAATTATCTTCCAATTAATGTTTTGCCATGTAAACTTGAATATTATAATATGAAAATACATAATTCACTCAGTATCAATTTTTTTTTTTAAGTTTAAATCCATGTTATTTTTTGTGAAATTATTCTTTCGAATTACAAGAAGAACTAAAAAAACTTTACATAAAAAAATTAATGATAAATTTAGTACAATTCTACTAAATAACAGTTGTAGTAATTTACTAAACTTAGCTTACTTTGAATGGTTTTATAGCATGTCAACTCTTGTTGGGTTATTTAATTCCAAAGTCATTTTTTTTTTACAGGCAATTGTCTGGTTTCAAAGAATTAATGATAATCATTTGTAAACATGTATAGTTTCAAGTATGCTAATAAATTGCACACTGTTATATAGTTTCAAGTATTCCTGTCTAATATGAATAATTTTCAAATAGATCTACTTGAGCCGCAGATTGAACCCCTTAAAAATAGTGAAAATGAATAAATAAAAATTTATTTTTCCAACCAAACATTTTCCCAACATGAATAAGGTTAGAGATTTTCACTCAAAACAATGAAACTATTTTAAGAAAAAAATAAGTTTATAACATCATCGTACCTGTAACATATTTGAAGACCTGCGTATAATCCACACAAGTATTGCTATGGGCAGGATAATATTAATGGCAGAATATGCAACAGATGCTCTGAAATATAACAAACATTTTAAATAATCTTTTTAAAATAATATTTAAAACCTGAAGTGAATAAAAGTAGAAGATAAAATATCTGACGTCTCGCTTTACATTTTAGTAATGAAACTCTTTTTCCCTTTTGTAAAATTCAACAATAAACAATGCTATTTTCTGGCTTCAGTTTTTACTTATTTCCAAAAACATAATTTATATTCTCTGGGATTTTGGAATTTATTCATATTAAACCATTTATTTTTATTTAAACAAATTGTTTTCTTTTAAAGTTTAGAAATATAAATTCTACATGAATAGTTATCTTACAACAACACTGATTAGAGATTCCTCACATCTTCCTCATCAGGAATATTATTTATACATACCTGATAATATAGTGTACTATATTCATAAGTAAAGAGTGCTCAATATCATTGATAGAGCATGTATATCTAAGTTAGGGTACCATAGATATAAAATCAACATTGCTTGGTAACCGACAGTTTCTTGCCTATGTTGCTTTGAAAAATCACATAGGCAAGAAACTGTCAATTACCAAACGCCATTGGCTTCATGTCCATGCTACTATATATATATATATATATATATATATATATATATTATATTTTAATATACCAAACTTGTTGGTAAATCCTCACAGTGAGAAAAAAACCAGCAAATAGTTTGATTGTAAAAATATACTACCAAACATCAACCGGGAAGAAAATAATTTTTTGGAAAAAAGAAAAGACCAAGATAATCGTACCAACAAAAAATAATCTATTAGTACAATATTTTGGCCAAAAGAAAAAACAATTTATATGCATATATATATATATAAGATATATATATTTATACAAAACCACCAGGAGACTAAAGCTAATAATTAAAAAGTGCTCAATACCTAAGTAGAGCAAATAATAAAGATAAATCTAATGAGTCAGACGAACCTACTAAAAGTTTCGCTTAATGCTCTTCAGGGCTAAGATCTGACTCATATATATATATACATACATACATACATACATACATACACACAGGTTCTCAAATTTTAACAGCATGTGCAAAAACAACTTAAATTCTAGGTTTAATGTTTTTTCAGGTATAGAAATGCTATTCACTGGAAAAGAACAGGCATTTTGTGTGTTAGATTATGCTCAAACACAATCTCTGTGTGTGTGTGTGGGGGGGGGGGCTAAATGAAGGGACTGGTCTATGCCCCTTCCTCCCAACTCTTCCTACAAGCCTTGAGGAATTCAAACAATAAATCTCTGCCACAATAGAGACTGTTACCCAAGAAGACATTGTATGGTGTGTTTGTCAGGAGCTGGACTACCAACTTGATGTATGTTGTGTCACAGGTGATTAGCATATTGAAAACTTGTGAAATCATTCATCAAATCCACATACCTTTAAAATTTCTCATTCATATTTTGATGAATAAATCTATTTTGCTCAACATTAAGCCTGTTTGGTTGTATTTGCTCAGACTATGTAGCTACTTAGATATTTACATCTCAAAAGTTTAAAAACTGTGTATATATAAGTCAAATATAGACCGATGATTAAAATCACTTTAAAAATAAACTTACAAAGACGTTCAAGATTGCTACAAGCATTTCAGCATAACTATCAGTTTCATGGTATAAATCAATTTTCAGATTCAGTCTATAATATATACTAGCAAGAATATACACCCTCCGGGCATAAGTATTTAAGTTTTAATGTAATGAAATATATTAAATTAGAAAGAATAAAAAATTAAATAACGTATATAAATAAATTATACTTATTTTAATTATATTTTAATTGGTTTCTATATAAAATCATTCATAGGATTGGTTTTAATACATTAGAGAATAAAACAATAATATTAGAGATTAATAACTTATAGTAATTATTTATTAAAACCAGTATGCAAATTAACCAAACCATATACTACATAAATCTTTATTTCTTAGAGATATATAACATATTTCAGGACTTTAAATGTATTAATAATATAGGCAGTTTTGCAGCAAAACTAACCCTGCTAGACTTTAATAGAGACATCTGTAATAAATAAGATTCTAATTATGATTAAATAATGACTATTTCATAATCGCTGAGAATATAACTTATATAATGAAGGAAATTGTGATGTAGTTTCGGGTTACAGACATAATCTCACATAATTATGGTTACATAATCTGCATTATAATAAGATGTCTATATATAAACTTTCACCTTGATTCAATAAGTACGCATACCAAATTGTGTAGCTCTACATCACATCATGATTTGGCTGTATACAGAGAACAAATATTTGACAATTATAAATATAGAATATATATATATATATATATATATATATATATATAATCCAAAAGTCCAGAGAAGAAATCTTCCTTACGACACAAGAGTTTTATTAGAACAAAAACAAGTCGCAGTTTGAGAGCTCAATGTGTGCTCTTAATGTTAGAGTCACAGAGCAAATAGACTATAATACTAAATCTGTAAGTCTTTTGTTATTTCTTTATATATATATATATATATATATATATATATATATATATATATTCAAGGATTTAAAAATATAGTATAAAATGAGCCCCCCCCCCATTTCATTAAAATTTTCAGATAAAATAAAATATTCAAATATTCAAAATTTTATATTAAATGAAATAGTATTATTATTTTATTATTAAAATAAAATATTCAAATATTTCAAATTAAATTAAATTTTAGTGATACAAGTTATTTTAGCAATGCTATGCAATCGACATTGTAAACTCATTCCAATAATTTTAGCTGATAAGAGAGAGAAAAAAAAAGAAGTTTAAAAAGTAACACTTACAATTCTGTTTCGGTTTTGTAGACGACACTGACAAAATTTGCTGGTTCAATGTGCATTTCTAGTTGAGTATTTTCCAAATTTCTTTCAAAGGCTTCAACACTTCCAATGTTAAACCAAATTATACTCTAGAAAACAAAAATATATAAATTCAAGGCAATTACATCAATGTAAAATCTGTGTACTTTTAATATTCAATAATTTTTCATGGTTATATTTGTAAATATTAAAATCTTTTCTATTAAAACTATTGCCATTATGGCAAGCCCCAACCCTTTTTATCATATGGGTGCTAGAAGGTGGTGGCTGAGGGTCTACATGTCCTGGGAATGACGTTAAACTCTATTTGATGGTGAGGTTCCAGTTTTGGAGGTTTGGGGAATGTGGAGCACCCCTTCATCACCATTGCTCACTAATCCACTCTGACCTGGAGTGGTAGTACCTGTTAGGGTCCCATCTATGGGTTAAATAGAAAAATGTATTCATAAAAAAAAAAAATTGTGTATCCATTAAGAATGAATTTATTTCAAAACTTCATTGGCATTAAATGACCCACCGAGGTT
The DNA here is from genome assembly GCA_023376005.1 of Doryteuthis pealeii. NCBI lineage: Eukaryota > Metazoa > Mollusca > Cephalopoda > Myopsida > Loliginidae > Doryteuthis > Doryteuthis pealeii. The sequence goes on along the minus strand of CM042138.1, from coordinate 82,790,111 downwards.
GATATGCCGTAAAACAAACCAAACCAACCAGAACAAAAAGTTATCCTCACATTACCATAAAAAATTATTCTATATCAGTTTGGTTTCATTGTTTAATGAAATATCAACCTTCATGGGTTATTTAATGCAAAAGCCATCATTGTAGAAAAACAAAAGTGGTACTATTTAACCCCTGTCTGGGGGATGAGGGGATTCATACCTTTCCCAAAAGTATCAAGTGAATGTAATAGCATGAATGGAGTTTGAACTTGCTTACTATGATGTCACAATCCAGCACATTAACCACTTTGCCACAAAGACACCCCCCCCCATTAAACATCAGTAACACAGATTATCAGGTTTCATTTAATAATTAATCATTTTCAAAACAGATCTATTTGGATAATAGATGGGAGCCTGAGAAGTACTACCATTCGGGCTTAGGGTGGACCTGAGAGTAATGGCAATGAAAGGGGTACTCCACATTCTCCAGAACTGGAACCTCACCACCAGATACAGTTTAGCATCATACACATGACACTTCTTTTGGAGGGAGGGGAATATTAACTTTCTATAGAGGTTTGGTTTGTTTTGTTTTGTTTTACGGCATATCAACCTCAGTGGGTCATTTAATGCCAATAAAGTTTTGAAATAAATCAATTCTTAATGGATAATACAATTTTTTTATAAACACATTTTTCTATTTAACCCATAGATGGGACCCTAACAGGTACTACCACTCCGGGTCAGAGTGGACCAGGGAGCAATGGTGATGAAGGGGTGCTCCACATTCCCCAAACCTCCAAAACTGGAACCTCACCATCAGATAGAGTTTAACGTCATTCCCAGGACATGTAGACCCACACCCACCGCCTTCTAGCACCCATATGATAAAAAGGGGTTGGGGCTTACCATAAGGGCAATAGGGTTGGGAAAATCATATAGGTGCTAGGGCTTGACGTGACCATCTGATTGATCGGAGGGGTCCTCTCCGACCGCCCGTCTAGCCCAAGATAGGGCCAAAGTGGAGTATTGCATGTCATGAACTGCTCATCCACCCGGGCTCTATCCTTAAGCATCACGGGTTGCCACCCACGGCCAACAGGTGGCCCCATTGGGGGAGTCTTACCCCTCTGCAGAGGTGCAGTCGGTGCATTCTAACGCCTCAGCCAACAGGGCGGTTTCTATAGAGGATGCAGTTGATATATTCTAAACTTCAACTGACAAGATGGCTAATTCTTAAAATCTTTCAGAGTAAAATTAAACAAATTTCTCAAAACAGAATGAATCTTCTATCAGTTACTACATAACAAAACACTAAGAACTTCTTTTATTTATTTATATATATTATATGCTCCAAAATATATGTATATATATTATATGCTCCCAAAACTTGGTAGAGCTCTCTAGGAGTGAATTTAATGGACTTTCACCACCGCCAGCCTAATAAAGCAATAATAGTCTGTTGTTTACAGATTTGAACTCTTTGGTGATTGTAAAATATATACACCGATGTATGTATTTATCAGTTAAAACACCACTCCTTAATGGCAGCTGTCGACTGCGGAGAAGTTAAGGAACCGGGCTAATGAAAAGTCAGTCGAGTTTCGCTACTGGTCAGAAGTAGCTGTGTCTAGCCATACTGAGGAGACGTGAAACATTGAAACATGGAGTTTGTGAATAGGGTTCGCTCAGTCGGTAGAGCGTTCGGCTAGAAACCACAAGGTTCCTAGTTCGATACCGGTCCTTGCCAACTCAGCGTATGAGTAGCACATGGATCCATGCGGTAAAATAAGGAGCTGATGGTAGATGTGGCGCTCCACCTCAGACGCTAAAATAATCTCCTTGGTCTGAAGTGAAAAGGGGATAGACTCCCTCGCTGATTGGCTGATACCGACTTTAGGCCGCCCCAACGACTTTACTTATATTGGAGGTGTCTGTCTGTCTGCCCAGGGATGAATTGAAAACAAAGCCCTGTACCAAGATCGAGCAAAACTTTTCTAGGGTAGAATTTTATGGGGAACATTAATATTAATAATGTAACCCTGAATTCATTTGGGGTCACTATGGACTAAATTACTGGCTATGGTATGAGAAAATAGGATAAAAATAAATGTTGTTTCAGAAATGTTGAATATTCTAAAGATACATGTTCTTTTATTGTTCTGTGAAAAGTTTGAAAATACAATAACATTTTAGATTTTAGAATAATTTCACAAGAACTTGCAATTTAAAAAAAAAACATTTTCACACTAAGCACATCGATCAATAGGTACTGCTATCTAATGGTTAGCAACATGAAATTTAAAAAGTACATACAGCTAGTATATATAAATAAAAGACAGACAATGTTTCTATAATTAGAGTGGTTTGTTTTCAACAGGTTTTAGAATGAAGGGATAACTTACCGAACCATCTACCTGAGAGCCTGGCAATAATTTGACTCGGACCCATTTCTTATTTATTACTTCTAATTTCTCTACCTACAAAAAAAAAAAAAAAAAAGAAGAAGAAAAAAGTCAAATAGAAAATGTATTGAAGGTTTAAAAGACAACAACAACAAACAATAATATCAAAAAATTAGAGAACAAATAAAAGTTCACAGGAAAAGAAAAAAACAAAAAAAAATCTACACATATCCTGAGTTACTTACAATATTTCTTGTCAAGTAGAGTGAAAGAAATTCTTTCCATGTGATTTCCCTGTATTGTGTTTGATAGAGTCCAATCAAGCCAACTAATCCGATGCCAGTCAATATTCCTAGTAGCACTCTGCTGTTTGGATCGTTTGGATCGAGGAACGGTCCTCGGCCACCTCTGAAATAAACACAAAAGGAAATTCACAATTAAAATTTTTAAAAACAAACAAAAAAAAACCAAAAAAACCCACACATACATTCTGCTAAGAACCAGTAGACTTTATTAATTTTGTTGAGCATCTTGAAATTTCTAGTTAGAATTATCAAATCATAGATTTTAGAAGCATGAATTTGGTGCCTACCAAATTATCGAAGTTTTAAGCAGCAATGAGTTTGATCACCTTTGTGATTCAATGATTCCTTTTAATTTTTTCTCTTTTAATGGCATATCAAACTGTCTTGGGTTATCTTATGCCTAAAGGTTGGGGAATTGTGTTCATTGTACAGGGTAGTCAGAAAGTCTTGTCTTGTACATACCGTTTTAACTTTCACCATTTTTTGTTTTAGTAATATAATCTATAATATCATTAATTATTATATATAATAATATAATTTTCTATTTTATTTCCAGCAGTTTATTTCATAATTATTGTTGGTTAATTAAGAGTTTATATTTTGGTTGGTGGTAACAAGACTTTCAGACCATCCTGTACATTTATATTTTTTGTGTAGTGGTTTCTTATGTTTTTTTTGTTTTTGCTTTGGCACACAATTATATATCAAGTCCTCCTATCTAATACAAAAATAATTCATGTAACGTTGTGCCTTTTTTCCGGGCACTAAAACGATATCTGTAACGTTGTCGTATATCTGGTCACAGTACTCAAAGCGATATACATAACAGGGCGGTGGTGGTGGCGATATATTCACGGTACTAAAAATGTCTTCTTGTTGATAGAAATTACAACACGAGAAATATGTAGTCACAACTGCTAGCCTTTATTATCATGCTCGTATCAGAGAGGAGGAAAGGCAGAGAGAAAGAGAGAGAGAACTATTAAACTATCGTCATCCCACACAGGATCAAGGGCAGGTCTTAACCCTACGCTGTCCCAAATCGAAAAGAGGCCGGTCCCTTTCTTCGTTGTTCCATGTCACCACGTGACTAATAATAATCCATAGTAACCTTCAAGTAACTATTCTTACAGTCCACATTGAGGCTGTTTTTTTTTAACAATGTTTTAATGTAGATAAATATAGCATTGACAACTGGAGGGAGAGAAAAAAAAAACATTTTATATGCAACAGAAAGAATCCAATTAGTTTTATTCGATGTTATAATGGGTTTAAATTAGCAGTAAAAATTTGCTGAGTAAAACATAAAATAGGCCTCAATAGTGTCACAGACTGTTAATAGAAATAATTTACAGTTATATGGCATCAAGTATTCCTATTGAATAACATTTTTTTAAACACATCTATTTGTCTCTAAGAGTCAGAGTGGGCCTAGGAGTAATAGCAATGAAGGGGTACTCCTGATCTAAAGCATAACCATTAAATACAGTTTTGTCTCAATACCCAGGACACCTTTTTAATGGTGGGGGGTCTTACCCCTCAGATACAGTCAGCATATTCTAATCCTTGTTAACAAAGCAGAATAACACTGTTGAATAGAGCAAGTTTTCAGTGACAAAACATTATTTTCCCACATAATCACAACTATGGGGATTATTTCCTATAACTCCAACCTAAAAAAGGGGAACCACCCTGAATGAATTTTATAAATTATCTATTTATTTATTGATCTACTAGGAAAAAAGAAGTTAGGGTTAGGGTTTAGGGTTAGTTTAATGGGGAAAATAATGGGTAGATTAATCAGCAGATAAAATTCATTCAGAGTGGTTCTCCCTTTTTTAGGTTGGAGTTATAAGAAATAATCACTATGGGTTATGCATTTTGTATCCAATGAAATGTTTTGAAGAACATAACCAACTGACATCTCAGTCCAGTGTAGCATTTTAACAATCTTCCCTAGTAAATATCATTGAATACAATCTACATTCATAAAATCATTATATCAATATGGGCATACCAACAAAGTTAGAAAACAGCATAGCTTACATGACTTTCAGAAACATTTTTTTCACGCTCAGAGTTGCTGAGGCATGGAATAAATTGCCTGCATCCGTTGTAGGCTGCCGAAACACTTTTAATACTTCCATTCTTCCTGTAATTCAACCAAACTATACCTGATATGGCCCCTTCGCGCGCACACATTCATACATGTAGATTATTACTGTACGCTATTCATATTCCTGACATTAGTACATTATTCTATGTACTATACATGAGACTTTGAGGAGTTGTGGTGCACCTCAGCAATGTATGCAATAAATTTCATTATTATTATTTTAGATTCTTTAACTTACTTTCCAAAACTGAAGGAGAATTCTATTTTTTTATCACTTCCTTGACTTCCGCTACTTCTGAAGGGTGGGGCTTCTTTTGGAGTTTCTAAAAAATATAGAAAAAAAGAATTTTGGATCGTTACTGAGATCCTGATATAGATTTTAAAACAAAAACATTAAAAAAAGTTAACGAAATGAAACCTTTCTGCTGAAATCACAAATAGATACATGTACATAATGTCTCAAATTTGATATTTTGGAGGTCTTTTTTTGTCAATTTAGTTAAGTGATTTAAAGTATTTTTTAATTTATAATTTTTTAAACAAACCTTTATTCCAAAGCTGCTTCATATACACATTCATATATATTCATATACACATCAAAAGACTATCTATGACTCAATATTATTATTTCCAGTTAAACTCAGAAAGTTTGATTAATTAATATATACAAATAATAAAAGTTGTCGGAATGGCCTATTGTCAGTATCAGCTGGACAGTGAAGGAGTCTATCCCATTTTTGCTTGCACTAGACCAGAGAGATTGTTTTGCTGAGGTGGAGCACAATACCTAGCGTCAGCTCCCAGATATTTGACTGCACAGATCAGATTACCCAAGCTGTGCTACTCATGCACAGAGTTGGCAAGGGGCCAGTTTAGCTCAGTTGGTAGAGCATCTGCCTAGGAATTGCAAGGCTCCTGGTTCGATACTGTGGTATATCCACAGGTCCTACTAGTTATAATTATTATTACACATCTACATTTAGATTTATCATTAAAATAACCCACAATAATTTTAGAAATATCACATTTATTACATCAGTCCTCTAAAATTGATTGCTTAATTACTGGCTTTTAAAATGAACACCCTCTACCTAATTCACATATTTTAAAACTAAGACAAAATATTTAAAGAATCATTATTATTAATAATTTTGTCTATTTTATTTTCATTAAAAAAAACCTTTAGTTCCTTTATAACACAACTTACTCAGGTTGTCAATCTTGAGGAACAGAAATAATAAAGCATAATCTCTTGGTGAGACTTGAAATCATGTCTCTCTTTGCCACAGAGAATCCTGGTTAAACACACCAGCTGCTCTACCAACAGCTACAAACAGCCATTGCATAGTGTGACCAGATTAAGGAAAATGGGAAAAATTCAAATTTTGGCTAAAAATTATCACTTAAGAGTGGCTTGTTTGAAGCGGAATTTAATTGTCTTTTTAATGAAAAGAAACAAATTTCCAAAAAAGTCAATTTTCAGGGGTCTGGGGTGGAATTGCCTTATTTGGGCATATTGGGCCAAATCACCATTTTGACCATATTTCAGCTAAAAATGATCGCCTGAGGGCTTGTTGGAAACAGAATTTAATTGTTTTACCGATCAAAAGAAATGAATTCCAAAAAAAGTCAAATTTCAAAAGTCTGGGGCTGAATTACCTTATTTGGGCATTTCAGACCAAATCAACTGCTCTAAAAAATAAACTAACAAGATGATGCAATAAATGCATTAGTAATAAATAGGATGATGTTTAGTGTGTTTATCCTGAAATTAACCCTTTGAAAACCTAACATACAAATTTACAGATACCCAAACAACCATGAAATCCATGAAAATTGAGCTTGAGAGATGAAATTTTTGTTGTTGATTTTGTTAAAGTGTGAACTTTAAGAAAGACCCAAATTTAAATACATCTGAGGAACTTGCAAAATAACTTTTTTTTCTCCATGGCTTGGCACTCTGTGCACTGATTTACAGGAACTCAAATCAAACTTATAAACTAATCCCCTATTCGGTTTCTTAATTTCTTTTTATCTTAAAAAAACAAAACAATGAAATCTACCGGATTTTACATTTTCAAACTTATATTAAATATAAGATAAACATGAAAATAACATAAAAAGAAACAAAGGTTTGGTTAGTTTACTTTCTTAGTTTAATAACATAGCAAACCTTCATGGATTATTTAATGCCAAATCCATCCTTATAGAAGAAGAGTAGTGGGGTACTATTTAAACTGGGGAAAAGAAACAATATTTAAATTAACAAAACAAAATATGTACCAAAATAAAAAAATACTTTACCAGTTTGTGAGGGTTTCTTTTGTCCGGTGGGAGCTTCTTGGGGTGGTGGTTTCTTTTTACCTCCAGGAAAATATTTTTCAAATCCTTTAGGCACATTTTGACGTAAAAGAATCCAATCTTTCAAAACAGTTCCCCAGCTACGTGACTGGGGAGCTATATGCTTTGTGAACAGATGTAATGTTTTACTAAGCTGAAAAATAAAACAAATAATAAAGATGCCATTAAAATTAATTTTATCAAATGATGTTGAAATAAATGTTGCTAAATAAAAATAAGTCATAATAAAGATGCCATTAAAATTAATTTTATCAAATGATGTTGAAATAAATTTTGCTAAATAAAAATAATAAGCCATGCCTGTCTTTATCTTTCTTCCTCGATCGAGTACGGTTCTACTAAAATGGTACAAAAATTATTTCAATGGTAAACAGAACTTGAGTTGTGTAATGGATCGTACAATATTCAGTACACTAGCACGTCCAAATACTGGATCGTACAATATTCAGTACACTAGCACGTCCAAATACTGGATCGTACAATATTCAGTACACTAGCACGTCCAAATACTGGATCGTACAATATCAGTACACTAGCACGTCCAAATACTGGATCGTACAATATTCAGTACACTAGCACGTCAAATACTGGATCGTACAATATTCAGTACACTAGCACAGTACACTAGCACGTCAAATACTGGATCGTACAATATCAGTACACTAGCACGTCCAAATACTGGATCGTACAATATTCAGTACACTAGCACGTCCAAATACTGGATCGTACAATATTCAGTACACTAGCACGTCCAAATACTGGATCGTACAATATTCAGTACACTAGCACGTCCAAATACTGGATCGTACAATATTCAGTACACTAGCACGTCCAAATACTGGATGTACAATATTCAGTACACTAGCACGTCCAAATACTGGATCGTACAATATTCAGTACACTAGCACGTCCAAATACTAGTATACTAGTACATCCAAATACAGTTTGCGCCAGACATAGAGTAACTTGCAACAGAGTGCTAAAACATCGAGGTAGACATTTCACGTAATGGTTCTGTAATCTTTGCAGTCTCAGTAATCACACAATGTTCTAAATCAGCAATGTACAAATAGTCTTGGACCAGTTCATTTACTCTTTTCGAAAGGTAAGCTAGACTAGTCCACAACAACTTTTCACATGATCTTGCTGGTCAAAAGCTGAAACACAACCCAACAAATCCATTTATTACAATTAAGACCACTCGTCTAGACAAAAGCTAACTGACTTTTATGTGTGGTGTTGTTTCCTCTTGTTGCATATTCCATAACTATACAAGTGAATAATTATATAAAATGAATATAACAATAAGGACTATCAATACATAAACGAATACAAAAAATGAAAAACAACATGAACCTAAAACAGCAGATCAGAATACCCCCATGCATTAACGTGAATAAGCGGAGAACGAAAAATTAACAAAGATATGACGTATTTCATATGGAATATTAATGTTAGAAAAATAAGAAGATTAAAACAATATATGAATACATATAATCCATATATATTCATATGATCTTCACCTTCCATTTTTGCACATGCATTGATCACGTCATTGGCTTTCGTAAACAAATGCGCATATAAAAATTAACGGTTAATAACATCACATTCACACATTCACTATACACTTAATATCTTTCATTTTGTCCCTCACATAAACATTACTTAACAGTGTCCTGAAGATGGTACAATATACCGAAATGCTTAAGTATTGACACATAAGAGGTTGTTCCCTTTGAATTGGGTATTTATAGTAGTGATGCAAGATGTCTGTAATAAACGCTTGAAACTAAGTTATTTAAGATACTAAAGATATCATAGTTAATATCAGCCAAGGAGAAGTTAAAGTTTTGGTAAGTGTAATTTTAAAAAGTTTTCCTTTTCCTTATGTCTGAATTGTTTGTATATTTATTTATTACATATCTGTTTATTATTGTATATTTATATAGTTTACGTCTGTTTGTGGACCGATTGTATTAAAGAAAACAATATATACAGAACAGTAAACAATAATATATATATATATATATATATATATATATATATATATAGGTTAGGAGGTTGATTTAGAAGGCTATCACAATGCAGATGTAAAGAAAAAAAAAATAATAATACGGTAACAATGGTGTGTGTTAACCTGTATTTTATTCTAGAATTTGAGATAAAATCTCTTTTTCAAAAGATCACTGAAACTGAAGTAGTCTAGTTATGGCATTTCTATTTAAATGAATTTTTTTTTTTTTAAATTCAAGAATAAAATACAGGTTAACACACAACACCATTGTTACCGTATTATTTTTATTTTTTTCTTTACATCTGCATTGTGATAGCCTTCTAAATCAACCTCCTAACCAATATATACACAATGCTTCAATCAAATTATAAAACTCTCATATATATATATATATATATAGAATAACATAACCATAATACTTTTTTGTGAACTTAAAATAATCAAAATCACATTTATAGGCTGGTTGGGCTGGTTTCTTTGTTAATGGCATATCAACCTTCATGGTTTATTTAATGCCAAAGCCATCCCTGTAGAAGAACAGTAATGGTACTTTTTAACCCATAGCTTAGGGGATAAGAGGATTCATACCTTTCCCAAGAGTATTAGTCTGAAACTGAATGTAATAGTGAGACTCGGGTTTGAACTCACTTACTGTGGTGTCGCAGTCCAACACGTTATCCATATGTAACTGCACCCCCTCCTATGTATATAGAATACTCAGTAAGAATCAAACTTGCTAATAGTGGATTGTAAAACTAACACAATCATCTTGCTCCATAAAGAGACACTCTACAATGGCTTCCTATTTTATATACATCAACCTGTTTAAAATTTGATAATTTTAAAAACACCTCATGCGGTTAAGAAAAAAAGAAAAAAAAAGGAGAAAAAAAGAAGAAAAGCTAAACTAGCAGCTAGATTAGCAGACCGTTGTTATTGGGTTCAATTATCACTGGGTGCCCCATACTCCTGGCCTTGTGCCACAACTAAACTAGGCTTAATAAAGAACTACAATTGTGCATTCAATAGATATTTACACAACTCTTATACACTCCAGACAAACAAAATAATAATATAAGAAGCAAGTGCAAAGCCATTTCCCTGTATACACAATGTAGGATTAGGCATTCCCACATACCCAACCACCCAATACACTTTTCAGACAATGTACAGCTAAGATTAAAGACCTCAGGTGGTGTAAAGAAATAATTCCTGCATCAAATGTTCTAGAAACAGAAAAAGGAGAAGGAAAAAAACAATAGGAATAATTTTAGGAGGATTAAGCAAAAATCCTGCCAAGAAATCCTTTGGGGGTCAGTTTGCAAATGTTAAAAAAAAATCCTTTGGGGGTCAGTTTGCAAATGTTAAAAACAAAAAATGCCAATGACCACTTAAGTTTCTAGATATGCAGTTTTCCCTATTTTTCTGATAGGTTGGTTGAATTTTACGGCATGTCAACCCTTGTTGGGTTATTTTATGCTAAAGACTTTTCCTTTTATTAATTCTTGTTGGGTATTCAATTTTTTCTTAACACATTTTTTAAAACTATTTGACCCATTGTTGTAGAGTAGCTGACACCCCTTTAACTCTCTACCAGATGGACTGGCTCATAGCTATAAAATAGCCTTCAATTAAAGTAGATTAACTAGCTGAATAAGATTGACTTTGCTGCGGTAGCTATACCAAACTGACCCTCCTCTTTTAGTGTGAGTTTGTCTTGTTAATTGTTTGTACTTATTTGTTCTGTGTTTGTATGTATCCATTTTGCACCGGATGCTGGTGCTTAATAAATGTGTTAAGCACAACATTCATCTGTTTATTTCCACCTCACGATACAACACCCATAAATAGAACCCTATTAGATACTACCACTCTAGGTCAGAGTGGACCTGGGAGTAATGGCAATGAAGGAGTACTCCACACGCCTCAGAGCTCCAGAATTGGAACCTCACCATTAAATGCAGTTTAGTGTCACACCCAGTACACCAAGACCCTCAACCACAGCCTTATAGCACATATATATGACTCGACTGGTTGTCATAACAAGGTTAAAGAGCCCAGTCTGCCCTACTATTTACCTATAGTTGAGGAGAGAAGAGATGGATTCATGCATTTATCAAGGGCATTAGTACAAAATGAAATGCAAAAAGCTTTGTCCAGTATTTGTACTCTGGTCACCATGTCCATTTCTAGAGCCATTATGCTGCATCTTCACTAAATATACAACCTCAGAGTTGCACAATTTCAATGACTGGATATACCATTTTAGTGATCCTTTCTCAGGACACTAGGTATCCTATCCACCTTCAAGTTGGCAAAGTACAGATCCCTCATGCTGAAGAAAAGAAAGGTTACTGACAAATTTTGCTTTGTATTTGGCAGCACTTAAAAACCAGTAAAGAGTCTGAGAAAGATATTTGATTGTAGTCTGAGACAGCATCCATCTAAGTAACCAAAAGTTGGATGTGGTCAAGATTATCTGGCAAGTTTAAGGTCCGGATATACAGGTATGTATTTACCCAACCCCTCCACCATACAGAGTTGTGGAGTCTGAGTCAGAAGCAATTAAGGGGCCACTGGGTCGGAGTCAGAAGCAATTAAGGGGCCACTGGGGTCGGAGTCAGAAGCAATTAAGGGCACTGGGTCGGAGTCAGAAGCAATTAAGGGGCCACTGGTCGGAGTCAGAAGCAATTAAGGGGCCACTGGGTCGAGTCAGAAAGCAATTAAGGGCCACTGGGTCGGAGTCAGAAGCAATTAAGGGGCCACTGGGGCCAAGTCAGAAGCAATTAAGGGCCACTGGAGTTGTAGTATGTAAAACTATACTGACTGATTCCAGTTCCTTTACAAAAATTCATCTCAACTTTTTCTTTTTTTCGTAGTCATTTGCAAAAATATATATGTAAAAAAATCTTACATTATAGAATTTTTATTTTGTTATGTCTTTTATATCCTGTAAAAGATTATAATTCAGCTTCTGTTATAAAGTATTTTTATTTTTGTTCTGTACTTATTTCTTATTTGCAAATATATATATATATATATATATATATATATATCTTATTATAATGGAGATTGTGGGTTTGTCTGTCTGTAACCGAAACTATATTACTATACAAGTCACAATTCCTTTCATTATTTACATCATATTCTCCATGATTTTATTTTTATTTAAACCTCAGTTATTAATAAAATTGTTTTACATTACTTACACTGTTGACCATATCTACATACTGATAATATGCAATTGTATTTATATATACAACAAAATAGAGGTTTACAGTGTGAATGGGAAGGCTAATTTGCATATTGATCTTAAAAAATTGATTTTAATAAATATATGCTTAGTATTATTGATTTCTAATTGTTTGGTTTTATCTTATTGAATATGAGCAAAAATCTCTTCAATAAATCTTAAAAGAAATCCCTTAACAAGAAGAAATAACTGTAATATTATTCTTTACTTCCTATTTTAACTAAACAGTTTAATTAGGAAAATTTACCAATGAAAGACGGGAGTAACGGAAAATGATGGAAGAGTTAGATTCAAAGTTGTTCAATTTTTCAATCATACCCCCTCTGTTCAAAGTCTTTTTATCTACATTTTTATTCAGTTTCATTAGCTTTTCTAATTTAATATGATATTTTATTATAAAATTTAACTAAAATACTTGCACCCGGAGGGTGCATATATTTGCTAGTATATATAATATACACACTTGACAAAACGTAACCTGTTGGTTCACCCATTCAGCTCTGGGTAGATAATTGAGATTAGGGAAAAGTGAATTTGCAAAGTGAATAAAATTTACAAAAAAAAAAATTAAAAAATAATAATAAATACGTCCGGACAAAACATTAAATTCGTTTTGTATGTTAAGCTTTCTAAGAAAGGGAATGTTTGACCTAATTTAAGCTACTGGTTGCTGCTTGTGAAATTTAACATAGAAATACATTTCAAATTCTCCGGTGTCTCTCTCTCCTCTCCCAGAGAAAGTAAGATTATATATAACGAGGAGGTAATCAAGAGATATATAGAGAGGAAAAAGTGATAGGCAGAAAGTAAGGTAAGAGATTGGTCAGTTTTTGACTTAATTACAAATTACAACTAATTAGAACCAATTAAAATGGAATTTTTTTCAAACATAATTTAATCTTAAAAGTAAGGAATAATTTAGTATAATTTTCTTGTCATTAAACAAAATAGGAAAAAAGCCTTAGGGAACCAAAAGTTGATTCGCTCAGTTTTAGTATAATAATAGATATAGCATTTTTATTCTTATTTCTTCTATGATATTTCAAAGATTTTGTCTAATTCTGTTAGAAAATATTAAAGAATGAATAGGTATGATATAAAATCTACAATATCTTTATTCTTGGTTCAATCAATAGAGCATCTGCCACAGAACCACAAGGTTCCAGATTTGATACCAGCCATTACCAACTCCATGCATGAGTAGCACAACTTGGATCTGTGCAGTAATGTGAAGAACTGTTGGTAGGTGTGCACTTCACCTCAAACCAATCTCCCTGGTCTAGCACAAGTGAAAAAGGGATAGGCTCCCTCACTGTTTTGCTGATACCAACAAGAGGCCACTTTGTCTACTTTATTTTTTATAATGATATAGGCCTACTCAAATTAGGAGAGTGTGTGCATAGCCATTATGAGATTTGTATGCCATAATCACTTAATTACATAAAGAGGAGTCAGAGTTGAAGGTGCCAAAAATAGAGGAGTCAGAGTTGAAGGTTTTGTGTTCGGACTCCAGGATGTGACACAAGGTCAATTTATAAGCAGGGTAGGTATTTATGCAACCTGTTTACCACAGGTAGGTTGTGACACAAGGTTTGCTAGTATGAGGGTGTTCAGTGAGGATTCAACTCGCTATTCAGTAAGAGTGGATCTAAAAAACTAACTTGCTATCCATTCCATCACAATGGAACATTCCATGACCAAGTCTTGAAGGTCATAATGGATACCAGCAGTGCCACCACCCTGTAAGTAAGGCTATCACTTTGTCGGAGCTGAGGAGACTGATTTTAACAGCATGTCAATCCATCTAGGGTTATTTTATGCCTAGAGGTTAGGGAATCGCCTACATTGTATGTTTAGATTTATATTTTTGAGATTTTTGCACACAGTTATATGGTTTCACGTATTCTTATCTAATACTAATTAATTTTCAAAGATTTATTTCACCCATAGATGGGACCCTAATAGGTACTACCACTCCAGGTTAGAGTGGCCTTGAGAGTTATGGCAATGAAGGGGTACTCCACATTTCCCAGAGATCCAGAACTGGAGCCTCACCATCAGATGCAGTTTAGTAGCATACCCAGGACATATATTTCTGGAGGGAGAGGGTTATAATATCTTCTATTTGTACTAAGGATGACTACAAATTAAATTTTAAGGCTCATCCAACAACAACACGTGTAAACTACAAGATTATACTCATAACAATCAGATATAATAGATGGTGTTCACTTTTGCTGGTATCTTGGTTTGGTTTGGTTTACGGCATATCAACCTCAGTGGGTCATTTAATGCCGATAAAGTTTTGAAATAAATCAATTCTTAATGGATAATAAAAATTTTTTATAAATACATTTTTCTATTTAACCCAAGATGGGATGGTATCTTGGGGTAAATATCTATTGGAATATAATTTCAGGATACCACAGGGGTCTTAACCCTTTGCAGGGAATACAGTCAGCATATTCTAATTGTTAAAAAAAAAAAAAACAACAAAAAGGATTTTTTTCTTTTCCCAAATAATCAGGTTTCAAATATAATCTGCACCACATTTCATGGTGATATTTTAAAAACTCTGGGTAAAATTTTAATTTGTGAGTGAAAATTTCAGAAACCAATTTAACATTGGTCATGCATCTTAATGTACAAGTGGAAAAAAAAAAAAAAAAAAAAAAAAAAAAGATTGATTTTAACGGTACTTCAATCAGTCAGGGGTTATGTAATTGTGTACATAGTATGTTTATATTAACGTTTATTGCGAAGTTTTTTTGTTTTTTTTTTGGCACACAGTTATATATTCTTATCTAATACGAATAATTTTCAAATAGATTTATTTGACTCATAGATGGGATCCTAACAGGTAGGACTTGGAAGTAATAGTAATGAAGGGATACTTCTCACTACAAGATGCAGTTTAGTATCATGCCCAAAACATCCCTAAGGGGTTGATCTTACACCTCTCCAAGGGATACTAAGCACTGCCAACAAGGTTCTAAAAAATGGTTTGCATATTTAAATGAAGGAAGAAATATTATACATTATCATCAAACAATAACAACAAATTAAATGTTTACAAAATAAAACAGATAAAACTAATCTTATCAATAAAATAAGTTATTTATTTCCTGTTTCAATTTGGGATCATTTCACTTCTGAGTTCTTCTGTTCATTTTAATGTTCAATTTAAAATAAACAAAATACTTGGGGGAAAAAAAGAAGGTAAACTACAAGCATTAGTAATAATAACTTTTTATGCTTATATAACAGCGTATCATTTGCCTGTCCGTAGATTCAGGGGAAAATCTTTTATGATGTTTAGTTTATAACTTTGTCAAAATTATTTAAAGTTTTTCTAGGCCATAAACCAGATCCTAAATGTTCTAAAATAATCCACACAATAATTTCTGTTTTATGAAATAACTTTTTTTTTAAGAAATAAGAATGTTGGAGAATATCAGAAAATTTTGAAGACTGACTAGTTGCTTTGCTTATGAAACAATTCGGAAATATTACATAACGGAAGAAAAAGGACTCGTCAAATCTATACACAACATAATTTCACTATTTTCTATTTAACTTTTTTCTTTGGTAAATTAATACAAAAATCTTGCTAAAAAAAGTAAATGTTTCAGTTTAACAATAACATTAATAAAGAAGAAAATATTTGTTCAATTAAATGAAAAATATAAGGACTCCCACATTGAAATTTTACCTTTCATTTTTACATAATAGATATTTTCTCCCGTATTTTATATCTGTTTTAAACTACTTCTTTTATTTTTGTAAATTGATCAGATATTCATTCATCTTCAAATTAAAAGTTTTTAACACATTTTTAACTTATTGCGTAAGGTCCCTTTAAATTTGCAATGGACGTGCCTATTTTTGGTTTCTATAAGAAGCGAATCAAAGACTAGAATTTTTACCAGAGATAGAGAAAGAGAGAAAGATAATGAACCATCAAAATGCAATAAAATAATCAACGATAAAAAATACTATAAATTAATTGGGAAATAATTAAAATAAGACATGTGCTGGATGTCATTTATCAACAGTTTGTTTCTACCGGCCGATGTGGCCTTTATATAAGACAACATTGACTCAACTGACCTTGTAATTATTCAGGTGATGTGATACAGTCTTTCTAGTCAGCAAAGAATGTCCTTGACGAGCTGACAAGCGTAAATAGGAGAAGATCATCTTTATTTTCTTATGGAGATGCCACTTGTCTTGTAATAATGCTGCTCGTCACTTCTTTCGGTACATTACTGAACTTACGAAAACATTTAACAGCCAGCCATGCCGGAAAACCGACACGAACGGAGTAATGCTGAGTTAATAATTTGCTCTTAGTTTCGTATTATTTGGGTGACTCTAAATTCTACTAACTGGTTATTATGTTGATCGGCTGCACATAAAAAAAGAACCCCCCCCACTTCATAACTTGAATACAATTTTTATTTAACGTAAAGTATTTATTTATAAGTAGATAAGTTTTATAATACAATTTCATGTTATAACTTAATAAATACACTTATAAAAAATCTTTTATAGCATTATTTTATAATATGCAGTTTTTTAAAGTCTATGTGTGACATAAAAAATGATACAATTACACTAGGTACTGGCAAAACGAGCCTAAAATGCGTTTTTGACAAAATGACTTTAGCCCCCCCCCCCTACAGAAAATATTTTACCAAAAATCAGAGAATTATCGGATTTTAATTAACTTTTCAGTGTTTATTTATCAATGAATGCTCTTTATATGCAATATTTATTTTATTTCAAAACTTTCTAATTTTTTCTGGTCACTTAATGTTGACCCCCCTTATGTTGGGGGCGTAACATTTTTTCGAGTTGGTCTTATACTGTACTAATTACAGTATAAATAAAGAGATAAAAGACCGAAGTTATGAATAGAAAAAAAAAATTTACGGTGGTTTTTCTATGAGAAAATAAGTACCGAAAATTGAAAAATAAAATGTAAAAAAATAATAAATAATTAATATTTTGGAGATTTCTTTTTTACTCATTTCGATAATTATTTAATTGGCTATTATCTTATAAAAGAAAAAATTATATTATTCTGCTTATTATATTATTCTAAAAAAAAAAAAATTATATTATTCTATTGTACATTTTCAATCGAGTTTTTCTTCAAAACTTATTACTTTCGTCTAAAAAAATAAGGTTTGCATTAAGTAGATATTTATTTCTAGAATCTAAAAATATCACATTTTAAACTTAACATCATGCTTTTCACATTTTAAATGAATTTTATATATTAATTTTTCATAGCAAAAATACTAAATTAAAGTTTTGAAATAAAATAACTGATGCATTATAAAATTCATTTATTGATAAATCAATACTAAAAATTTCATTAAAATCAGATAATTACCTGATTTTGGGTGAATTCTTTTGCAATAGCCAATGTTACATTAAAATTGTAAACAAGTGTGTAAAACCATTGAAAAAATAGACAGAATGGCGGATTGCGTCGAAATTGACCAAAACAAATCGTTTTAAATCTATTAAAAATAAACTGCATATGTAATGATATTTTTCTTTTTTTAATAATGGTTATTATGTTACTACTTATCGATTTAGACAAAGTTTGACCTTAAATAATAGATTTAATTATTTTTAATTCGCTTTTAAAACTCGTAGCAGACGATTTTATTGCCAGTGTAAGTATTACTTTAAATATATGCTCCTACATTTGGGGCGCTGGTGGTTGTCGTCAGTGATGTAATCCGCAGGGTTCATTGGGAAGTTTCGGGTCTTCTAACATTAGACTTCTCTCGCCCTGCTGACCCTATCAGAGGTGATCAAACTCTGGCACAACCACCAACAATAGACGCTACGTGATGTTTGAAAAAAAAATTTTTGCAGACGATTTTATTGCCAGTGTAATTATTACACCATGGCGAGGTTTTGTTAGCATAATTAGCATTAAAATACTATAAGAGAATAAAGCAATTTTGAATTCAATTTGCAGCTTCATCATCATCATCATCATCATCATCATAAAAAAAAGATTAATTAATTAATTAACCTTGGGACAGTTTTCTAGGACCTGGAAAAGAGACTGGGTGAACTGGAGATTAAAGGAAAAAAGTAAACCATCCAGACCACACCACAGCAATAATAATAATAATAATAATAATAATAATAATAATAATAGGTTGCCCATGAAAAGTCTTGGACATGGTTAAGAAAAGGAAACCTCAAAAGAGAAACGGAATCACTTATAATTGCTGCACAAAATAATGCCATAAGGACAAACTACATCAAAGCGAAAATTGATAGGACCCAACAAAATAGTAAATGTAGACTTTGCGGGAATAGAGATGAGACTATAAACCATATATTCTGCGAATGTAGCAAACTAGCATAACGAGAATACAAAACTAGACACAACTGGGTTGGGAAGGTGATCCACTGGGAATTATGCAAAAAATTAAATTTTGACCATGCAAAAAAATGGTATATGCATAAACCAGAATCTGTTCTTGAGAACGAAACGCATAAAATTCTCTGGGACTTTGAAATAAAAACAGATCACCTTATCCCAGCAAGAAGACCAGACCTAGTGTTGATAAACAAAAAAGAAAGAACTTGTCAACTGGTGGATTTTGCAGTGCCAGCAGATCACAGGGTGAAGCTAAAGGAAAATGAAAAAATAGACAAATATCTGGACCTTGCCAGAGAACTAAAAAGTTATGGAATATGAAAGTAAAGGTGATACCAATTGTAGTTGGTGCACTTGGAACAGTCCCAAAAGGATTGGAAAAGGGTCTGGAATGTTTGGAAATAAGAGGAAGGGTTGAAACCATTCAGAACACTGCACTGCTGCAATCTGCCAGAATACTCAGAAGAGTCCTGGAGACCTGAGGAGACTTGCTGTCACTCAGACTCCAGTGAAAGACCATCAACTAATGCTGATGTGAAAACTCAAAAGGAGCAAATAATAATTATTAAAGGGGTCTGTATTCGCGTTCAACCTGATCTTTATAACTTTTTAAGGGAGATAACTAATGATAATTACAGTACTTTTTCTTATGTATTTGCAATTAGATATGTGAATTCTATATAGGATGTGACTCAATATTGAGCTTATTCGTATTTGATTGACCATATGTGGATATGAAATAATTTTTTACTTTAATTAGAAATAAATATTTGAACTATTGTGTACAATGCCTCAGTGATCCCCTTTTTTTATTTGAACATCTTTCTCACATTTTTAAATTACTGGTTTTGGTTAATCTGCAACTTCTATGACTCCAAAACATTTAAAATGCTGTCAAAAGTTTGAAAAAATCTAAATTTAAGCAAAAAAAAAAAAAAAAAAAAATCCGGCAACTCTTCAAAGTTTTTTTGTTTTTTGGCGTGTGTGTGTGTGTGTGTGTGTGTTTCTGAGCTGCTTACATCGGTTGTATTCAATATCATAGCCAGTTAATTTTGTTACTAACAGAAATACGTATTACTTTGTGCAAGAATAATTTAGTACATATTAACTAATATTAAATAAAAATAATACTTTTTAGAATATTTATAAGTTTTAACTTTGATTAAAACATTAAATTATTAATACAACGTCTTATTTCTGAATTTGCAAAGTGACTAACCGAAATAAGTGGCTAGCTCTGAATGTTTTCATTTCTAAACTCGCACATGGGCAGGGCATTATTTTTGAAGGGAAAGCTTTCCAATTGATATAGAAAAAAAGCGAGTTATTCGAAAAACGTCTCATTTGTTTTTTGTTGCGAAGATGAAACAAGAAAAAGGACACAAAAAGACTCCAAAGGGAGCTACTATTTCCGATGAAACGTTTAATTATTACAAAAGAGTTAACGAAAACTTAAAGGATCTTGCTGAAACCGATCAAGGTAAGTAAAGGAATGTAATAATTAATATTGTCAATGCAAATCAATATAATATTAATTTGTATTTTTGTGTCTACCCGATCGTGTACGTGAATTTACTATTTGTTTAGTTAATAAGATGTTTTCTTCAATTCACATTTTTTAAATGATGTCGTTTTAAGTATATTTTTTTCCGGTCGTGATAGCACCTGTTTCATATTCTAAACATTAAACAAATATCAAAGCTATTAAAGTATTTTATTTTGATTAAATTAAATATACACTATGTATAGAATATAGATTTATTGCTAATTTAAAACGTTTCTATATGTTTGCAAAGGCCTATAGCCATTTTGAGTCCATTGTTAGACATTACTTTCGTAACCACGTTGTGATAACTTCCATGTTTTATCGGCTAAACTTACAAATTAAAACATATTACAGGGTGACCCAGAAAAAACAGAACACAAATTATTTATTTATTTTCCCATTAAACTAATCCTACCCCCCCCCTAGTTAAAATTAACAGTTTTATTACAAAATTTGTGGGTTCTGTTTTTTTCTGGGTCACCCTAATTTTTCGACCGATTTGCAAGTTTTGCCGAGGATTTGATCGGCATATATTTACCCAACCCGTTCGCTACGGATAGGATTTGAAATAAAATCGCAAGTATAGGGCATCAAACGATGATTTCGACCGGTGGGTCCAGTATCTTAGAAGATAACAACGTTGATCCCAGGGGACCAATCCCCTCGGCAACATCTGCCCCCTTGATTTAAAGGGACAGGGCTGGGTTTATTGAGGAGGAATGCCGACGGGATCAACGCATCTTTTGCACCCGCCACCCTTCGGTTCGTGGATGGTCCACATTAATAGGGCCTTGTGCCTGACCTTACACGTGGGATACGCGGTAAATAAAATCTAGCTAGGATCCAACTCACTGTTAATTTGTAATTGATCTGTGGGAACAGCTTGCTAACCATTACAACACGATGGGACACTGTCTTGATTGACATGTTTATTGATGGTAACTGATCAACTCTACTATTAAAAGTTTGTAATAAACACGCATCTAACACTAAAGCTGGGAGACTCTCTCCTCATAGGTATTTATTTGACTCCCTACGAGGTTAGACGGTGACACAAGGTTGGTTTGGTTGGCAGTCTTCCGTCTACGAGAGACAATGGAGCAGTGTCAAATTTTTTTTTTTTGTTTAATTTTAACTACATAGCCTGGGCAGGTTCATATGGAGATAAGCTGTTGCCCATGCAGCAAATCCTCCCTCTCCACACTGCCACTGTGATCCAAAGGAAAGGTAAGGTACCAATGCAGTTTGGCAATGGTAGTGTCGCAGAAGTTGCTGGGTAGCACTGGATTTCATAAAAAGACACCCCCCGGGTGATGTAAAAATAATTTTTTGAAATATATTGCCTGAGGGGATGGGAGCTGAAAATTCAATGTCATAAGTGTGTACCATAAGTATGTAAAATCGACAAATTTATTAAAGGAGTAAAAAAAAAAAAGAAAGAATAAAAGACAATTTGAAATGGAAACAGTTCCGATATTATATTAGAATAAAACAATCTATATATAAATATATAACACCAGGCATCTATTTATTGAAACAATGAGAATTGTCTAACATTGCATGCTCACATTTTGAGTATATTTATTCTGTTATGATGTTGGATAATGTGACGTAAGCATTGACGCAGTTTTTATTACAGACAAAAACCGGAAGCGAATCTCCATTATTAATAGATGTGTGTGTGTGTATGTATATATAAACGAACACAGTTATTTCTTTAATATTCACAAACTACTCAATTCCACTTTTGTGTTTTTTCAGTGGTTAAGCTGCAAGATAGGGAGAAACATTTTCAATTTGTACAATGATTACAAATGTCAATGTCATTAGATTTTTAATTTTTAGATATTAATACTCCACTTTTGTTCAGAATATTCATATTTTCATTGCATGCCTAAAGAAGTTGTTATTTACTAAGCTTAGCTTTGGCAAAAGGCCAGAAATATGGGAATTGAGAATTGATGTCTAAAGCAATTGAACGGGTTAATCTTTCTGATTTGTTCACTTACAAAATACTAAAATTCTATAGCACTTTTATTAAAGGAAAAATATTATATATGACTTGAACAGAATAGTTTCTTATAAGTGAATAGGTAAAGTAGGAAGTGCGTGGTGTAATGGTTAAAGTCATGGGAAATGGACTCGTCGACCCGAGTTCAAATCTTGGACGTGGCAATTATTTCACTTAGCGCTAATACTCTTGGGAAAGGTATAAATCCTACTCTCCCTCCAGCTATGGGTAAATAGTAGGGCAGACTGGGCTCTTTAACCTTGGTTAGGCAACCGGTCTAGGAGAAGGAAAACTCTGAATTCAAACCTGTTGAACTCCGCTTAAGAAATTGACCTTGTGTCGCATCCTGCTCGTGCGGAGGGGTTGGTAAATATATATAAGTGAATAGGTGATTTTATTAATGTCTTATATATAGTATCAAGTGTTTCTGTGAAAGGATTCAACCAAAATTGAGAACTTAAATGTATAAGTAAAGATTTATATATACATATAAATATCAGCGTATGTGCATATTTTTACATATATGGTGTGTATTTATTTGTCGGCTAGGGGCTGTAAAATATGCCAACTGCATCTCTTCAAAGGGGTAATAAATCCCCCAGTGGGGCCACCTGTTGGCCGTGGGTGGTTACCTGTGATGCTTGAGGATGGTGGCTGAGCAGTCCATGACATGCAAAACTCCACTTTGGCCCTTACTTAAGCTAGACAAGTGGTAGGAGAGGGCCTCGTCAAACCCTAGCACCTATATGATTGCCCTAACCCTATTACCCTATTACTCTTATGGCAAACCCTAACCCTTTTTATCATATGTGCTAGAAGGCGGTGGCTGAGTGTCTTATTTTCCTGGGTATGACGTTAAACTGCATCTAATGATGAAATTTCAATTCTGGAGCTCTGGGGAGTGTGAAGAACCCCTTCATTAACATTACTCCCAGGTCCACTCTGACCTGGAGTGATAGTATCTGTTAAGGTCCCAAATGAGTTTTAAAAGAATGAGTTTGAAAAAATATATATGAATACCATCAAGAATGAATAAAACAAAATGTCTTCAGCACAAAATAACCCAACAAGGGTTGACATGCCTAAAAACAACCAACCAACCAACCAACCAATAGATGATGGGCCATTAAGAGTAAAAAGTTCCAAAATTTCCTCTCACAAATAAGCTGCTTTATAAATAATTTAAGAATTAGATCAACGTAGTAAATATTTTTTGTTTGTGATATCTTTGCATAATTTAAAATTTCTAATATCTATTTTATTTTTATTTTTTACAGACATATTTTTTACTAATGTGTTCCGGCAACTTCAAAGTGAGGCACTTCTAGTATGCCAACATAAAATACTCAGTTTTAATATTGAAGAGTTGCTAAAATTGGCCCAACCAAAACATCTTTGTATGCTTTGGAGTTCCTTTGCCTCCGACTGGACAACAACCTGTACAGATGCTTATGCTAGTCATGTCTTTCACAGTCTCATTCTTCGTTTTCCTCTCACATTTGATGCTGATGCCAATACTCTCTCCATCAACCAAGAAGATAATGGTAACAATTCTGACACAGAAGAATCGGGAGAAGGTCACCAACCGGTGACGTCCACACGTGAAATGTTTTTAGAATTTTGTACCTTCCTCAAAGAGAACCTTGAGAACTGATAACAGATGTTTATGCAACACATATTGTACGTGCTACGTTACAAGTTCTTTCAAATACGCCAGTTGCTAATGATATCACTGTTGTAAACCAAAACAAGAAATCAGGCTGTAAGTTTTTTGGGTTTTTTCTTTCTTTTTTTTTCTCCTTTTTTTTTGTTATTTTTAAATGAAGCTCTTTTACTTTGTATTCACAGTTGACTAAATTGGTAGTCAGATCGAACATTGCAAATTTGTCAAAAAAAATATGATAAACCATAATATGGGCATGTGTTTAGGGGCCAGAATTTCAGCAAGAATCCATTTATGACCTCTTAATAGCACTATGTTGAAAAGAATTTAATATCCTATTATCCTTACCTTAATACACACACACACACACACACACACAAATATATATGTATATATGAAAATAGATGGAAATTAATCTGACAGTATGAATTTAACATTTTTGAAAAAACAAATGATGTTTATAATTGCTGACAGAAATCTGTTTCGACCGTTTTATAGATCAGTCTTCATCAAGAGCAACATATGAGAGAAAGACGGGATGAATAACCGTTAGAAGAAAGGGTACAAACAAAACGCTATTATTCAATGCTGGAATTTTAAAAAAATGAGTGCTCTGTGTTAAAAATAAAATAACAGTTATTCATCCCGTCTTTTTCTCATATGTTGCTCTTGATGATGACCAATCTATAAAAACGGTCGAAACAGATTTCTGTCAGCAATTATAAACATCATTTGTTTTTTCAAAAATGTTAAATTCATATGTATATATGTATGTATATTTTAATTTTATATTGGTGAGAACACTGAGAGTTGGTGATGTCAAACGTGGTCAGGTTCTACTTTCTAAGGCTTGATATGTCAATCTGTAACAAAGTTTGTAAATCAGCTTATGGTCTTAAGAGACATATGATGGTGCATACGCATCAAATTTTACCATCTCCATCCGATTCAGTGGGAAGGACGTCCTTCCTATGTCATATTTGCTTAAAGTTCAAGATTACTGACTCTCTTTGTTGAATGAATATGATTTGAATTTTTGTTGAATGTGTTTTTACTTATTTTTTTATATATTTTTTTTTTAATGTAGGCTATAAAGAAAAACTACACATATCAAAGCCAGATAAAACATTTCATAAACGTTTTTTTAAAATATCCAAGATGATTGTCAAGTCTCCAAACTTCAAAGGTGAATATAACTTTTCTTGTCTCACTTGTTTTATTGTTTATAATTATGAACACTAAAAGTCTGTTACATTAGGTTTCAGATGAAACTGGCAAATCTGCTAAAATGAGATATTATGAAAAAAGCTCAGGCTTACAAAGGAGGTAACAACAGCTGCAGATGGTTTCTGGAGAAAAAAAACAAACATGCATATTAGAACATCCTGAAAATAAATTGTTGAACAAAAGAAGCAAATTCATATCAAAGTGTAGACCTATTGCTAAATTTCTTGTGTGTCATTTACCACCTGACTAATTCCATATTTATTCTCTTCTATGTGGACAGCCCTATATATATATATATATATATATATATATATATATATATATATATATATATTTGCTCTGTGACTCTAACATTAAGAGCACACATTGAGCTCTCAAACTGCAACTTGGTTTTGTTTAAATAAAACTCTTGTCTCGTAAGGAAGATTTCTTCTCTGGACTTTTGGATTATATATATGTGTGTGTGTGGGCATGCCTACAAAGTAAGAAAACAGCATAGCTCACATGACTTTTGGAAACATTTTTTCACACTCAGTTGCTGAGGCATGGAATAAACTGCCTGAATCCGTAGTTGGCTGCTGAAACACTGCATCTTTCAAAACCTCCATGCTTCCTGTAATTTGACAACACTATACCTGATACCTCCTCCCGCACACACACACATTTATGTATATTATTATTGTACACTATTCATTCCCCTGACATTAGTACATTATTCCATGTACAATACATGAACCTTTGATGAGTTGTGGTGCACCTAAGCACTGTACTCAATAAATTTCATTATATATATATTATATATATATTGTCTGCTAAAAAAGGCCATATCAAAAATAAACACATCGTTTGTTTACTTACTTTCATACTATCATGCGATAAGTCCCCAAAAAGTGGTATATAAAATAAGTTCAAAAT
Organism: Doryteuthis pealeii; assembly: GCA_023376005.1. Lineage (NCBI taxonomy): Eukaryota > Metazoa > Mollusca > Cephalopoda > Myopsida > Loliginidae > Doryteuthis > Doryteuthis pealeii. The sequence goes on along the minus strand of CM042138.1, from coordinate 82,763,898 downwards.
GAAAGAAAATCTGGGATAGTCCAGCTGGTGTAGTGGTTAGAATCCCGCCTGTCAGCTTGGCAGTCGAGTTTCAATCACACATGGAGCAGTCTCTCATGTCTATAACCTTGCTGATGAGACCTAATAGGTTGAAATGTACATACAGGGATTGACATTTACTCTATTTGTTTAGCCTTACATTTGAACATATATGCCCGCCTAAATTCATTAATTAATTTTCAAAATTAGGTATGACTTTAATTAAGCACATATCCTCCAAAAATTGTCGGCTAAAAAAGGCCATATCAAAAATAAACACATCGTTTGTTTACTTACTTTTATATATATATATATATATATATATATGTGTGTGTTTTCTGCATGTGAGAGTCGAGATGGGATAGTTTTCTTATAAGTTATGGTGGTTATGCTATTTGTTGGTCAAATTGTATGTCTAGTTTTTAGTTGCCTAACCAAGTTTAAAGAGCCCAGTCTGTCCTACTATTTGGCCTAGCTGGAGAGAGAATAGTTGGATGCATAGGGTATTAGTGCTATGTAAAATGCAAACCGCTTCATCCAGGATTTGAACTCTAGTTGCCGAGTGCATTTCCCAAGAAGGTTACCTAAAGGTTATTACCTATCAATCATCTAACCCTACGGATTCTGAATTTCAATTACTTTTAATTTAAAATCTAACTACACTAACCTTCAAAAAAACAACGGTTTATTAATATACAACGCAATGACTTAATGTGAAACCCAGACACTAATGATTTTTACAATTACAATTACTTAAAAGCTTGTAAATTGTTTGTTAGCATTAGATAGAAATAGTTAATTAAAAATATATAATTCTTAGATAATTATAAAAAATAGGAATGATTACTTGAAACCATATAACTATGTGCCAATTATTTGTACTAAGAATACTTACTTGAAGCTATAATTGAGCACATTTATAAACGTTCAATATCTGTACACATTTATATTCTCTTACCATATCCTTTTTTTTTTTTTTTTTTTTTTTATAAATTGTAATTTCAGACTTCATTTCTGATAAATCTGCAAATCCTGTAATACAATTGCTTGTACATCTCACGTGTCAACTGAAACAGCAAAAAGGGGAGAAACTCTGTAAGAAATTGATTGATTTATGTGGTTTTTCTGATGTTCCTGAAGTTGACCCTAACACACCTCTTACAGACCACACCAGGTATTTTGATGCATTCTGTTTTACTTATTCTTAAAGACTTTTTTTCTGTTTTCATATGTTACATCCTTGGTTAAACATCTATTTAACTCTTAACGTCCTATACCACCTCATTCCGCTCGGCCAGAAGTCACATTCGTTTTCCTAATCTGCCCCAAATGATAGCCTTTGTTTAAATGTAATATTAAACATATTTAAAAGTCTTTGATTTAAGGGAAATAGGAGGTAACTTTAATTGAAAAGGCCATTTTTAGCCATTTTTTAATAAATCCTTATAGGAATGGGACTCTGGACTTAGAGGATTCTCAACAGGATGTTAAGAGTTAAAAAAAACCTATCTATACATATATATAAAGGACAGTTGTGTGTACATGTATGTCCGGAGGAAACTTTGAAAATAAAACAATTAACGACAAACTAAATATATATACACATTAAATATCACCAGGGCTTGGTTTTTGAGCAAAAATAATAAATTTTGTTTATATTTGCGAAAAGAATTAAAAAAATAAATTTAAATGATAATACCATGGAACTTTTTTTTTTTTTGCATTTAATATTTTGAATAGTAGACATTAACGTTAATTTTCAGAGTAGCTAGATCAATGCAAGGTCTTTTTTTACATGGGGATTTTAATGAGGCATCCAACTCACGATTGAGTAATAATGGATCTGCGTGACTAACTTAAAAAATCCCCCTTCTACCCTGGCAATGCTGGGTGGCCACTTCTAGTTTGAATATATATATATGTGTTAGTTGGCACCTTTCTATCCACTAAGAACCATGGCATAGTCTCCAAAAATAAATAAATAAAAATTTATCTGTATCTGCGCAGGCCAATCCCTGAGTGACAATCTTTGGTGCACTGACTGCACACAAACTGTGATGCTTTCTGAAGCTGTGGTTTTCTTCCCTCTTTCTGGCTCTCTTTGCTGTCAAAGCTACTCTCCTCTCTGCCTCATTCTCTTTGTGCCTTGTTTAACATTAAGATGCCTGGCCGCATCTACCTCCCATGTGTTAGTATCAATGTGGCACATCCTCGTATCTGTGTAAGAGAACAAAATACACTGTCCCTAGCATGGAGTGATAAAGCCCACACCTGATTTTTGAATAAATAGAGGATTGTCACAAAAAGTGCTGAGTCCTTGAAGTTTGGCCAATCAGCAACTGTTACATACTGACGTTTTCACGGTACCAAATCGATATAATGTTGTATACCCTTTTCTTACTTCTTACTTCTAGTTGTCTTCTCTTCTGGCCGGCTTTGGTTCTATCTTCTAACATCTTGCGTCTGGAGTTGTCTTGGGGATTTCGGTCTGGTTTTCTGTTAGGGATTTCTCCTTATCAGAAGCCCTGTGTCATTATTAGTTTTAGGTAATAAACACAAGACTTCGATTTACGTTGAAGTTACTTTATTTGTAAATCCCCAACCAGACAATCTGCGCAGATAAGGGACCGTGTGTATAACACGACTTACCCCTTCGAGCTCGCTGCTACCTTCTAACTGACTGAGTTACTTCTATCCTTAAACCGGAACAGGGTCTTCTATGCCTTCCGGTTCTAACGATTAATCCCCGGAAGGCAAGGTGCGAGTGAGGTCAAGCGTTGTCACTCATCCTTCAAGGCTGTGAGCTGCACTAATCGCCATTATGTTTCTACACTACCTTAAAAAAGTATTAGGGTCCAATAATTATGTAACACAACCCAGATGTAAGTAATGTAAGTAACCAGAAAGTTACTCAATATGTCAATCTAAAAGGTTGAGTCTCAAGGCTTTGTTAGGTGATAATGTAAATTGATGAACTACAATGTCCAGATTACTTCTGAAGTGCCTCCCATGATAGACCTCTTCAATTAGTGAAGATATGAAAAGTGTCCAGATGGTAAAAATTGTCACCATTTTGGCAAAGTCATTTGTCTTTCAAATAAAAAGCATGTGTAAAATTCAGAGTGGTAATACTTGAAGATAAAACTCCGGCAAAGGTTGATAGACAAAACATTTTATATACAGCACAGAATAAACAGGGTACATAATACATAGAGGTGTACATAAACATACATACATACGTAATATAAATACATATACAAGAGTAGAGATAATGACACATTCATGAATGGTAAAATACAAGATATTTAGGTATCAAAGAGATACCTAAATGTACATAAAAACGTAGTTACGGATACATGACTAAAGGATGGTCATATATCGTATAAGAGACTTACTAGCAGTGAGTGTCCAGTGTTAAGGGCCAAAGCCCCAACAAGAAAGGAGTAGACCGTGTCTAACCCATAGTGTCACGTGGGACGAGCAACAGGAAAAGAGAGAAAGAGACGTTCAAATCAGCCACTTAAATATCAAAGGCCCCTAGCGGGCACTAGCGAAACTAAACGGGCAGACAACTCTCCAGGCAAATACGAAAATAACGCCATGCATGACATTTATGCAGCTCATTCATAACACCATTACTATTTTGTGTTAGTTCTGGGGAGGCGTCAAAGTTTAGGTACCGGGCATGTGTGCCAAAAAGAGTGGGAGTCCCTTAAGGAAAAATTGGGATATTGTAAAAAGTACCTATTACATATTACTTAAGCATAACATTTATTCTCTAGATGTAGATATAATATAAATAATTTATTTGTGTATCTAGATAATAAATCAAAATAATTTATAATGTAATTTTTTCTATTAACTTTAACTTTTAACTTAACTAATCAAATCATTTTATAATTTAATGAAGATAGCTCATTCAATTTTCTCTTTCAGGTTGCCCCCATTGATGACAGATGTTTATGCAACTTATTTAGTTCAGCTTTTGCTTAAAAACTGTTCAGAAGATCTTTTCTTGACATGGTATGAAAGTTGCTTTAAAGACAGATTAATTGCATATGCAGTACATGAACAGTCAAACTTTGTTCTACAACAAGTCATCAGCCGGTGTTCCAACAAAGAAATGGTAAGATTTACTTAACAAATTGTTATTTTCCAATTAGACACATAGTGTAGTGGTTATAGGCATTGAGTTAATACAGTTCTATGTGACAGTTATCTCTAGGCTGTAGGTTCAATCTTGGTCAAGGGTGACAGTAACATAGAATAATAATTAACAGTTTAACTCTTGTACCCAGCTATTGTTAGCGGAATGAGAACAGTATACCCTTGTGGATTGAATAAAGGGTTGGGTTCAAAGTCCGTGATGGTTCCTAATTATGACAAGAAGGTTCCTGAGTTCGACAAGAAATACCTGAAGTAGGCCGGAGGGCACATCGGCAGAAACGTTGTACAGATAACAATAATGATGAGGACAATAGTCCAAATAATCCAAATTGTTATTTATTTCATTAACTAACATAGTCATTGTTAATTTGATTTTACAATCCTGGTCACAATTATTGAATCCCATAATGTAGAATATCTTCTGGAAAAAAAACAACAAATTTATTGACATTGCTTTGGTCTATAATTGTTCTGAGCATATTTTTCAAATTTCTCTTGTGGCATCACCCACCCTTTTTTTTTTTATCATAAAGGTGCTAGGGTCAACCATCAGTATTTGTTAATACATGTGAAGTTAATGAAAATTATTTCTTAAAAATCCTATGTATAACACAGTTTTGTTCTACTTGACAATTCATGATTGTTAAAGAACAGCAGATGATAACTCAACAGATTTATATAAATTTGTTTATTTTCCATTTGATATAACAAAAAAACTCCAAAGTGTTCCAATAAATGTGACCAGGATGCTCATATGCATGGATTAATTAAGAGTAAAGATTTGGGGGGGGGGTCCAAGTTTTAGGAAAATATTGGTTACAAAAATGATTCTTGCACAACAATAACTATTTACACTTCCATGTAATAGAGTGTTGGAAATTTTTCTATGTTTAATATTTTTGTCTTTTCTGGTCTTTTTACTCAGTTCACAGTCATATTTGATGAAATCACTCCTTACCTTGAAGATATGTTATCCATGAAGCACATGGGTGTGGTCAAAATGCTTGTACAAAAATGTCAATCAATTGGAACAAAACAGAAAAAAATTGTCAAAGTAAGTTGTTGTTTTTTTTTTATTACCCATAATTCTTTGAAAATAGTCATTAACATTCCAAAGATTTGTTTCTGCTTTATTGGTTGGGACTATTGACTATGTTGATTTGCACCTCTGTTGAGAGGTAACCCCCACCATCCAATGGGACAAAGAATAGAAAGATGATTGAAGCTGTGCAAAAAAAAAGAGCCACTAAATTAATACATGAATAGAAGAAATATAAAGAGAAACAGAAGAGGATCAAGATTGCCTAATCTGTATTATCATTGAATCTGAGATATTGAAATCTATAAATATACACATGGCATTTATTCTGTTAATCCCAACTTATTACTCATTAATCATACATATTTAAATTTTAAATATTTTTTGTGTGTTCGTATTTAATTTCATTAGTCTTTCTAATTCAGTATAATATTTAATTATATCAAAATTTAAGTACTTGTGCCCGGAGGTCACTTTTTTGCTAGTATACACAATTGGTTTGCCTTAAAACAGCTCATATTATTAACATGTTTAAAATCTGCAATGTGTGTTATATATCATTAAGAAATAAATGTTTACATAATATATGGTACAAATAATTTGCATACCAGTTTTAATAAAACCGTGTTTAATAAATAATTACTTGATGTTATTTATTTCTAATATTATTGTTTTATTCCAAACATATTAAAAGCGATCCTATTTTATATGCATAATTTTATATTGAAATCAATTAGAATAAATTTTGTGTTTGTATTTAATTTCATTAGTCTTTCTAATTCAGTGTGATATTTAATTATATCAAAATTTTAAGTACTTGTGTCCAGAGGGCTTATTTTTTGCTAGTATACATAATTGGTGTACTTATTTTTGGATTGCTACATATTCATATTTTTGTTTACATAGTTTCAATGCTGTAAAGTTTGTTCAAAGAAATTTTATTCTGTCTTTTTAAATGAAAATTTGTTTCTAAATATCAACACAACAAATACCAGACAAAACCTATTTCAGTATTTGTTGTATTATTAATATTTGGGTTTAATTTTGTCAATTTGAAGCTGTATGTTAAAATAATTTTAATCTCAGTGCTTTCTCAAAAAAAAAAAAAAAAAAATATAGCAAATTTAAAAATCATTAAACGGTTGATAAAGTTTTTTTTTTTTTTTTTTTTTTTTTTCATTTCTTTTAAGTTGTACATGTTATTTATTGATGTAAATATTAATATTATTAATGAGATTTTATTCAGTGAATATTGATATTATTAATGAGATTTTATTCAGTGAATATTGATATTATTAATATGATTGTACATATTATTAAAGTTGTACAAAGTCATTAACTAAAAGTTTAAACTTCAGATTTTGTTGTAAACATCTTAAAAATTTATTAGGTTCTGCCTAATTAGTAAACAATAAATTTCAATGCTCACTACTTCTCCACTCAAATTTCAAATAAATTTTTAAATTTTTTTTCAGAATTTACTTGATGCTTTCCACTGCACAGAAGAAGATAGAAAAATCATGATTGTGCCTGTATTACTGGCTATGAAAACTTATGAAGTTTATATGAAAAATATTATGATTCCTGATGAGGTAATCTAAAACAAAAAATAATCTGTCTATATAATACACACACACACACATATATGAGAAGTAAATACACAAGCAATGTGTTTTTGACATGGCTTTTTTAGCCGACAATTTTTGGGAGAATATGTGCTTAATTGAAGTCGTACCTAATTTTGAAAATTAATTAATAATTAATTAGGCGGGCATACCTATTTAAATGTAAGGCTAAACAAATCGAGAAAAATCAATCTCTGTATGTACATTTCGCCTGATGAGGCCTAATAGGCCGAAATGTACATACAGAGATTGAGTTTTCTCAATTTGTTTAACCTTACATTTAAATAGGTATGCCCGCCTAATTAATTAATTAATTATTAATTAATTAACTTTCAAAATTAGGTACGACTTCAATTAAGCACATATTCTCCCAAATATATATATATATATATATATATATATATGCATTTCTGTTCTTATATTATATATGTAGGTACATTATTATATAATATACATGCATATATATATATATATATATATATATGCATGCATTTCTGTTCTTATATAATATATGTAGGTACATTATTATATAATATACATGCATATATATATATATATATGCATTTCTGTTCTTATATAATATATGTAGGCACATTATTATATAATATACATGCATATATATTTGTATATACATTCCCATTCTTATATAATATATGCAGGTACATTATATAATACACACTCACACACACACATATATATATATATGGAAAAGACACAGATTCAAATAGTGAAGAAGTACTCTGTTATTCAATAACACATGCCTGAAAAAAATATATATTTGTACATACATTTCTGTCTTTATATAACATATGTATGTACATTATATAATACATACATATATATGTACACTATTGTCCTTATATATGTAGGTACATTATATAATATATATATTTGCACATAGATTTCTGTTCTTATATAATATATGTAGCTACATTATATACATAATACATACATATATATATTTCTGTTCTTATATAATATATGTAGCTACATTATATAATATATATATATATACCTTTCTGTTCTTATATAACACTCATAAATATTGGGAGGAACTTCACTGACGGATCTGATTGGGTTTTGTCGTAACCCTCCAGCTATATAGTTGTAAAAATATCACTTGTTTGAATGTGGGACGGACCAAAAATCTTCCATGCCCTTCATTACTGATGAATAGACCTAAACGAGTTAATTTCGATTTTTTAGGGATAGAAACATTTTGTCCTAGAAGCTCCATCCAATGTAGATACATTAGGTTAATGGTGAAAAAAAAAAAAAAAATTATTTATACACAATGTTTTTCAATATTTTTTTCTTGCATGTCAGGGCTGTGATGAATATCTGTAAAATTCAGTAGGTCTTTATGTGATGCTGCTTGAAAAAGTATTTTATTTTGGCTTTTTTGGCTTAGCTCAGTTGGTAGAGCATCAGCTGAGGAACCACAAGGTTCCTGGTTCAATACTGGCCCTCGCCAACTCAGCGTATGAGGGATCTGTGCGGTTAAGTGAGGAGCTGATGGCAGGTGTGGCACCCCGCCTCGGATGCTAAAATAATCTCCTTGTTCTAGCGCTAGTGAAAAGGTGATAGACTCCCTCGCTGCCTGACATTAGGCCATCCCAACGACTTTACTTATCTGATTCTGGTTTCCAATAGCAATAAGACATGTTTCCCCTACCTAGTATCAACTCTTTTGGCCAAGGGCAGATAATAAAACTTTTTCCCCTTGATTAGGCAAACAGTCTAGAAAGAAAACTCTGAATTAAAACCTGTTCAACTTCATGCGGAGGGGTGGGTAAATGTGTATATACAATATATATGTTTATGAGCACTCTGTGTGGTTTAATGGTTAGCAAACCATTCCTAGTGAGTTTAGGTCTCATACTTAGGTGCATCATACACGTGACCTAAAAATAAATTAAATGGTTAGAATTCTAGGTGAAAGAAGAACATATGGCTTAAACTGCTATTGATAGTTCTACACTAAAAATAGAACCGCCATAAACACACCTAGCAAAGGTTGTTATTGAAAATTCAGTATGGGTACTCAAGTTTGCTAGCATTTTCAGACGCAGCCTTGGAATTGTAAATAACCCCACCTTTCCTGGGTATTACCAGTTACTGCAGCTAGTTTATACATAAATAATGCCATAATTTTGGCAAGAACTATGATAATATAATGATATATTTTCCAACCAATTGAATTTTTTTATTTATTTATTTTCTAAATATTGTGTTGTGGGGGGAAATGAATAAGAAAAGGTTATTCATTTCATTCTTGAACAGAAATGATATATATATTTTTTTTGTTTAAATTCAATCTCACTTTTTTTCTTTTAGGTAGAAAATCCAGAAAATCCTGAGAAGTTTGCCAGAATTGAAATTAACATTCATGGTTCCATGATAGTACAAACCCTTTTCCATTTTGGAAATCCAAAACTCTTTGTTGATAGTATCCTTAATCTGACTCCTAAACAAATGATTTCATTGATGTGTAATTATTTTGGCAGTTTTACCATAAAAGAATTTTTCAAGAGTTCAGCAATTGGGGAAAAAAGCAAAGATGCCATTTTGAAAAAAATATCCGTGAGTAAAATCTGATTATCAAAGATTTTCACATTTTTTATTCATTTATTTCAAACAAAATTTTTTTTAAATATTTGTCATAAAACTTTTAGTTAAATCTATAACTCTTATCCTAATTTCGACTTTTTGGGGAGAGTATGAAACCAACTATTTTCTCTCCAGCTATGGGTAAATAGTAGGGCAGACTGGGCTCTTTAACATTGTATGGCAATTGGTCTAGGAGAAAGAAAACTCTGAATTAAAACCTGTTAAACTCTACTGAACATTTGACCTTTTGTCATATTTGGGTAATTATATCGGTTGGAAATGGATTCATCCACCCAAGTTCAAATCCTGGATGAGGCTACAGTTCACATAGCGCTAATACCCTTGGGAAAGGTATGAATCCAACTACTCTCCCTCCAGCTAACCTTGGTTAGGAAAACAGTTTAGGAGAAGGAAAACTTTGAATTCAAACCTGTTAAACTCTGCTGTAGGTGGTCACTACCAGAATAAGCTCAGTCCTAATTAGTGATCTATTTCACTAATAAAAAATTATAATTCTGACTTCATTTGACCAATCGCTGTTTAGTACAAAAAGTGTAATTTTGTCTTTTACTTTTTTAAATCCATAATTGCAATTGATCCTGCCCAGAACTTGAAATGTTACAACATTTTTGACTGCATGGGTCATGATCATCATAAATTTCCATGGTAGGATAAAGGCGAAATACTTGTATGAAAATTTAAACATAATGTTTGAGCATAGTTGGTCATCACTATATTAGACCTTACAATTATTAACCACTAAGTGACAGTATCGAAATGGTTAAGTTGAAGGAGTGGAAATAAACTTGAGTTGTGTATATTTATTACTAGTGATGTTTTATATGCTATAGAGCATCACCAGCTAATTCCAAATGGATCCCAAACAATTTTCCCCAAGAAAATTATCAGTTGATTGTATAACCTTGAGTATCAATCACTAAATAAATATTTAAAAATGTCTTTGAACTTACTGTACTGATTCATGTCATTGTAGAAATTTCTTGTAAACTTAGATGTATCGGATGATCAACGAAAATCATAAATTTTCATCTATACACATATAAAGGGCAGTTGGTGTGTGTGTGTGTATGTATGTATGTCCAGATGAAACTACGAAAATAAAACAACGACAAAGTAAATATATATACACATTAAATATCACTGGTTCTTGTTTTTGTGCAAAAATTGTGAAGATTTGATTTGTATTTGAAGATATTAAAAATTAGAATATGCATAGAAATAGCATCAAAATTATCTCAAAAGAATCAATACACCAGTTTTTGCCTCTTACCCTCTACCCAGGTGACGCTGGGTAGCCGCTTCTAGTGGTAGGATAAGGGTTAAATAGTAGTTTTGTTGCATAGCGCCTTCTTTACCGGCACTAAATAGGTATATGTTATATACTGGTCTTTTCACTAAGCCAAATCAGCATATAACGTTATATACCTTTCTTACTACTTCTTACTCTGGTCGTCTATTCTTCTGGCCGGCTTGGTTCTTCTATCATCTATCTTGGTCTGGTCTTGTCGTGGTGTTTCTTGGGGACTTCGGGTCTGGTTTCTGTTGGGTTTCTCGTTATCAGAAGCCTTGTGTCATTGTTAGTTTTTAGTAATAAACACAAGACTTCGATTTATGTTGATGTTACTTTATTCATAAATCCCCAGACCAGACAATGCGCGCGGATCCTTACATCTTGCTAGCTCGGCTTCTAAGTTCTAACTGACTAGCTTACTCCTTCAACCAGAAGGGGGCTTTCTATGGGGTTTCCGGTTCTCACGGTCTATCCCCAGAAAGCAAGGTCAGAGTGAGGTCAAACGCTGTCACTCACTCTCAAGGCCATCAGCTGTACTGATCGCCATAATGATTTCTATAATACCTTAAAAATGTATTAGGGATCCAATAATTATGTAACAGTTTCTCAGTATATTTTTTTTTAGTCAAACTGATAAAGTAGTTGTACATTTGTTAATTTTTTTTTTTTATTTTTTTTTTTTACAGGGAAGTTACAGTAATGTTGCCTGTGACAGGATTGGTAGTCATTCATGGCAGAACATTTGGCCTTTCTTAAGTATCAACCAGAAAATGACTGTTGCTGAAGAACTCTCTCGAAACAACGATAAAGTCAGGAGACACAAATATGGCTACTATGTCTTTACATCTCTTGCTTTAAATACTTTTTATCACAATCCTCAGGAGTGGCAGGTTGCACAAACATCTTTAACCAAGAAACGGAAAATGTTTGATGACATATTAGGTGAGTTTATTTTTAAAAAAATGTTATAACCCAAAATAGCCAGCCCTGACAGCTAGGGCAGAAAAATACACCGACTGCACCTCTGCAGGGGGGTCTTACCCCCCCCCCAATGGGGGCCATCTGTTGGCTGTGGGTGGCGACCTGTGATGCTTATGGACGGAATCCTGGTGGCTGAGCAGTCCATGACATGCAACACCCACTTAGACGAGACGGGTCGGAGAGGCCTCCTCCGATCAATTGGCTGGCCATGTCAAGCCCTAACAACTATATGAATGTTCCTACCCTATTGCCCTTATGACATTAAACTCTATTGATGGTGAGGTTCCAGTTCTGGAGGTCTGGGGAATGTGGGGCACCCTTTCATCACCATTGCTCCCAGGTCCACTGTGACCTGGAGTATATCTGTTAGGGTCCCATCTATGGGTTAAATAGAAAAATATGATTTTATAAAAAAAAATTGAGTATCCATTAAGAATTAATTTATTTCAAAACGTTGTCGGCATTAAATGACCCACTGAGGTTGATATGCCGTAAAACAAGACAAACCAAAATGGAGGTGCATAGTGTAATAGTTACTGTAGGAAATCGACACGGCGAGATGATTTCAAATCCTGGACAAAACATGTTTCACATTGTGCTATTACCCTTGGGAAAGGTATGCATTCAACTATTCTCCCTCCAGCTGTGGGTAAATAGTAGGACAGACTGGGCTTTTTAACCTTGGTTAGGCAACCAGTCTAGGAGAAGGAAAACTCTGAAATGAAACTCTTAAAAATTGGCCCTGTGCCACTTCCCATTCATGCAGAAGGGTTGCTAAATATGTATAACCCAAAATATTAGAAACAATAAACTTAAATGTATTTTTAAACTCAACAATGGAATTACAGAAATCAGATTGCATCTATTTTTAAGTTTTGTCAGTTTATTTCAGTTTTCATTAAAATCTTTGTTTCTATAAACAGTTAATAAGTTTCTTATTGCATTTTAAATTTCATATTGTCCTAACATATCAGAGACATAGAATAAACATGTACCAATTTAAGATTTGTTTTATTTACCGGTTGCTGCCTTTTAAAACCATAAAGTGTAATTGAAAGGCCAATTAGAATTTTGCGTGTCACCCTTGGAAATAGACACAAAGAGTTGAATGCTATATTCCCTGCACTGGGTGATATCCTGCCCACCCCTCAAAAAAAGGAGTGGTGTCCTGGTTAAGATTCTAAACTTTGTAACAGCAAATGTTCTAATGCACTACTAAGTAAAGTCGACGGGGCGGCCTAAAGTCGGTATCAGCCAGTCAGCGAGGGAGTCTGTCCCCTTTTCAATAGCGCTAGACCAAGGAGATTGTTTTTTTAGCATCTGAGGTGGTGCGCCACACCTGCCATCAGCTCCTTACTTCACCGCACATATCCCTGTGCTACTCATACGCTGAGTTGGCGAGGACCGGAATTGAACTAGGAACCATGTGGTTTCTAGCCGAACGCTCTACCAACTGAGCTAACCCGGCCCTACAAATCACACAGATTCTAACATTTCTTGTTTTTATATTCTTGAAAAACAATTGTCAGAGATTGGTTTGCAACAAGGGCACATGAAGATTTCAGTACATTGTTTTAAAAACAAAATTTCAGATAAGTAAATAAAGTAACGTAGAGATCTGAAAAGTAATTGAAAACAAAACAAAAAATTCTTAAACTTGAAATAATTATAAAATACACCCATTATAATGGGTTAAATAGAAAAACATGAGTTGATAAACAAAATTGTATTATCCATTAAGAATTGATTTATTTCAAAATTTTATTGGCATTAAATGACCCACTGAGGTTGATATGCCGTAAAATCAAACCAAACCAAACCATTATAATGGTGATGTAATAAGGTGTCTATTGTACAGGGTGGCCCAAAAGTTGTGTCACCCCCCACATATTTTAACTTTCATTATTTTTTTGTCTTTCGTTCAGTGATGCTAATAGCTTTTTTGATTTATTGCATCCCGGGACGCACATATATGCTTTGAATGAGTCCCTGGAAAAATTTATGGGTCCCAACTAAAGCTGTCTAACTCCTACCTTGTAACCTATCCTGAGTAATTTGTTTCTAAGAAACTATTGAAATGTATTTACAGTTAGCTTGAAATGGTGAGAGAAGAAAACACTGGGACACATGAATACGATTTTTTCTGTATCCTTTTAGATTTTTGTGCATCAGGGACGCAGGACGCGTACCTATCAGCATCTCTGTAATATGATATATAATATCATTAATTATAATATATAATAATAATAATAATTTTCTATTTCATTTCCAGCAGTTTATTTCATGTAATTATAGTTGATTAATAAGGAATTATATTTTGGTATGGGGTGACAAGACTTTCGGACCACCTGTATACGGAATACCTAAAACTAGACAATTAGATTGAAGAATTTTCACGGCTTACTATAAATTATATATAAATGTATCTCTTTCAGATCCAACTAATAGTGGAAAGAAAACCAAAAAGTCATCAGAATCCAAAAATAACCATTTAAACTCTCTCAATGGTGTAAGTATTTTGTATTAATATATATTTCTTTTTTTGTAATGAAGATGAAAATGTTAAATGTTTGTATTGTCACCCTAGGCAGGTAAATACACTGTTTCCCTTGTAAGGGAGTTAAATCCTCTGCAACTAAAAAAGAAAAAGAAGTGTCCTAAATATGACATTAAACTTCATCTAATAGTGAGATTCCAGTTCTGGTGCTCTTGGTAATATGCAATCACCCCTTCATTGTCCTGTTCTAGAGTAGAAGTACCTGTTAGAGTTCTATCTATTAGTCAAATTGATCTATTTGGAATTTATTAATAGGGACACTTGAAACTAATAACTGTATGCAAATTATTTGTATTAAATAAAAATAGTAAACTGAAGCTAAAATTGTTTGCAAATGATTATTATTATTACTAGCAAATATATGCACCCTCCGGGTGCAAGTATTTAAGTTTTAAGGTAATAAAATATTGTATTAAATTAGAAAGGCTAATGAAACTAAATAAAAATGCATATAAAAATACATAGAACAACTGAAACTTATTCTTCCATCACTCTCGTCTTTCATTTTTATTTTTTCTAATTTAAGTATTTAGTTAAAAGAGGAAGTAAATAATAAAATGACAGTTATTTTTTCTTGTTAATGGATTTCATTTAAGATTCATTGAAGAGATTTTTGCTTATATTCATTAAAATAAAACCAAACAGTTAGAAATCAATAATACTAAGCACATATTTATTAAAATCACATTTTTTATATCAATATGCAAATTAGCCTTTCCGTTCACACTGTAAACCGCTATTTTGTTGTATATATAAATATAATAGCATGTTGTTTGTATGTAGATATGGTTAACAGTATTAATAATGTAAAACAATTTTATTAATAATTGAGGTTTAAATAAAAATAAAATCATTGAGAATGTGATGTCAATAACTAAGGGAATTGTGACTTGAGTAGTAATATAGTTTCGGTTACAGACAGACAAACACACAATCTCCATTATAATAAGATTATTAGTTACTTGAAATTCTATAATTGCTTGCAAAAAATAATTTATAATTTCTCAATAATTACTAGACTACATGAAGAAGTTTTGTTTATAAATTTTTATAGTTGTTGAAATGCCTTTTTGTAGATTTATGATCAGTTTTATGATTTATTAAATTTGAATTAAAAAAAAGTACTTACTGTGTATGAGTTGTAGAAAAATTGCACCCCTGGGCATAAAATAACTCCAGACAGATTGACATACCATTAAAATCTACTAACTAATCCTCAGCAGAGAACTACCAAACAATTACAACTATATTGAATACCAAATTACCAATAAAAGTCTCACCTGAAATAATATATCAAAATATCTGAGCAAGCAATAACCATATCCTACAAAGAAGGAATAAAACTAGAATATCTCCAGCATAAAATAATTAAAGGGTTGACATGCCATTAAATCTAACTAACCTAAGTTGTGTGTAAATCGTAAGATTAAAGTTTTGAACTTCATTAAACAAGACTTCAGTTATTTAGGAAATTTAGCTTGTAGAACTTTCCTTAAAAAATCATGAAAAATATTGAATTAAGCTTTTTTGAAATTATAAATATTTCTTAATGAAATAATAGATTTGGTTCCATAGTACTGACCTTCTCTCAGAACAATGGTTGTTATTCATCAAATTTTCAATAGTTTGCATTGGGAGTCATCATTTTATTGTCAGAATTCATTGTATTTTGGCTTCAGCCTTTGATCTTTACATAAATTGCATGCTGTATTTCAGAAAAAAACTCCTTGTAACTTTGGATTATTAGGACTATTGTCCTCATCTTTGTTGTTATCTACACAATGTTTTGGCCAATGTGCCCTCCGGCCTTCTTCGGATATTTCTTGTTGGACTCTGGGAACCTTCTCTTTGAACTTGGGAGCCTTTATATTGTAATCAGGAGCATTAACGGAACTTTTGAACCGAACCCTTAAGGGAGGCTCTACTCATTCCATTAACCATGACCGGGTACAAGTGTTAAGTTGTGTTAATTATTCTCTGTTACTGTTGCCCTTGACCAGGCTTGAACCTGCTGCCTAGAGATAACTGTTATATAGAACTATATTAACTCAACGCCTATATCCATTGTATCTTTGCAACTTCATTTGCAGTTGTAAATTCCCAAAATTCCAAAAAGAAAATAGTGTAAAACAAAGATCTTGCTCTCTGAATCCACATTTAATTTCATTATTGAACATAATGTTTAAAATATATATATTTTGATATTATCCATGTGCACTCTTAATATTGATATATATTTATATATGTACTTTGCAGGATGATGAACCAGAAGACGCCATTGATTTTGACTTTTTCACCCAAAAGACTGAAAATGCAGACCAGAATTCAAGTTGATCACGAAAAGAAATAAAGAAATGTATATTTTTATCTCATATGAAAGATTTTTATTGAATTTAATGAAAGTCAAAAAACTGCTGTTTCTATATTCAACTATGTTTAATATAGACAAGTCAAACAATTCCATTAAATACTTATTTTTCAACATGGTTTCCTTCTTTCTTGATAGGCTGCAAACTTATTCATGCATTTTTCTTATGTTATCATCAACTTTGAATCTTGTAAATAAACTCATGATAATATTGTCTTGTTTTCAGAAGAGTCATTAACATTCAAAGAATTTGTGGTTGGTTTTGAAAGTTATCACAATACAAGTGTAAAATGTAGTAACTATGATGTTGTTTGTTTACCTTTGATTTATTCTTAATATTTTGGGATAAAGATCCCTTCATCAGAAGATTTCTGTAAGCTAAGATCTGATGAAGGATCTTTATCCCGAAATATTAAGAAATAAATCATCATAGTTACCTCATTTTTCTTTCCACTTGCATTGTGATAGCCTTCAAAACCAACCACAAAACCAATATAAACACAATGCTTCAAGCAAATTATAAAACTCTTTTATTCAAAGAATTTTTTGGACAATTGAACTCTTTGCTTTTGTTGCTTACACGTTCTGACCGATACATTTTCCAGTCTTCTTCAGGTGTAATCTGCATCCCTTTACAAAAAGGGACCCCATTTTCTGTCCTCTCTTTTTAGTGGTATGTATTTACCCAATCACTCTGCCATGGGCAGGATGTGTCAATCTTTAAGCAGAGTTCACCACGGGTAGGATGTGTATGGGACATCCAATGAGGATTGAATTCACTATTCAGTAGTTATGGATCTGCTAACCATTATACCACGGTGGGATGCCCACATAAGCATGGTATAGTTGGTTTTAATTCAGAGCTTTCCTTCTCTTAGACTGGTTGCCAGTTGGGAGGGTTATTTCCTGAGTTTAACATGATCAAAGGGGAACCACTCTTGACTGATACATTATTTTTTATTTTCCCATTAAACTAGCCCTAACCCGTCTTCTTTTTCCTTAGTAGATAAATAAATAATTTATCAGTCAAAAGAGTGGTTCCCCTTTGTTTATGTTAGACTTATAGGAAATAACTGTGTGTTGGCTGTGATTTTAACATTTTTTTTATTTTTAATAATCATTTTTAATTGTTGCCCAAAATTTGACTATTAAGTAGCTCTCTCCTGGATATCAAGCACTAGGATAGCTTGATTTTTCACTTTTTAAAAAATATAAAATCCTCTCAAACAGTGAAAGTTATGTTGGTATAATAAATACTGATACCAAAAACTAGATTTCTTACTTGCATCACTGTTTGAGGAGACTGTCAGTTAAAATGCACTAAATTAGAAATTGGTCAGAAAATTTAGCAGAGCTGGCTATAACCTATTTCCTCAAATGTTTTGAAGAAAAATATTGTGTGAATTGCCACATGAGACATTTATCACTAAAACGTGATCTTTTTAAAATATTAGAGAAACAAATGTAACCTTAAAGAATAGAAGTCATAAGAAAAACTAATTCGGGAAGATAAGTTAAATTAGTGTCTTGATGAATCTAGAATCTAAACTAATCTAAGCCTGAGTTCTTCAGCCTTGGTAAGGCAACCAAATACAAATGAGCTTAAAAAAAATTGTCATTGAGTCTCATCCTGCTCATAGTGAAGGGGTTGGGTAAATACATATTTATGTAATAAAGACAAATGAAATGAAACAACAAAACAGAAGAATATTATTCTATTAAATTAAGTTATTTTTTTTTATTTTTCAAATTAAAAAATTCTAGTGATTTTTAAAATATAAATTTATTTTTTTAAATATTTTAAAAATATTCACATATTTCAAGTCCTCATAAGTTTTGAAACAATTTTTTCCAATTTTTTTTTTTTGTCTGTGTAGAAAACAAACATCTGAAAACCACAAAAGTGAAAATGTTAACTAAAAATAAAGTTTGGCTGAAAAGAATTTCACTAATAACACTCATCAAATTCAAACAAGGGATGACATGTCATAAATT
Source organism: Doryteuthis pealeii (assembly GCA_023376005.1). Lineage (NCBI taxonomy): Eukaryota > Metazoa > Mollusca > Cephalopoda > Myopsida > Loliginidae > Doryteuthis > Doryteuthis pealeii. The sequence goes on along the minus strand of CM042138.1, from coordinate 82,745,226 downwards.
CCAACCAAACAAAATCATAAAATTCTTTATATCTTAAGTTGAACTTTGTATTTATTTCCCACATAGATTTTTCTAAAATGTATAATTTAATTCTAGGGTAGGGATGAAATAATTTTCTATTTGCTTAAATAACTTTAACTTGTTAAGATTTTAAAAAGTTCTTTTAAAACTCATACAAGTTGTAGCTGTGTCAGTGCTACTGTATGGCTGCACCATTTGGACTCTACATTTACAGAAAAAGCAAGGATGTTTAGGACACAGCAACCCACAAGAAAGCAGCTGTACAGCCACTTGCCTATCACACAAACCATCAGAATAATGGTCACTACTGGAAAAGCAAGGATGAGCTCATAAGTGACCTTCTCTAGTAGACACATACACATGAACACACTAGTATAGGCCAACCAGCAAAAACCTACATTAATCAGCTCTTTGCAGATTCTTGATGCATGATAGGGACAGTTGGTGAGAGTCATGGATGTACGTGCTGTCAGCATGACATGATGATGGTTTAATATAAAATCTGAGGTAATAATTTTGAATTGGATATCGAGAAAAATTGTTTTAAATATGCCTTAAACAAATAAAATGTTATCTACTAACCTTTGCTTAGTCTGACACACAAGCCTTAGGCTCCCAATGGGGCCACCTGTTGGCCGTGGGTGGCGACCCATGATACTTAAGGATGGAACCCAGGTGGATGAGCAGTCAAGACATGCAACACTCCACTTTGGCTAAACGGGCCAATCAATCAGATGGCCATATCAAGCCCTAGCAACTATATGATTGTCCCAACCCTATTACCCTTATGGCAACCCCCAACCCTTTTTATCATATTTGTGCTAGAAGGTGGTGACTGAGGGTCTTTATGTCTTGGGAATAATGTTAAACGCTATCTGATGGTGAGGTTCCAGATCTGGAGGTTTGGGGAGTAGAGCACCCCTTTATTACCATTGCTCCCAGGTCCACTCTGACCCGGAGTGGTCGTACATATTAGAGTTCTATCTATGGGTTAAATAGAATATTTGTTTATAAAAAAAATTGATTTTGAAAAATTTTCTTACAAACTATCGCTACGAATGTTTAAAAACTTTGCCGGCATTAAATGACCACCGAGGTTAATATGCCGTAAAACAAAACAAAAAAGCCTTAGGTTGCTTACAGTACCTCCTATTACTAAGTGGTCACCCATCTAAGTACTGAGAAGGATCATTGCTGCTTAACTTAGGTAATCTTTCACTATGACTTGACTATGCTTTTAATACTTTGTAGACTAAATACAAAGGTCTGAAAAACCTAAAACTAACAGCATTTTTTTATTATTTGCAAAATAATTCCCATTGCAATATGAATTATCTCTTAACTGAGAAGTCGCTGTTAGGGTCCTGTCCAGTGAAGCTGATAGCTTTTTAATTTAGTGCATCCTGGGACATATGGATTTGATTTGAATGAGTCCCCGGGAAATTTGATGGGTTCCAACTAAAGTTTCTTAATAAATTCTAGAGTTTTTATCTATGAACAACTAAAGTTGTCTAACCCCTACCTTGTACCCCATATAGTGTAATTCGTTTCCAAGAAAATATTGAAATGTATTTACAGTTAGCTGGAAAGGGTGGGGGAAGAAAAAAAAACACTGGGACGCATGGATATGATTTTTCAGCATCCTTTTAGATTTTTATGCATCAGTGACACAGGATGTGTACCTATCAGTATCTCTGCTTACCTATGGGCCAGATAGATCTGTTTAAAAATTATTTGTATTTGACCACTGTGTGTAAAAAAGAAGAAAAAATCTCTTAAGAAACAACTACACAAAAAATATAAATATGAACATACAGTGAACGTAATTCCCTAACCTCTAGGGATAAAATCAATCCGTCTATGGCTATGCATGTTCTGTAATTTGTAGAAGATACATTTTGTATTCATAACAGAATCTTGTATCAATAAAGTCAGTGGAGTGGCCTATTGTTGGTATCAGCTAAGAGAGTGAAGAAGTCTATTTTAAAAAATTAGTTCTGTAATTTTAAAAAATTAGTTCTGTAATTTGTAGAAGATACATTTTGTATTCATAACAGAATCTTGTATCAATAAAGTCAGTGGAGTGGCCTATTGTCGGTATCAGCTAAGAGAGTGAAGAAGTCTATTTAAAAAATTAGTTCTGTAATTTAAAAAAATTAGTTCTGTAATTTGTAGAAGATACATTTTGTATTCATAACAGAATCTTGTATCAATAAAGTCAGTGGAGTGGCCTATTGTCGGTATCAGCTAAGAGAGTGAAGAAGTCTATCCCCTTTTCGCTAGCAGGGAGACAGATTTTGCTGAGGTGGAGCGCCACACCTACCGTCAGCCCCCCCCCCACACCTTTTCTGCACAGATCAGATTACCTGTGCTACTCGTACGCTGAGTTGGTGGGGACTGGTATTGAACCAGTTTAGCTCAGTCAATAGAGCACCTGCCTTGGAATCGTAAAGTAAGGTTGTATCAATTCTAAATGAAAATTGTTGACTTTCATTTTGTGGTTTTTTTGATATTTGTTTTCTGCAATCTTTTCTTTTTAATTCTTTTTTTTTTTTTTTTTTTTTATGTTAAAATTTTATTTTTACAACTCCTGTAAGTATTTCATACACAATATACTAGGGTGAGTCAAATGTTTTTGCAATATTTTGGTACACGTTAGTTTGTGGCACATACATCATGTGACCAAAGCTGTGAAAGGTATACGCTATGGTTGGTAATATTTGGTGCACTGACACAGTATGCATTGCATCAGATGAATGTGCAATGTAGACCAATTCAGGAACTTATCCTTTATGAGTTCAAAATGAGTCATATATCTGCAGAACCATCCGAAAACATTTGTTGTGAGAAAGGTGATCAAAGTACAGTAACCAGGTGGTTTAAGAAATTCCACTCAGGTTGCAAGAACCTGGACAATTAGGCAATGTCAGGTAAACCTAAAACCAAGAATTTCCAGGCAAAGCAGTAGGGGCAAATTTGGTGAGTAACACTCAGAGAGTATCAGGTGAGCTCTGCATCTCATCATCCAGTGTGATTTGTTATCTTCATAACTTAAGGGAAAATCATCCGTAGCTGCTGAATTATGCCCTCACGTTACCAAAATATTGCAAATCTTTTGACTCGCCCTAGTACTGACATCTGAAAGTTGTGACTCTAAACTGAAAATTATTGATAACTCTTTTCTGTTGTGATATTTGGATAATGTTCAGTCAGCAATTGGATCATCGATTGTTGAATGGCATCAACTTGAACTGGTGGGCAATACTCGTCTTCTGAAGACCTAAAATAAAAATGAAAAAAAAGTTTTTAAAAGTTTATCAATTAACTGTTATTTGGTGAAGACAAGAATAAATGGCTGCCTATTATAAAGTGATAAGTAATCTGGGGAGATTTAAATAGATACTTCATTTTCAAACTAAAACCTAAAAAAAAAAATTAAAGAATATTTTGAGAAATCTTTTGCTGCCTGAAGATTGCTCCGCTTAACTCTTAACATCCTGTTAAGAATTTTCCAAGTCCAGAGCCCCATTTCTATCAGGATTTATCAAAAAATTGCTAAAAATGGCCTTTGCATTTAAAGTTAACTTTTATTTTCCTTAAATCAAAGACTTGTAGATATGCTTAATATTACATTTAAACAAAGGCTATTGGTGGCGGATTAGGCAAACAAATGTGACTTCTGGCCGGGTGGTATAGGACGTTAAGAGTTAAACAAATTTAAGGAGCATGAAACCAGTATGGTAGCAGATTAGTTTCCATACAAATGAATATATACCAAAAATATATATTTATTTATTATTATTAATATTGCTCTATTACAGATATTGAGCACTCTTCTAATAATACTGTATATATTGGCTTACTACTGTCTCATCAAGTGAAATAGTGTTAACCATATACTGTAGTTATATATATATATATCTTATTATAATGGAGATTGTGTGTTTTTCTGTCTGTAACTGAAACTATATTACTACTCAAGTCACAATTCCCTTTGTTATTGACATCACAATCTCAATGATTTTATTTTTATTTAAATCTCAATTATTAATAAAATTGTTTTACATTATTAATGCTGTTGACCATATCCACATATTAACAACATGCAATTATATTTATATATACAACAAAATAACGGTTTACAGTGTGAACGGGAAGGCTATTTTGCATATTGATATTTAAAATGTGATTTTAATAAATATGTGTTTAGTACTATTGATTTCTAATTGTTTGGTTTTATTTTAATGAATATAAGCAAGAATTTCTTCAATAAATCTTAAATGAAATCCATTAACAAGAAGAAATAACAGTAATTTTATTCTTTACTTCCTCTTTTAACTAAATACTTAAATTAGAAAAAATAACAATGAAAGACGAGAGTGATGGAAGTGTAAGTTTCAGTTGTTCTATTTTTCGATTATACCCCCCTGTTTGAAATCTTTTTATCTGCATTCTTATTTAGTTTCATTAGCCTTTCTAATTTAATACAATATTTTATTACATTAAAACTTATATACTTGCACCCGGAGGGTGCATATATTTGCTAGTATATATAATTATACTAAGTAAAAAGAACATATATCATACTTAGATTTCAAGCTAAATGGCTATGCTTCAATTATAGGTAGCATGAGTGATACATTGATGCAGTGTACAGATACTACACTCTGATCCTATGCAAATAATCTTGTCATTTTGGCAGATACTGTGCTTGTTAAAAATAATTGACTAAGTTTTCACTAAAAAAAAATTCAAAATAGTATTACTACTAATATTACTAGTTTATAAAAAAATTCTTATTACTTACCTTGCCATCGTAATAATTTTAGGTTGTGGAAGACATGAAAGAATAGTGTCAGTGTGTTGCATTAAAATGTCAATTTGTGCATCTGTACTGATATGATGTGGCAATTCTGTATCGTCACAGGTGCAGCCAGCATCATGTACTAGAATATAGTCAACCTCATCAGAGCAGATCTGTAAATCCTTTACAAGAGCTTCTAAGATGTCCCATCTAAGAAACACAAATAAAATAAATACATTAAAAAAGAGAGAGAATATTTTTTTTAAATGCTTGAAATTATAAGAAGCAAAAGTAAGTAAGTATAAAGTATAAAAATGAAAAGATTTATTTTTAAATTTTAGAAAAAAGAAAATTTTGTTCAAAGTAAATCTGTGTAAATTTAGTTTTATATATTAAAATATAAACTAATATAAATGTTTAAATTTATAAACATTTTTCATGTTACATTTAGAGTATGAAGAAATATAGTGAACACAGTAATAGAAAAAAAATGATCATTTAAAATTAATCTTTTGTTTAAAATATGAAAATATTCACTTTAAAAGAAGACATTTTGACTCTTTCACTGAAAAATTCAAAGGTGAGATCACAAATTAATTCAATAGATCTCTTTGCTAAAAATGAAAAAGTTTATAACTGAAAAATATTTTTTTTTAAATGTTATAAAGTTTATGATAAATGAAAAAAATAATAAAGAAATTTTTAAAAATGATAAAAATAATAATAAAAAAGTTTATAATAAATGAAAAATATTTTTTTTAAATTATAAAGTTTATAATAAATGAAAAAAAAAAAATTAAAATTTTATTTAAAAGTGATAAAAAAAATAATAATAAAGTTTATAATAAATGAAAGATAAAGTAAAAAGTTTATAATTAATAAGACTAATTTTTAATATACATATATTCAGATTTTACTTTAAAAGTTTATCCACAGAACCAATCACGATTTAAGATTTCTTTTAGCACAGTATTTCTAGTCACCTCAGGAAAACATTGTTTTGTACTTAGAATAGCGTTGAACATAAAGAAAATGCAATGAAACAAAGTTTTTGATATTTTATGAGGGGATGCTGAAAAGTTCCAAGTCAAACCAAAAAGGAAATGACTATTTTCGAAAAAATTTTGATTTTTTGGGGGGGGGGAATTTATTAAAGAAACTGGAAAAATTATGTGCCAAGTGTGTTGAATTACAGTGAAGAATAGAATGTACGTTTCATGGATCTAAATTGATTCTGTTTTGTTTAGGCCAAGAACTTTTCAGTACCTCTAGGTAAGTAAAGTCGTCAGGGTGGCCAAAAGTCAGTATCAGCAAGGCAGTCTATCCCCTTTTTACTAGCACTAGACTAAGGAGATTGTTTTTGGTGTCTGAGGCAGAGCACTACACCTACCATTAGCTCCTCACTTTACTGCACAGATCCCTGTGCTACTCATATACTGAGTTGGCAAGGGCCGGTATTAAACCCGGAACCTTGTGGTTCCAAGTCAGATGCTCTACCGACTTAGCCAAACTAGCCCTAAAAATTTAATGCTACTAAAAACTTTTTACTTGCTTTTTTAATTTGTAATACAGCTTGGAGGAATTCCTGTTTTATTTGAAAGAGAGTTCATATTTCCAAATGATCAATAACAGTCAATGCCTTTCCTATGCGTATATTGACATTGCTTTCTGTAGATGAGATATTGCTACCGAGATATGTGAACTGGTCTACTAATTTCAGAGGCTTTCTATTTAATGTGAACATGGCTCTGTGTGCTGGCATCCTTCCGTCTGCTATCTGTTAAAGACGATGGCGTTGTTTGCATTTTTTTTTTTTTTTTTAAACTGCATCTGCGCGAGTGGCTGAACAAGCCAATTTTTGAATGGCAATCTCTGGTGCAGTTCACTGCAAACAAACAGTGATGCTTGCTGGAGTTGCAGTTGTCTCTACTTCCTTCTGGCTCTCTTTTCTGTGAAGGCTCTTTTTTCACACTTTTTTGTGCCTTGTTCGGCAAGGTGGTGCCAGGCCACTCGGTTTTCTACACCAATCTCCCATGTGTGATGGCTCTATCTTGTTTAAAACACATGAACTCTGTTTTATCTGAATTCACATTGAGGTCAATGCCACTTGCTGCCTTCTCCAAGCTATAAAACAGAGATTCAGCTTGCGCAGGTGTTGTATAATGGAATACAGAATTTTTCATTAAACAAGTACAACCAAATAAAGGTTTTTTGCGCTAACATTAAAGTACTTCACAACAAAGTGCTAAGAACCGAGGTCTTAGTAGATGGTTCTCATAATGACCTACTACTGCTCTAAATACCAGTATACAATTAGTCTTGGACCAGTTTATTTACTCTCTAAGAAAAGGTAAAATAGGCTAGTCCACAACAATATAAATATATAATTTTACATTTAAGATAATGAATTAAAAACGGAACTAAACTTAAAATTGTTATATACTGAAACGTAGAATGTTTAGGTGTACTAGTACATAAAGGTTTGTGCTAACAATAAAGTAATTTGCATTAGAGTGCTAAGAATTGAAGTCCTAAGTAGACGGTTCTTGTAATGATCTGCCGTTTGTTCTAAACAGCAGTACACAAGTAGTCTTGGACCAGTTTATTTACTCTCTAAGAAAAGGTAAAATAGTCTAGTCCACAATAATATACTACTTAAAAGAAATTAATAACTTTACTTTTTTAAAATGACTTTTTGATAGCAGTATCTAAGTAATCTTGGACCAGTTCATTTACTCGTACATCCAATAAAGTTTCAACACTAACAATTAAGTACTTTGTAACAGAGTGCTAAGAACTGAGGTCTTAGTAGATGGTTCTCATAATACTACTGCTCTAAACAGCAGTATCTAAGTAATCTTGGACCAGTTCATTTACTCCAAGAAAAAGGTAAGAAGGGCTAGTCCAGAGCAGCAGGTGTATTTGCAAAAGGCACCAGATCATCTATGTAGTCTGCTTGCATTGGTGATCAAATTATACAAAATGGCCAAATTAGATAAAACAGTGAAAAGATTATGTACACATTTTTTTTATTTTGGTACTGTCTGCATTATGTATCCAGTGGTTAAGGGTTTTTATTTTTTTTTTTGTTTAAAAATAATCATCTCTTCTTTGCTTTATGTGAATTAAATATGATCGTTTTCTTCTCACCTGTGAATTGATCGATCAATTGGAGCTTTAGGATTTTTATCAAGGGTGTGGAACATTTTTTCGAGGTCCTTCAGTTGCTTGCTCCTGGATTCTACACACTCTTTTACAGCCTGAAAGTTGACAAAAAAAACCCAAAAAACAATTAGATCATTTTTCAAATGACATCATATTTCAAGCTTGTTAATATCCTATAAAAAAAGAGTAATATTGATTGATTTTAACGGCACATCAACCAGTCTAGGGTTATTTTATTCCTAGAGGAAGTGAAATCAGCAGTGAAGAAGTGGCTCAAAGAACAGACAACAGAATTTTACGGGGCAGAGATACATGCTCTCATATGAAGGTGGAACATTACCATTGAGAGAAATGGTGACTATGTGGAGAAGTAGGGATGTGATCCACAGAGGACCAGCTTCATTTTGATGTATGATACATGTTCCTGGGTTGGTAATTATACCTGTCCTAAACAGAATGGCATTACTTTTTGACCCACCCTCATAACTGGTATGGGATTCCACAAGGGGGCTTCATGCCTCCAGCCATTTTATGCCACATGGCACACAAGAACCCAATATGTAAGTCTATACCTTCCTCTTTTACCAGCAGCCTCAAGACTTTATCTACTATTTGGACATTTCTCTTATACAACTATGTTTAAGCTCTTCTTTGTATCGCCTGTCATATTTATATTTTCTTCTATTCAGTTTGCTCAGGCAATAAAATATTCTTAGTATCACAAACTGATCAAATATACATCCCTTTCATACAGGTTTCTAATAGTATAGGGACTGGCCAAAAAAAATCGGATACTACGAGTTTTAAAAGCGAATTAAGAATAATTAAATCTATTATTTAAGGTTAAACTTTGTCTAAATCGATAAGTAGTAGCATAATAACCATCATTAAAAAAAGAAAAATATAATTACATATGCAGTTTATTTTTAAAAGATTTAAAACTATTTGTTTTGGTCAATTTCGACACGATCCGCCATTTTGGCTGTTTTTCAATGGTTTTAGGCGCTTGTTTACAATTTTAACGTAACATTTGGGGTGGAAAATTTTTCTCTCCAAAAATCAGGTAATTATCCGATTTTAAAGTTTTGAAATAAAATAAATAATGCATTATAAAGATCATTCATTGATACATAAACACTGAACATTTCATTAAAATCCGATAATTTCCTGATTTTTGGTAAATTATTTTCTGTAGGAGGGCTAAAGTCATTTTGTCAAAAACGCATTTTAGGCTCAGTTTGCCAGTCCCTGTAATAGTAACAGTCACTTTGGAAACTTCCGATGTTAATCAGCCGATGCATCATCACTCAACTTAACAAGATCGGTAGAAAACTTTCTGTCTAAAGAATAAACTTTGTTAGGTGAAGTGATGACTGCAACATATCTCACTGGCCATTGTAAGTGGTAACTCTGTAGCTCATCCTATCAATGGGGAAACAGTTTTTAAATTTCTTGAGTGTTTTGTAAATTACCTCTAAACAGGAATTCGGACCGTATACACCTCTGTTGCACTAGAGATAGGATCAGACCCTGATGTCAACAGTAAGAGCTGAAGGAATGGGTTGACCCACTATAAAATTTGAACTAGATAATTTCAAATCAAGGAAAATTGTTACATAATCTATGCGGTTGCATAAGATTATTGTCAATCCCCTGTAATTCTGAGGGGATGACCCTTTTCATACCATGGCCGGGTCCTTCCATGGAAAATTACAGAAGCCCGCCAAAATACGTGAAGTCACGTGGGACCTTTTGAGTCCCCAGTTTTCAGTTAGACGTCAGGCAGAGAAGTCGGACATTTTAGGTCCTGCCTAAAACTGGAACTCACGCGCGCTATGTTAGTTAGCAGATGTCTGGATTGGGGATTGAAAATAAAGTAACATCAAAATAAATCGAAATCTTGTGTTTATTATCTAAAAACTAACAATGACACAGGGCTTCTGATAGTCTCCCTAACAGAAAACCAGACACGAAGTCCCCAAGACAACACCAGACGCAAGATCTTAGAAGATGCCAGACCAAGTCAAGATAGATGATAGAAATACCAAAGACGATCAGAATACTAAAGACGGCCAAGAAATAGAATTAAAGAAAGAGGTATGCAACATTATAATTATTTAGTGCCAGTGAAGAAGGCACTATGCAACAAAATCAGTTTCATGCCTTTAAAACCAATTTTTATAGCTGTGGTAATACCAACCATAGAAGAAATTCTTACCTGATGTGAAGAATCTTTAGGTTTTGTGAACTGGTAGAGTTTCTTCAGTAGTTGGTACTGTCTATCTGTGTAGACTTCCAGGAATGGATTCTTGGTAGAAAAGAAGTCTAAGTCAATGTCAAGAAGTAAGGAATTTGTGGGTCCCAATTCTGCCAAGAGTTTTTGAAACTTGGAAAAAGTAACGCTGTTTCTGTTGTGCCGTTTACTTTTTGGAAGAGAATCCCATGTTTGAGATTCTTCATCTGTCTTTTCTTTCTTCTCAGGTGGAACGTCATCATCATTAGACAATTTCAATTTTTTGGAACAGTCTTCGGGGGGATATGTTTTTGATTCAGAATTAACCCTTTTATTCTCTGTTACTGTATCTGATTCTGTGTCATTTTCTACTTTTGATGGAAGAAATTCTCCAGTGGATTTGATTGGACTTGACGGATTATTTTGCTGGATTGTTGTTTGATTCTGACTTGAATTAAAAGCTGAAAAAAAAAAAAAAAAAAAAAAAAAAAAAAAAAAAAGCCTCAATATTTTATATGTGTACACTTATTTACATCATCAGAATATTCCATTACAAAAATCAGGTTTAATTGAGTAATAAGAAATGTAATGGACTCTTCTGGTGGCATTGATTGGTTGATGTTAACAGCATGTCAACCTGTTAATGGTTATTTTATGCCTAGAGGTTTTATTTTTTTAATTTTATTTTCCCAGTACCCCACTCGTACCGGGTCAGGCCCTATTTATGTGGGACCACCCACAAGCCGAGACTCATGGGTGGCAGGTGGAAAAATTGCGTCGATCCCGTCGGCATTCCCCCACAAGGGGGGCGCCTCAGGCACTGGGCAATAAACCCAGCCCTGCCCCTTTAAGTCAAGGGGGCAGGTATTGCCTGGAGGGATGGCCCTCTTGGATCGACGCTATTAATTTACCATCTCACCGGTCCAGTGGCCGAAGCACACTGGACCCCCGTCCCGAAAGACGGGTTGGAGGTTAGGAAATCATGTTCATTGTGTGTTCACATATTTACATTTTTTTGGGTAGATGTTTCTTAAGAGTTTTTTGGGGGGGTTTTTGTACATGACCTTATGATATACAAATAATTTTTAAACAGATCTATTTGACCCTTAGATGGGACTCTAACAGGTACAACCACTCCAGGTCAGAGTGGACCTGGGAGTAATGGCAATTAAGGCGTACTCTACACTTCTTCAGATCTCCAGAAATGGAGCTTTATGATCAGATGCAGTTTAGTGTCGTACCCAGGACGCTCCTTCTTTTTGTGTAGGGGGGGGGGGTCTTATTTCTACGCAGGGGGATACAGTATGCATATTTTAACCACTGCTGACAGAGTGGGAAGGTGCATTGGATAATGAGAAATGTAATAAATTCTTACTGATGGCATTGAAGTAAGCAAGTATTGTGTGACTATAACAACAGAATTTAAAAATTTAAAAGAAAATAGGGACCATATGACCTTTAGGCACTCCTTTTGCGATCTCATTTCATAAGGACATTTTTTTTCATTTACACCGTCAACATCCGGTTGTTTGTTAACAGATGATTTTTAGAGTTTTAAAAAAATTATAACCCTGACCCCTAACAACCGGATTTTGACGGTGCAAATGAAAAAAATGTCCTTATGAAACGAGATTGTAAAAGGGGTGCCGAAAGGTCATATGGTCTGAAAATAGAACCTAAAAAAAAATTATTTGGGGGAAAAACAGTCCATTTTAAAATTTGGAAATCATATTGAGAAAAATTGAAATTTTTTTTGAGGGGAAAAAAAATTATTCGGTAAATTTTCCTTACCTATTTGCGCATAAATATTCTCATGAGATTTCTGTTCAGTAAACAATGAATTACTTTTTGGTGTTGATTTTCCATCCGAAGATGAGGCACTTTTTTGGTCGTCCTGGTTTTTGGAAGAAGAAATATTTGAGATGAAACTGCAGTCGGAATCATCTGAATCTGAATTGAGAGTTGGAGATGTTGGCCATTCATGAGGATCAACTGTAACGGTGATCAAAGTTACAAATTTCTTGTTTATCAACTGCTCCTCATTAACATAAAGGGATTCACTAAGAAAATAGTTTTCTGTACATGTTAACCTGGAATAAAGGCAGAGAATTATCTTATTAGTATTAGAAACAATCATATAAAACAATCAAAATATATATACCAGGCCCCGACACTAACTTTTTTCATGACTGCCCTGAACAAAAATTATCAACCGTCCTAAATGGGGTTTAGACTGTCCCGAAATCAAAATATTTTTGTTTAATTCATTAGCATCATCTATACTTGTCAGTCATCAGTAGCATAATAACATGTAATAAAACATTAAGAAAAGCTGAAGTAGTAATAATTCTAGATATTTGGACAAAAAATCGATTTCCTAATGTGTTTTGAGCTAAAAAAAAATACTTTTTTACTTCAAGTTATCCTGAGTAGGGTTAGTAGTATATAATTCGGTCCTTTTAAACTATCTCCGTCCACCATTATTCATTACATGGCTTTGAGAATAGACCTGCGGTGCCGTAGCCTCATTTTGAGGTCAGCATTCGGGCAATCACTGGACGGCCATTATTGGAATGTAGTACTAACTTTTAGGAAATTTTTTTACCGTCCCCGGCAAACTGTCCCAGATGACATATTGATCGTCCTGGATGTAATTTTTATCATCCCCGGGATGGCGGGACGGCATTAATGTCGAGCCCTGATATATACACACCTCTGTCGGTAGAGCGTTCGGCTAAAAACAACAAGGTTCCTAGTTCGATACTGGTCCTCGCCAACTCAGCGTATGAGTAGCACAGGGATCTCTGGGGTAAAGTAGGGAGCTGATGGTAGGTGTGGCGCTCCACCTCAGACACAAAAACAATCTCCTTGGTCTAGCACTAGTGAAAAGGGGATATATTCCCTCGCTGATTGACTGATACCGACTTTAGGCCACCCCGACGACTTTACTTTATTTTTATATATTGATATTTTGCCTCGGTATGAACAAAAAGCTTCATCAAAAAATTTATTTGAGACAATGAAACTAGTTTCATTGTCTCAAATAAATACTGTGTACATACTGAAGTGAAATATCAATGAAATGAAGTTGTTTGTGCTTTATCAGTCTTTCCTTAATTATTTATCACATTTTGTTGGATTTACCAAATTTTTTACTCCTCATATATATATATACGTGTGTGTGTGCGTGTGTGAGAGAGATCATAATATTTTTAGTTTTGTATTTTTAGCAAGAGAATCTTTAAACTTTTAGAACAACATTGATATATTATATCCATTTCAAATAGATTGTTAAAGCCTTGTTGAAACGTTTAGATTAATATTGTTGGTAATATATATATATATATATATATATGAGTGGGTGGATAAAGATTTTCTTTTGAACAGCGAACATTGATACCTGAAAATAAGCAAAATAACAAAAAATAAGCAAAATAAAAAAAAAATGAGAAGAGCTAAATAATTAGATGCTGAACATCTATTGTTGTCTCTATTGTTGAGTTCATAAGAAAAAAGAAAAAAAAAAGCTATATAGTTATTCAAAGAAACTTTGAAATTTTAAAACTTACTTGATTTTACCTGTATCTTTGCACTCACCAACCCAGAATTCACATTTACCATCAGGAATTTGATGTGCCCAGGGTGGCTTTACCCAAATGACTGTTTTGATGTGACCAGCATACAACAAGGGCACTAACCATGTGGCAATACTGACAGAACTAGAATTCAAAATAGAAATATATAAAGTTCAATTATCATTGGACTGCTAGTACCTGTTAAGGTCCCATCTATGGGTTAAATAGAAGAAAAAAAATGAGTTTAAAAAATTTGAGTTTTAAAAAAATTGAATATCCATCAAGAATGAATAAAACAATATCTTTGGCATAAAATAACCCAACAAGGGTTTGCATGCCATAAAATCCATCAGAATGTTACAGACAGAAATGCAATCTATCTCCATTATATATCTTATTATAATGGAGATTGTGAGTTTTTCTGTCTGTAACCGAAACTATATTACTATACAAACCACAATTCCCTTTGTTATTTACATCACATTCTCCGTGATATTATTATATTATTTATATTAATAAAATTGTTTTACATCATTAAGACTGTTAACCATATCTACATACTAATAACATGCAATTGTATTTATATATACAACAAAATAGCGGTTTACAGTGTGAATGGTAAGACTAATTTGCATTTTGATATTAAAAATTTGATTTTAATAAATATATGCTTAGTATTATTGATTTCTAATTGTTTGGTTTTATCTTATTGAATATGAGCAACAATCTCAGGAATAAATCTTAAAAGAAATCCATTAACAAGAAGAAATAACTGTAATATTATTCTTTACTTTCTATCTTAACTAAATAGTTAAATTAGAAAAATTTAACAAAGACAGACGGGAGTAATGTAAAATGATGGAAGAGTTAGTTTCAAAGTTGTTCTACTTTTTCAATCATACCCCCTCTGTTCAAAATCTTTTTATCTGCATTTTTATTCAGTTTCATCAGCCTTTCTAATTTAATATATTTTATTATATTAAAACTTAAATACTAGCACTCGGAGGGTGCATATATTTGCTAGTAGATATCACTTTTATTAAAATTTCCACTGATACCTCTTGTATATATACAGGCCCCCCCCCCCCAAAAAAAAGGAATCAAATGTTGAAGAAAAAAGAAAAATTAAACTGACAATAATAACAAACTAGTCAAAATATGTGCCACCAGGTAGCTGCAAGGATTTAAGTTTTAATGTAATATCTTATTATAATGGAGATTGTGTGCTTTTCTGTCTGTAACCGAAACTAAATCACTACTCAAGTCACAATTCCCTATGTTATTGACGTCACATTGACCATGAATATATTTTTATTTAAACCTCAATTATTGATAAAATTGTTTTACATTATTAATACTGTTAACCATATCTACACACTAATAGCATGCAATTATATTTATATGTACAACAAAATAGCGGTTTACAGTGTGAATGGGAAGACTAATTTGCATATTGATATAAAAAAAATCGAATTTAATAAATATGTGCTTAGTATTATTGATTTCTAACTGTTTGGTTTTATTTTAATGAATATAAGCAAAAATCTCTTCAATGAATCTTAAATGAAATCCATTAACAAGAAAAAATAACTGTCATTTTATTCTTTACTTCCTCTTTTAACTAAATACTTAAATTAGAAAAAATAACAATGAAAGACGAGAGTGATGGAAGAGTAAGTTTCAGTTGTTCTATTTTTTGATTATACCCCCCTCTGTTTCAAATATTTTTATCTGCATTCTTATTTAGTTTCATTAGCCTTTCTAATCTAATATGATATTTTATTACATTAAAACTTATATACTTGCACCCGGAGGGTGCATATATTTGCTAGTTATATTAAATTAGAAAGACTAACAAATAACTAACTAAATAGGAATGCATATAAAAATATTACACTTGTCTTAATTGATTTCTATATAAATTATTAAACTTTTAAGATCAATATGCAAATTAGCCTTCACGTTCACACAGTAAACTGCTATTCGGTTGTATATATAAATACTACATGTTATTAGTATGTCTCAATTGATTTCTATATAAATTATTAATTATTATGTTAAACTTAATTGAAATAGAGGGGTGGGGGTATAACTGAAGAAGAGAATAGCTTGGATGATAGATCTTCTCATCACTTCTGGCTTTCATTGCTAATTTTTTAATAATTTAACTAAATTAGACAGTAAAGAAAAAAATTACATTTATGTCTTTTTGTTAATGGATTTCCTTTAAGATTTATTGACGGGATTTTTGCTCATATTTCAAAAAATAAAATCAAGCAAATATTCAGTAAAATCAAACTTTTAAGATCAATATGCAAATTAGCCTTCCCGTTCACACAGTAAACTGCTATTCGGTTGTATATATAAATACTACATGTTATTAGTATGTATAATTTTATTATTAATTTAGACTTGAATAAAAAATATAATCATAGAGAATGTGACGTAAACATCTAAAGGGAATTGTATATATAAATACTACATGTTATTAGTATGTATAATTTTATTAATAATTTAGACTTGAATAAAAGATAAAATCATAGAGAATGTGACGTAAACATCTAAAGGGAATTGTATATATAAATACTACATGTTATTAGTATGTATAATTTTATTAATAATTTAGACTTGAATAAAAGATAAAATCATAGAGAATGTGACGTAAACATCTAAAGGGAATTGTATATATAAATACTACATGTTATTAGTATGTATAATTTTATTAATAATTTAGACTTGAATAAAAGATAAAATCATAGAGAATGTGATGTAAACATCTAAAGGGAATTGTATATATAAATACTACATGTTATTAGTATGTATAACTTTATTATTAATTTAGACTTGAATAAAAAATAAAATCATAGAGAATGTGACGTAAACAACTAAAGGGAATTGTGATATAGGTAGTGATGTAGTTTTAGTTAGAGACACAGACACATAATGTTACATAATCATTAGATACCTAATGATTATGACAATAGTGTAGAAATCATATTAGTGCAGCTGATGGCCTTGAGAGTGAGTGACAGCGTTTGACCTCACTCTGACCTTGCGTTCTGGGGATGATTGTGAGAAACGGAAGGCAATAGAAGGCCCTTCCGGTTTAAGGGGTAAGCAACTCAGTGAGTTAGAGTTAGAACTTAGAAGCGAAGCTAGCAAGATGTGAGTCTCACTGCATGATTGTCTGGTCTGGGGAGCTACGAATAAAGTAACATCATCGTAAATCGAAGTCTTGTGATTATTACTAAAAACTAACAATGACACAAGGCTTCTGATAAGGAGTGATCCCCAACTGAAACCAGACCCGGAATCCTCAATAGAAGACCAGACGAGACCTTAGAAGACATACCAGACCAAGATAGATGATAGAAGAACCAAGCCGGCCAGAAGACTAGACGACCAGAGTAAGACGTAAGAAGGTATATAACATATATAGATATTTAGTGCCGGTAAAGAGGTATGCAACATATATCTATTTGGTACCGTCAAAGAAAAGGCACTACGTAACAATAATCTCCATTATGATAAGATTTTGGTACCTGTAGAGATGATGTTTGTCAAATGTATCGGTTGCTTTTAGGTGAGTTTCAATCAAAAGATCAGGATGGGCATCAAAGTGGACAATGGTGGTGCCTGAAAATGGTAGCCTTTTCGAGCCAATGGCACGATGAATAAATGGTAACACCTGGAAAGAAAATCAAAGACAGAAAAAGTAGATTATTATACACAACCCACAAGTTTTGCATTTGTGAAATAATACATAAAAATAATTTTATGTATTTGACTGGTAGTGTTACTTAATTTGTGGATAGCCTACAAATTATGTATGTAAGTTTAGGTAAATATTGAATTGAAGTTCAATGGCACGATGAATAAATGGTAACACCTGGAAAGAAAATCAAAGACAGAAAAAGTAGATTATTATACACAACCCACAAGTTTTGCATTTGTGAAATAATACATAAAAATAACTATGTATTTGACTGGTAGTGTTACTTAATTTGTGGATAGCCTACAAATTATGTATGTAAGTTTAGGTAAATATTGAATTGAAGTTCAATGGCATGATGAATAAATGGTAACACCTGGAAAGAAAATCAAAGACAGAAAAAGTAGATTATTATACACAACCCACAAGTTTTGCATTTGTGAAATAATACATAAAAATAATTTCATGTATTTGACTGGTAGTGTTACTTAATTTGTGGATAGCCTACAAATTATGTATGTAAGTTTATGTAAATATTGAATTGAAGTTCGTTGAAGATTTAAAATCGGAGGGGGTTAAATGGAAAGTTACCGCTAGCCGTTATAGTTATAATTGGCAGGTAATGACCTTTACTTGATCCCTCCGACTTTCACTAAGGGGAAGAGTGAAAACAGAAATTAAGTTAGTTAAGCAGATTTCGGCAGTTAGTCAACGGGAGCAGATGTTAGGATTTTCGCTCCCAAGATGCCAGTTTCTCACCATGGTGGAAAACACTTTTGGGCTTGGCTTTGGTTTGGTTTGATTTGGTTTGTTTTACGGCATATCAACCTCATTGGGTCATTTAATGCTGATAAAGTTTTGAAATAAATCATTTCTTAATGGATAATACAATTTTTTTATTAATACATTTTTCTATTTAACCCATAGATGGGACCCTAACAGGTACTACCACTCCGGGTCAGGGTGGACCAGGGAGCAATGGTAATGAAGGGGTGCTCCACATTCCCCAAACCTCCAAAACTGGAACCTCACCATCAGATAGAGTTTAACGTCATTCCCAGGACATGTAGACCCGCAGTCACCACCTTCTAGCACCCATATGATAAAAAGGGTTTGGGGCTTGCCATAAGGGTTTGGGCTTGGGGTATTTGTAATAAAGAATAGATGTCTAAAAAACAACAAAGTCTTTAGACCATGCACCTCCAAGAAAAGTAAAAATCCATCTCTCTATTCTCTCCCACTTATATACCTGATATGTAAAGGGGTATATAATAGTAGGTTTTAAAAGATGTTGTTGGAATATTTCTGATATATAAAGTGTGCTACAATACACCACTTAAATTTATAGACTAGGCGAGGTCCCGTGGTTTAAACCTCAGCCAATCAACAGCCATAATGCGTGGCTGGTTGACTACTTAATCACTGATACTGAGAGACCTCTATTTGCAATCATTGACAAAGGACTTGCAATACTGAGGAGCACCAAGGAACAACCAAAGGATTCTTTACCAAGCATTTCTGCTGGACAAGCGCTCTTGTAACATAGAATAATAATTAACACAGCTTAACGCCTCTACCCCAGCTATGGTTAGCGGAATGAGAACAGGATACCCCCCCCCCATAGACTGAATAAAAGGTTGGATTCAAAGTTCCATGATGGCTCCCGATTACGACAAGAAGGTTCCCGATTATGATAAGAAGGTTCCCAAGTCTGAGAAGAAATACCTGAAGAAGGCTGGAGGGCATATCGGCCGAAATGTTGTACAGATAACAATGAAGATCAGGACAATAGTCCGAATAACGCAGATAATAGTAATCATCAAGCCTCATCTCAAACATTCAGAGAAATAGAATCAATTTTGTCACCTCTAAACTTTGGTCCACGTGAGGTACCTGGACAGACCAGTACAAGTGAGTTTGATTTGTACTAAGTGCTCCACACTTCTTGTTTTGTGCTACAACTGAGTTTAGTAAATAGTTGGTTGTTTTGTTTTACAACACATCAACTCTTTTCGGGTCATTTAATGCCAAAATCATTTTGATAAAAAAAAGGACTCCGGTTGCTTACAGTACCTTCTGTTGCTGAAGTGGTCACCCAATTAATTATTGAACAGGCTCATCGCTGCTTAACTTTGAAGTTCTAGTGGGAACCGGTGCTTTGAACATGATGACTGTAATGCTTAGTAAATAAGTACATAAGGTAGTTAAATGTAATTATAATGTATTTTAAACATTTTTGCAATATGATCACAGTCAAATACGGACCTACTCCCCCAATCATTTTTAGTATTTTTATCAGGTAAAAGAAAAAAATTACATAGAAAAAAACAAACTTTTATGAGGTTGAAAAAAATATTTTTTTTCAATAAGTCCTCCTTTCAGGTCAGAGGTTGGTCCTTATTACTAGTACCGTGTAACCCTTTACAATCTGTCTCATGTAACTTGAAGAGGAGATGGACGCAACCAAGTAACCCACAATGCCCTGAGAAATGCCATAAAAAAGAATTCCTCTTCATGGTACCCGTATAATCTCATAGGTTTAAACAACAATCCGAGTCTGACAATAGCCTTTTATTTTCAAAATTTTTTCTTTTTAAATGAAACTTTTACACTAAGAAAAACATTTTTTTAAAACTAAACATTTTGGTTTGTTTTCTTTGTTTAATGGCACATCAACCTTTGTGGGTTATTTAATGGCAAAACTTGCAAATCAGTCGAAAAATTAGGGTGACCCAGAAAAAACAGAACCCAAGTTATTTATTTTCCCATTAAACTAACCCTAATCCCCAACCCTACCCCCACCCCTAGTTAAAATTAACAGTTTTATTACAAAATTTGTAGGTTCTGTTTTTTCTGGGTCACCCTAATTTTCCGACCGATTTGCAAGTTTAGCTTATTTAATACCAAATCAATCCTTAAAAAAACAGTTGTGGTACTATTTAACCCATAGCTGAAGGGGGGGGGACAAAGGAGTTCATACTTTTCCCAATGGTATTAGTCTGAAAGTGAACAACGAACGTAATAACGCAACTTGGGTTCGAACTCGCTTACTATGATGTAGTCCAGAACATTAACCACTACGCCATGAGGACTCCTCCCTACTAAACATTTTAAAATCATTCTCTTTCTTTTGAAATTTGTAAAAATTAATTATTTTGATATTTAAAAATTAATTCTTTCATGACAAAATATTGTATAAACTTCATGCCATAAAAAGTCTCTGTATTTCTACGTCTTTGGAAACCGTAACACATTAGAAAAAGAATACTCCCCACGCCCGCAAAAAATGCCCCCCCCCCCCCCAGTGCATATAATAACTACCTTCCCTCGGCCTAGGTCTCAGGTAAAGACCTGGTAAGGAATTGTATTAAGAATGCAAAAATAAAACAAAATACAAAATAATGATAAAACATTGTAAGAAACCGAAAGTAGGATGATGATGATGATAATAATGTTGGTGATGATAACGATAATAATAATAATAATAATAAAGAAAACTTTACAATGTTTATTTCAAAGTATGGAAACATTAAAATGGACATTTTTTTTTTGTACTTGTCACCGAGGTTAAGCAACGGCCTGTCAGATAATAAATGAGTGAGTAGGAAAGGATAACTCTTATTCTTAAAATTAAGTACATACATATGGTGTATGTATATTCTTTTTTTGGCAGGTATACCTGTGATCTGATTGTGTCCTGTTCAATTGACAAGGTCCTCCTGGTATACAAGCTACTACTTTAAATTCAAATTATTGAATTATAAACATACTTCTAGTGTCCTAGACAAATTTTGGTACGTAAGATTAAACTTTTGTTTAATTATTCACTTAAAAAAAAAAGGAAAGAAAAGCCATAACCGGGTTATGATTTTTTTTTTTAATACATTACATTGCCTTTTTTCCCACACATAAAAATTAAAAACATAAAATAAACATCACGAAAATAAATATACATGTATTTCTTAAATAATTAAATAGTCAATTTTAAATAAAATTATCCGGTAAGTCAAACAAAAACAGTCAATTTAATAATAAATTTAAAGGGGGTTTCTGGAACCCGTAAACTTTTAGTTTGTTTGTTTTTTAACCCGAGAAAAAAACCTGTTTTTATTTTTAAACTTTGACTAGTAAAATCTACGATAGCTTTATTTGCCCGTCTCTACTCTCAGTAAAATAAATGCTATTTTTAAAAAAGTCAATTGCATGCTATAGTAATGAAAACATTAAATAAATCATAAACAAAACAAAAATGATTTTTTTTAAATGTTAATATTCACCGTAAAGTGAAAGTTAAACAAAATAAATACACTGGAGAAACTTGTGTTAACTTTTTATGTGTAGTGTACAAATTGCATACAAAACCCGTTTTGTATGCAGCGAGCGACATTGTTTATTGAAAAATAATCAGATTCAACACAATGGTATACCACTTTCTTCTTTTCTTTCTTTTAAGTTATCATTTTTAACAAGAAACCCAGTCAGCTGAATATCTACTGCCGGTATCTAACTTACTTTATCATGATCATCAACAATATAGACAGGCAAAGTCGGTTTTACGCTAGCCATGCCACAACTACTTTCTTGCTGCATTAGAATTTCCTCCGGCAATCGAACCACGCTCAAAGCTCTTGTGTAGTGTTTGTGAATAATGTCTTAAATTCATTTTCCACAAGCTGAAGAGTTCAGGCAAGGAGTAGATAAGCAAAAAATAAAAGAAACTCTTAACCAAAAAGAAAAAAAGAAGAAGAAAAGGCTTATTGTCCTTAACGTGTGATTGGTCCTTTAAGTCAGAATTCCCCGTCATACGTGGTAGTCGGTTATATTTCAAATAAATATCTTCAGGGAGACTTTACTCCAAGCTGCACCTCCCCTGGAATGGGATCAGAGTCAGGGTCAATAATACCTAAGGCGTTCCTTTTACAAAGACTAAAAGAGAAATGTCAACGGAGCTTTGTAATAACCCCCAAAAATGTGTCCTGGGTATGACAATAAACTGAATTTGATGGTGAGGCTGCAGATCCGAAGATCTGGAAAGTGTCTCTAAATTGCTATTACTCCCAGGTCCACTCTGACTCGGAATGGTAGTACCTGTTAAGGTACTATCCAAGGGCCAAATAGATCTCTTTAAAAATTATTTGTATTCAATAGGAATACTACTTGATGCCATATAACTGTGTTCAAGTCGTTTGTATTAGGAATAGTTACTTTAAGCCATAATTGTTTACCAAGGATTGTTATTAGTTACTTGAAACCATATAACTATGTGCAAATAAATGACTATTATTAAATAGAAATAATTACTTAAAACCATATTATTAGTAGTCTTAGATAGAAATACTTGAAAACATACAACTGTTTGCAAATTATTTATATTAGATTGAAATACTTGATATCATGTAACTGTGTGCAAAAAAAAAAAAAAAAAAAATTTTAAGTAATAACTACACAACAAATGTCAATATAAATGTTCAATGAATGTAATTCCCTAACCTCGAAGCATAAAATAACTCTAGGCAGGTTTACATGCCATAAAAATGAATCTGTAATAGATTGTGATATGCTGAAACCAGATTTTCCTAAAAAAAACAAAAAAACTCGTTCACACTTGTCAAAGTTTGACTGTTGCTTTGGTTTGTTTTACGGCATATCAACCTCAGTGGGTCATTTAATGCCGATTAATTTTTTAAATAAATTCATTCTTAATGGATAATCAATTTTTTTATAAATACATTTTTCTATTTAACCTATAGATGGGACCCTAATAGGTACTACCACTCCGGGTCAGAGTGGACCCGGGAGCAATGTTGATGAAGGGGTGCTCCACATTCTCCAAACCTCCAAAACTGGAACCTCACCATCAGATAGAGTTTAACGTCATTTCCAGGACAAGATGACCCTCGGCCACCGCCTTCTAGCACCCATATCATAAAAAGGGTTGGGGCTTGCCATAAGGGCAATAGGGTTGGGGCAATCGTATAGGCGCTAGGGCTTGACGTGACCAGCTGATTGATCGGAGGGGGCCTCTCTGACCGCCCGTCTAGCCCAAGTAAGGATCTAAGTGGAGTGTTGCATGTCATGCACTGCTCATTTGACTGTTGCATACTCTTCTTATCATTTCTTGGGTATATCTTCTTATCTTCTACGTCTTCTATCTTCTATCCTCTGCTGGGGTGTGTTGTATTCTCTTCTTGTTACG
This sequence comes from Doryteuthis pealeii, assembly GCA_023376005.1. Taxonomy (NCBI): domain Eukaryota; kingdom Metazoa; phylum Mollusca; class Cephalopoda; order Myopsida; family Loliginidae; genus Doryteuthis; species Doryteuthis pealeii. The sequence continues at coordinate 82,721,520 of CM042138.1, read as the reverse complement.
ATTCCTGTGGCCATTAGTTGAAAGAAGTTTTACAGTGGAAATCCTATAACATATGAGGAAGTTATATTAAAGCTGGAAGGCTTAAAGTAACCTACCAACGTGGGTACAAGTGTGTACATATTAAAGGTTGGAAGGCTTAAAGTAACCTCCTAGCATGAGGTACATGAGTGTACATAAAAACATTCCGACAAAGGTGTAAAACGATAACAATATTTATTCCGTAAGTGATGGAGATACATTTAAGACAAAGATATACATAACAGATACATAAACGTATTATCAGGAAATAGGCGTACAACATGCATCGTAGGGAATGTCACTTACTGGTAGCTGGTTGGGGGGCAAAGCCGTCAGGTGCCTAACCCAAGTAAACTTGTTGCAGGCCCGGGAAAGAGACAGGAATGGCCAAATACTCACGCCGTATATCAGCCAACGAGCTGCAGCAAAGGAAGATAACCCTATTTGGACTTATGTCCATCCAGACTTAATGTTTTACTGACCCAACAATCCTTTGTGGCATAAAGTTTGATCCTTTCTTGAAGTAGAAAGATGTAGTATTAGTTTTAATCCTTGTCTGTTGATCTGTCCTCAAAACTGTTGATCTGTCTTCAAAGTAGGAGTTGATCCTGTCTTGAAGTAGAAAGTTATATAATCCTTGTCTGTTGATCTGTCCTCAAAGTAGAAGTTGTATCAAAGTTGATCCTGTCTTGAAATAGAAAGTTGTATAATCCTTGTCTGTTGATCTGTCCTCAAAGTAGGAAGTGTATCAGAGTTGATCCTGTCTTGAAGTAGAAAGTTGTATAATCCTTGTCTGTTGATCTGTCCTCAAAGTAGAAGTTGTATCAAAGTTGATCCTGTCTTGAAATAGAAAGTTGTATAATCCTTGTCTGTTGATCTGTCCTCAAAGTAGGAAGTGTATCAGAGTTGATCCTGTCTTGAAGTAGAAAGTTGTATAATCCTTGTCTGTTGATCTGTCCTCAAAATAAGAGTTGTATCAGAGTTGATCCTGTCTTGAAGTAGAAAGTTGTATAATCTTGTCTGTTTATCTGTCCTCAAAATAAGAGTTGTATCAGAGTTTATTCTGTTTAACATCATACCTGGGACATGAAGACCCTCAGCCACTTCCTTCTAGCACATAAATGATAAAAAAGGTTGGGGGTTGCCATAAGGGCAATAGGGTTGGGGAAATCATATAAGAGCTAGGGCTTGACGTGACCAGCTGATTGATTGGAGGGGGCATCTCCGACCACCCGTCTAGCCTAAGTAAGGGCCTAAGAGGAGTATTGCATGTCATAGACTACTCAGCCACTAGGATTCTGTCCTTAAGCATTACGGGTTGCCACCCACGGCCAACAGGTGGCCCCCATTAGGGGGAATCTTACCCCTCTGCAAAGGTGTAGTCGGTGTATTCTAAAGCCCCAGCCGACAGGGCTAGTCTCATTTAGTTCTTAAATAGTTTGGACATAACCATTTTTGGTTGTCAGCCCTCAAAATATTCTTTTACTTTCTTTGGATGTATATTACTATTTGATACCCAAATTGCTTCCTTCCCAAAATGTCACCCATCTAAGTAATGAACAGATTTGTTATGGCTTAACTTCAGTGATCTAGTGATTTTTCAAATGTATATTGTAGCTAGTAATCCTTTATTGTCACTGATAATTTTTTTCTTCACTTCCCTAAGAAGAAGAATATATAGATTCAAAAGTTTTTTTGTTTTTTTTCATGAGCATTTATGTATTAACCAAACTCCTCCATCAGGAGCAGGATGCAACACAAGGTCAATTTTTAAGCGGACTATAACTGGTTTGAATTCTATAAAACTTTAGTTTAAAACAGTGCTTCTTATGGGGATAAAATTCCCCCACGTACTTGCAGATAATTGCAACATATTAGCATATATTTGCTAGCCATTTTACAGTTTCTAGAATATGTTTAGATAGGGAGTACTTTTAGGGATACAATAAATAATGTTGTATACTCTTCTAAGATGTTCTAATGTCTGCTTCTATCAGATTACTGCATATTCTTCCATTGGGTGTCTGCATTCTTCGTATCAGGGTTTCTTCTTTGGGTCAGGCGTCTCTCTCTGTTTTCCATGTTGTATTCTTTAATCAGGAAACATGGAAACCTTTTTTTGTGTATACATTTTTATTACTCCAGATTGCTGTGGGGAGAAACAGTACAAACCAAAGCATACATCTGCCCACCAGGGCTGCCTGGTTTCAACTCCACTAAATTCTAATCCTACTTTCCCAGCCTTGTCTGATCACATGATTCTCTAAGCCAATGAGAGCTCCATTCCAAGTGAACTCGAGGTGACACTTTGGCTAATAAATTCTCTGAACTTACAGTGATTTTCCACTGTTTACCGTTATTTTGGATTAATCTACACTACTTGCTAAAAAATGGTATGCTCTGCCTATTCATTATGTAATGATTATGTAATTATGTATTATTTAATAAATAATTATCTCCCTTAGATAATTGCTATGTTCATTAGAGCCCTCATAGTGGGTCACACAATAGTCCAGAAACCCATTCTTGATCTCTGGTCTTTGACCAGCAGAAACATTGTCTCTGACCCCTGAATGGAATGGTAAAGCCACATCACTATATCACCCATTCTTGTCAAGTAAACCTTTTTCCATTTAGTCCCCCTCTCATGTACTGCTTGTACTGCTTGTTCATATGTTTATAATTCTACCATAGGACATGTTTATGTATTCTTTCTTTTAATACTACTTGTGAATATGTTATGTATATAAAATATTAAATGTTCTCGTATGTGTAAAGTTGGCGGTGTGGCCTATTGTTATTATCAGCCGGACAGTGAGGGAGTGTTTCCTCTTTTCACTCACGCTAGATTAGTGAGATGGTTTTCCTAAGGTGGAGCACCACACCTACTGCCAGCTCCCCACTTTACCGCACATATAAGATTACCCAAACTGTGCCTCATGCACTAAGTTGGCCAGGACCAGTATTGAACCTGGAATCTTGCAATTCCTAAGCAGGTGTTCTACCGACTGAGATAAATGTGTTATTGAGTTTATTTTGTCTTTTCTTCTGTTTTGTTCAGTGTTAGTATATCATGGATATACCAAAACTAATATTGGTACTTGGTGAGTGGGAACTTGACTAAGTATCTTCCCTGCAGTAATTTATGAGGAAGTGCGTCCCGGTCTCCTGCCTCAAGAGTTGCTGCCCGGTGACTATTAAAATAACAACCCAGCTCAGTCTATTGAAAACTATCCATCTTCATATCTATCTATCTATCTCAGTTTGTTCATGTTTATCTATATTACTTTAAATACTAAGATTTTTTTTTTATTCATGTTTGTTTAATGTCTTGTTTTTAGTTTAAATAAACAAGAATTATGACAAAAAAAGATGCCCCCCCCCAATACATTTACTTGTCGAAAATATCTATCTATCTCCATTTGTTCATATCTATCTATATTATTTTGTTTGTTTATCTATCTATCTATCTATCTCAGTCTATTCAAAACTATATATCCATCTTCATATCTAAACAAGAATTACGACAAATTATGATAAATAAACAAGAATTACGACGAGCTGGGGTTGTTATTTTGATAGTCACCGGGTAGCGTTTTTTTTAGGCAGGAGACCAGGATGCACTTCCTCATAAATTACCTTCCCTGCCAGCAAGCATTTCAATACACTTATACACTTTTTAGAATCAGCATATAATACTCACCTTCCTAAGAAAGTTCCAACTAGCATCCAGATGACAGACAAAGGCTGTAACCAAATACAGAAACTGTACTTCAATATATACCGAACACATGACTATGTTATGGGAGTTGATACAGGATCTGTATTTGGTTATAGTTGTCAGAGGAAGGCTGAAGAACATACTAGGTGAAATGTGATAAAAATCAGGAGCATAGCCATATTCTAAAGTTTGAAGGAACAAGCACATAAAAATACACCAAGACACATATGAAATAATTTTGACTTAATTCTTAATTTCTATCTTGTATTTAAAATCAAAACACATGGAAAATACACTTTTAAAGGGAGTAATGGTGTTATGTATGGTTGTTTGATGTCAGTATTTAATAAAAGTGTTCAAACATTTAAAAGACCATAAAACAATCAAGCACATGGCATAGAAGACAAAACTCTTGATTAAACAAACAAAATTGTATTAACAAAATGTATACAAAAAGGCAGCATTGAATACTGGGCGAGGTTCAGCCAAAAGTTCTTTTTTTAAAGTTCAATGTAAAAATGTAAGATGATATTTCACAATTTACAAAGTGAGAAAGAAAGTATAAAGTTTTTAGGTCACAATAATCATCAGTCAGGCAATAGTTGTACTGATATTTAGTTTGTCTCTTAAAGCGATAATTATTTAAAGAGAGAGAGATAGATAGATAGTTTGTACCTTCTGCATTAAAAGTTCTTAAAACATGTGACAAGGATTCTCTTAGGCAGGCAAAATCTTTCTGTTTGAAAATGAAAATGTCTGGGTATTTATAGAATCCAGGTAGGCTCCGCGAGGCTCCATTTGATAATTTTTCTTTTTAAGCGGGAACGCCTCTAATTGGTTGAATTTTATAAATTTTATTTTAAATTTTATTTTTACTAAGGTGCGCAATCCCCATGCGCAAACTACCTATTTTTGTCATTTGACTTCTGTCCGTCGAAACAAGAACTTCCGGTCGCCACAAAAGTACATAATTTTTAGTTGGTTGGTTGGTTTTATGGTATGTTAATATTTGTTGGGTTATTTTATGCTGAAGTTAAACAATTATTGTCTCCAATTATATATGGGACTAAAATGTATCTTTACAATCATTTTAAACTAACAGGACCTGTGGATATACCATAGTATGATAATTTAACTATAACAATGTTTGATATGTTTACTTAAGAACTATTGCTAAATAGTTCATTATGTAAAAAGTATAATAATCTTGATTTAACTGTCTCATTTTTTTTCTTTCTTTCTTTCTTTCCTTCTTTTCATTATGTTCAATTGAAACAGATTAGCATTATTGCTACCATGTGCTCTACCCACTCCCTCTATCTTTCCTGGACTCTCTTTCTTTATTTCTTTATTTCTTTATTATTATATTTTTTCTGTGTAGCATGTCCTTTTTCTTCCCTTTCTTTCTTTATGATAAAAACGGAATGGTTCATTATTTAGCTGAGGTGACAACACTGATAAGAAATAAGAATTCGGCAGAAAAACAACACCAGATAATCAGAATTTAGATTTTTGCATTTCATCTTGGATGATTTGGACAATCTCAATTTTTTACCAGAGGGTGTTGCAAGATGATACCGGTCAGAAGATTAAGGAACAAGTGTATTAATATATAGATAGTTGAGCACTTCCTACTTAGTTGCAACAGCAAGGTTTTAAAAGCCAATGTATTAATGTAGTTCAAAATAATATCAAATACTATTAACCATAACAAGTACTACCACCCCAGCTCAGAGTGGACCTGGGAGTAATGGCACTGAAAAGAAGACTCTATACTCTTCAGAGCTCCAGAATTAGAACTTTACAACGAGATGTAGTTTAGTTCCATATCCAGCCTCCCCCCTTCCCCCTCTAGAGGAGATGCTGTCAGCATAATCTAGGTCCTAGTAACACAGTGTGGAAATACACAATTGTTAAGATAAAACTAATAATTAGTATTATTTGGATTATTCGGACTATTGTCCTCGTCTTTATTGTTATCTGTACAACATTTCGGACGATTTGCCCAGTGGCCTTCTACAGGTATTTCTTTTTGGACTCAGGAACCTTCTTTTTGGACTCGGGAACCTTCTCGAACCTGGGAACTTTCTTTTCAAACTTGGGAACCTTCTTGTCGTAATTGGGAGTCCGACAAGAAATACTTGAAGAAGGCTGGAGGGTACATCAGCTGAAAATTTACCAATGAAAGAGGGGAGTAATGGAAAATGATGGAATAGTTAGTTTCAAAGTTGTTCTATTTTTCGATTATACCCCCTCTGTTGCAGATCTTTTTATCTGCATTCTTAGTCAGTTTCATTAGCCTTTCTAATTTAATATGATATTTTATTATATCAAAACTTAAATACTTGCACCCGGAGGATGCATATATTTGCTAGTTTCAGTAATTGTTTCATTATATAAGAAACTTACATATATCTGGGATTATCATATCTCATAAAAAAGAGGAGTGGTATTACCTCCCTTGCCTTCTAAAGGACTTTTACAAATGACTGCTAGATGATGACACTATAGCATTGCTACAGCAACAGAACCTAGTTGTTATTTACTAAGGTTGACTTAGTTATTTACTAAGCATAGCTTAGTTGTACCACATGGCCAGAAGTTTGGGGTACCCAGTGAGAGTCAAACTCACTAACAATGGTCTGCTAATCTAGTTTGCTAACCATTACACCATGTGAAGTGCCCAATAACAGAGTCAAATATAAAGAAAAAAAGGTGTAAAAACATTCTTTTTTTTCACAGAACAGCCTAGAGGCAATGACCTGTTCTTGTCCCTCTAAGGCAGGGATATTTATTGCCAGCATACCAAAGACAAATTAAAAATTAAAAAAAAATAGTACACAGTATAAAATGTCATAAGCTTATTTTCATACATGCAGACGTGAAAGAGGAGTCATGCTTAGTGTAATGGTTATTGTCGTGGGAAATTGAATCATTGACCCTGGTTTTATAAAAAAATTAGTGAAATAGATCACTAATTAGGACTGAGTCTATTCTAGTAGGGACCACTCCAAGCGGAGTTTAACAGGTTTGAATTCAGAATTTACCTTCTCCTAGACTGGTTGCCTAACCAAGGTTAAAGAGCCCAGTCTGCCCTACTATTTACCCATAGCTGGAGGGAGAGTAGTTGGATTCATACCTTTCCCAAGGGTATTAGTGCTATGTGAACTGTAGCTTCGTCCAGGTTGATGAGTCCATTTCCTATGACTCTAACCATTAGACCACGCGCCTTCAACAAAATAAATCCTTGATGGAGGTATTTTGCATTTCAATTCATGCTAATTCACTTGGGAAAGGAATAAATTCATCTGTTCTCCACTCAGCTATGGGTAAATAGTAGGGTAGATGGGTTCTTTAGCCTTGGTTAGGCAACCAGTCTAAGAGAAGGTAAACTCTAAATTCAAACAGCTTTACTTCATTTAAAAATTGACCTTGTACCACATCCTGCCCACTGGAGAGGGGTTAGTTAAATATATCCATATCTATAATTCTGCACAACTAGGAACTCTTCTCAAATATGTAGGTCTCTCAAAAATTCTCATACCTTTTAGAAACTTTATACAGATGGACATGCCATAATTACCTTTCTACATGCACACCTTCGTTCACACATTGTGTATCTCATTTCTTTATATATTCTCTTTTCTATTAATTTTTGCTCTAGCAGTAAAATATGCTGAGTTATACATATTGTTCTTATATTCATTCTTAAGAGGAAACTATTTATTAATATACATGAAGTTAATGAAAATTATTTCTACTGGTATAAACCAGTATAATACACATAAACTTAATGAAAAATCTAGTATAACCACCAATTTATTTATACACATGAAGTTATTTCTTCTAATTTATTTCTACCAACTTAGTAATACACATGAAGATAATGAAAATTATTTCTGCCAATTTGTGTATACACATCAAGTTAATGAAAAATTTAACATGAAATAATTTCTACCAATATATTGATACACATTGAGTTAATGACAATAATATTTACCAACAAACTATTTGCTTACAGATCATATATACAAAATATAGAAAAAGGCCAAATTTGGCATTGGATGGTCCACAATGGTTGAAATACCATTAAACCAACTAATAAAAATTATTTCTACCAATTAATACAAAAAAAGTTAACGAAAGATCTAACATAAGAATTATTCCTGCCACTTTATTAATACACATGAAGTTAATGAGAGATCTAAGAAAATAATTATTCTTCACAATTTATTAATACACATGAAATTAAACAAACTATTTATCTACAAAAAAACAACAAGATTTGACATTAAATAACCCACAAGGGTTGATATGCCACTAAACCCCAACCAACCAACCAACTAACTACATTAAGTATTTTAAGAATATATTATGTAAAAAGCTATTTGAGAACTCTTTGATAATTCTATATTTTTATTCTGAATAAAAAAAACAGTTTTTATCTTTCAAATTTTGTTTCTATGAAAATATAAATTTTCCCTCCATGTTCAAATAAGAATTTATTTTTTTGTTGATAAAATTATTATACAACTTAAAATAATTTATTCCTACACTGTAAAAATATTGGCACTATTCGAATGATGGCTTTAAAACCCTTACATAGAGAGAGGGTAATTATTTAAAACCCTGTGATTATTATAGTTTGGTATCTGTCAAATCCACAATATAATTGTATATCTTTAAGCAATAAGATAAGATATAATTTATTTTCAATCCTCATACCATCAGAATATCTACATTTATAAAATAAACAATCAAATAAATTAGTAAACAGAATTTCTAATATGTAAGCTATGTTCAAATAAATTATTAAATCATAAAATTAACTAAAAATCATTTTTAACTTAGTTGTTGATAACTGAATTAAATTTTAAAATCAAAAATCATTTTTTTATTTTTTGCAGGAAAATATTTAATCATTTATTATCTTTAAACTTTTATTTTTCCATTTTTTAGTTAATTACTTAATCCTACAATATTATTATACATTTAAAAAATATTAAGATTTGAAATTTCTCAGCGAAATAATCAAACCAGGCAATTCCGCGCCTTCCACTATAGACGGTTTTAGTGAAATACTGTATTCACCTTGTCTCCCTTGTAAAAGTCGAGTGAGTCTAGCAGCTGGGCTCCGTGGCAATCTAAAAGCATCCCCTTATAATACTGAATCTATCATGCCACGTCCGTTACGTGGGGGAATTTGACATTAGTTTTTTACACTGTTCCTTTTAATTACAGACACTAAATTTGCTATAGTAGAGTGGGATAAGAACAAAGGTTAAATATTTGATAGTTTATTGAACTAAATTGAAGCTCTAAGTAGCAGCGTACACTTAGAATAGTTGGTCTCTTCTTGTAGCTGGGAAGCCATTCTGGTGATGGCCTGCATTAAGGGGAGAGCTATTTTAAGCCAGGCACTTCGTGTGCGTCACTAGGTGTATTTTTTCCGGCTCTCTGATGTAATAGGAAGTATTTTGTTTGTTTTTTCTCAGTCGAGCAAATATTTTTCTACCTATTGCTAGCATCTTTAAATGGTTAATCGGTCTCGTTTTATTATAATATAGAGATTTCGTCAATCCGTAAGTCCGGCCCAGATCGCCACTCCGTGTTGTAACCCAGTTTCTATTTTTGTATCAACACATTGTGTTGTTTTCATATTCCAGCATGGCTGACACAATTGCTGGCTGTCCACGGCTCGACATCGACTTCTACTTGATGGAGTAACCATATTATAGCCTGGAAGGTCAGTAGTTGTTGATTAAATTCATGCAAGCCATTCGTTAGTGTCTATGTCAGCATTTATTTCCCAGCGATTCCCCATTGCCTTCCTGGAGAAATGATGGCTTTTCATCTGAAATACTAATGGTGACTAATAGACTCTAGAATCTGACTTAGCTTGTCCATTTTACATTTTTAACGTTATTATTATCATATAGTGTTATTTTTTTCTTAATTTTAGGAAAAACTGTTTATTTAATATTGTTTACTACTTGTGAAAGGTTGGGAGGAGTATAGGTAGTATTTAGTTGACTTAGGCGGGAACTTATATACTGCTTGACAAGCTAGCTGTTAGATTCAAAAAGTGGGTTTGGACTCTAGCAACAACCAACCAGGCATTGGGTAGTCATTTGATTTTTGCACACAGCAACTATATTTCTGTTTTCATCATCTGTTAACTTTATACATTACATAAGCATTTTATAACTGGAATATTTTGGTTTTACTTTCAACTACGATTGATAACTTAATGCTTTACATATATATATATATATATTTTAAACTACGAAACAGCAGGAAGTAACAAGCAAACAGACCTTTGTTTATTTATATATCTCAGAGAAATTAGTTAAAACGTAGTTTATTTTTTTTATTACTACATCTAGTTCTATAGTCAGTATTAGCTTACTTTTTTTTTGTCTCTAGTTTTTACTTTCGTATAAATTTTAATTTTCTTCACCATATGATAATACTTGTCATACCTTTATCAAAATGGATTTTTAGGGGGGGTAACATTTTTTTTCTACCAACAAGTTCGGTGTGTATCACATTCAAATGCGACAAGTCCAGTATTAAGTACTACTAAACAAATAACACTACCTTCCTTTTGCGTTGTAACTACTTAAAGGCTTTAAAACGCATTTTAAGGTGGTATTTTTTGTTTACACATTTAAAAAAAAATAATAAAGTTTTAGTTAGTATGACCTAAGTCAAAAAGAAGCCCAATTTTAACGATTAAAGAAATCAACCCCTTTCTTGAACAATCTGAGGTTTATCCTCAATAATGTCGTCAGTTTAATAATTATATTTCTGCGACTACTACTACTACTGCTGTTATGTTGGTTCAATTGCCAAACATTACACAGAATTTAGGCCTGACTGGCCTATAAAAAAAAAATGATAGGTGAGGCATTAACATTTAAGCGCTACCACCAACCACGTCACTCGATCAATTGTGTCTGGCCTAATGACCACATTTCAGCATGTTGCTGGCTACGTTAGCTTATCGCAACTTTGTCTCATTAATATTCATGAGCAACATTGGCTTTTGATTGGTCGAAAATTGCAACTGGTGGTGGTGGCCAGGTGTGTGCTGTTATTAGAAAGGGGAATCTCTCTCTCTTATTTTTTTAAACGTAATTTTCTTCGCTTGTTGCTTTTAATTGTTTGGAGTAAAAAGGAGAAAAAAAAAAAAAAAGATATAAATAATCATGTTGCTTGCTGTTTGATTTATTTACTCTTGAAGGAATGACCAGGAAAATCAGTGGATTTATTTCTAAGTTTAAATAAAGTGCTTTTTTTTCTCTCACCAGAGTCCGTTTACTTTCACTCACACTTGGAATAACGCGTAAATGATTGAGTGCGTAAAAAAAAAAAAGAAGCTAAGTTCGAAAGGTCAATTTATTTATAAATAACTGTATTATCTATAAGTTGATTTATTACGATTAAATTTTCTTTTTGTGATATTAAATTACCCATATTGTTATTGGAAAAAAAACTTAGTGAAAAAAAAACTTTGATATTAAGAAAAAAAAAAAAAAATTCGATATTAAGAAAAAAAAAACCAAAAAACTTCGATATTATAAAAAAAAAACTTTGAAAAATAACTTGGATTGTAGCAATAAATATTTTAACTGAATAAATTCGAAGAAAAAAAAATCTACCAAACCAGTTATTTACAAAGTGGTTTCTCCGTCAAAGAACAGTATACCAGACCCCACCTCGGCCAGGGCAGGATGTAACAGGTTTAATGCAGAAACTCTTCTGCACACTAGTTAGTGGTATAAAAAAATATAGCTTCAGCTCAGGAAAGGATTAACCTGACCCCCCCCCCCTTGTTTAGCAAAATGGGGGAGGTACTGTCTGGAAAGAATGCCCCCTGAAGCTATTCGATAATTTTCCTGGCCGCGGAAGTCTGGAGTCGCCCATCTAAGTAGTGATCAGGCTCATCGCTGCTTAACTTTGATCTAATAAAACTGATGCTTTTAACTTCATCAGTTATTGTTACCTGAAAACATTTTGAACAGAAGATTTAAGTTGAAAAGCAATTTTATTGGAAGGCTTTTTACCCCCCCCCTCTACCACTTGGAGTTGAATTGAAATAAAAACAAAAGAAAAGTTAAACATTTCAATTTGCATAGAAAGTTTACCTGTTGATTGTGTTATACTTACCCATAACTTTTGATTGTTAATAAATCATGTTAATTATATGTTGTATTGAAAGAGAAGAGTCCGGGCATCCTTTCATATTCTTTAGTTTTTATCAAGATGTATCAGGTATTTGTTTTACAAAAACCTGTTTTCAAGTGACCTGATGTATTATTGATTTTTGGATATTCACATTAAATAATCCTGTGTCACATGTAACATCAATGGGAATACAAATAAATTTTACCACCTGTGTTACTAAGTGAAAGTCTGTCTACAACTTAATACTAAATTTTCTTTGTAGAAATGTTTAAAAAAGAACAGAAATTTCAATTAAATGGTTTAATGAAATAATTATTTAATAGTGTGATTAGAAATTATAATAAAGAATATATAAATATTTTGACCCATGGGATCAATAGTGTATAGTTTTATTTTAAACTTATGTGTATGACCTATCTGGTAAAATTGTATTTTTATTTATCATGACGTGGATGCAACTGGAATTTTAAATCTAGAAATTACAATTAAAAAAAATATACCATAAATTTGTTTATCAATTAATCTACTCATTACTAATTTTTCAATGTTAGTCTTGTAAAAAAATATTGATTTATATTTTTGGTAGCCTTGTTATTATTTAACCTATCATATTTTCCATGTTTAGTTATCAATGTTAAACAAAGTTTGGTTCCTACTGTAATTGTGAATAGTTGAGGAAACCAATTACTCCACATCTGTTTTCCGATAACTTTTATGAAACTTTGATTAAAGAACCAAAGAATAAACATTTTTTTATAGCTTTTATAATTTTTGATTAGAATACAGGCTCTATGTTGCAGAACATGTTATAATGGTGTTTCAAAAAGTTTGATATCATTTGAGATGTATAGGGTATTTCAGAAAAGTTTATATCATTTTGCAATCTAATAACTTGACCAATTTTTGTTTAAATGATCTTAAATGGAGAAACAACATACAATTCTATGTTTAATGTTTAAACACTTTTCCTTTTCTAGTGAATGGTATTTCTGTATCTAAAAAGAAAAAGCATGTAATATGTTATAATAATCTAAAGTTCTGTAATTAAAAGTGATAGTCTGTCATTTTACTACAGAAAATAAATCATTACTGTTGAAAGATGATTCTAACAAATATCAACTTTTGTAATTTTCTACAGATATTTATATATCTGTAGATCTATTTCACTTTCATGAAAGCATAGTGAAATATATTGAAATACTAAACAAATACTTCCTGTTTAGAAATTAAACAACCACCTTATATAAGTAAAAAAAAAACCCTGGTATAATTTAGTAAAACCAGATTTTTTTTTGAGTAGCATTCTTTCAATATTTAGGAAGTTTGTGGATCCAGTTGAACTATAATATCCACTCACATCAGGAAGAATATAGTTTAAAAAAAAATTATGTTAAAGTATATAAACATTTGGCGCTCCACCTCAGATGCCAAAACAATCTCCTTGGTCTAGCGCTATTGAAAAGGGGATAGACTCCCTCACTGATTGGCTGATACCGACTCTAGGCCGGCCAGACGACTTTATATAAACATTTAAAAATATTTCATGATATTATTTTAAATAATTATCAGAAATGAAATAAAAATCATCATTTGAATCTCGTCTAAATTCAATTTTATGAGAGATTGTATTTGTATGAACAAATCTTAATAAATAAGACAATGTTGCATGGATTAAATAGAAATACCGATCATGAAACATTTCTTAGTTTTTATGATATTTTCTATTTAGATTTAAAACATTTTTGACATCAATTTAAACCTTTTGATAAATAAAATAAATTTTTCTGTTCAGAGAAATATTTATAACAGAAAATTAGATATGCAGTTACGGTTTAAAGCATTATATTTGTTCCAAAATATTGGTTGATATCTTAGGAAATTTATAAGCATGATATATTTTCAAATGAGGGTATCAATTTTGATAAATAAATCTGAATAAAAGATATAGAGGTAGTAAATATGAATATATGCAAATTTGGGTTTGGATTTCTAAACCTGTTGCTATTGAATTATTTTCACATGCTGGTTACTGAGCCTGAATTTCCTTGTATCTTTTTTCATTTCTAGTAATCATATAGAAGGAAAAAGAATAAGGATTATATTATACCAAGTGACTTTTAGTATAATTCAGTACAAATACTGATTAATGTCTCCTGTTCAGAAAATGGTTGTTTTGATTTGATTTTTTTCTGATAGCATCATATGGTTATTAGATAGCACATTTAAATCTGTAATCTTATATCTATCTATTTATCTATATATCTATGGCAGGTAGAATTAGATTGATGAAAAGTAAAGTGAGTTCAACCCTTTCACTCCTCTGGGACACTGGTGTCCTAGTTGAATTTCATTTTCATTTAAACCCTTAAAATGTTGTACTCCAATCATAATTTTGCATATCCAAAACTTAAAAAAAAACTGGTAGTGAGAGGGTTGATGAACAGTAAGTTCTGTACATTAAGTTTTATGGGTTGAAAGTATCTTATTTGAGTGGTAGCATTAATTAAAAACAAACTAAAAAAAAAATGTGTATGAAAAGGATCTATTTGGACACTACAAACAGAATTATAGCTGGAAGTCACTTCATAAAACTCACTTTTTGCCATGTTGCTCTCTGGGTCTGTGTAGATTCTATTCACTTTTTTTTCATGTCATTTTATCTGTCACCTTTGTTGACATTAAAATTTGATTTCCATTTATTGTGAAATTTACTTCAGTAGCTTTTGTAATTCAATGAATTGTGGCTGCAAGTATTTGTGTATATACACACATCATAAATTTCTATGTGTATGGCAATTGATGTTGTTTATCTACAAAAACAGTACTGAAACTTGTTGCTGTATTGTAAAATCTAATGAATATCAGTTTAAGATATATTTTAAAAATTGATAGCTTTGTTATTTAGTATTATAATCCTGAAGTTTTCCAAAATTTTAACAATAGTTTGGTACTTGGCTATTATCAACAGCAAAACATTACATTATGACATTTGATATTTACTAAAGGAATTATGAGTAAAATTTTTATTTTTTAGGGTTTAGGTTAGTTTTTTTTAAATATTAAAAAAAAATAATCTAACCTGATTGGTTGTTGATAATAGAAATGTAATGTAATGTTTGGCTATCAATAATAGAAAAGTACTGACAGTTTGTTAATTTAGTGCTTAGTCTTCTATTTTATTAACACATATAGTAAGAAATTAGAATGTAATATAGGTTATTATTCCAATTTCTATTTAATTTATTTTAGAATTTCTCAAATTCTTTAGTTAGATCCATATTTTAAATTAGATATATAAATTTTTATTTGTTTTTCAGATATTATATCCATATATTCATATCTTATTGTGAACCATAATAGAAAAAATTCAATTAGTATTTCATTCTGGTATTACTTAGAGGTAACTTACCTGGTGTGTAGATGAGATCCTGGTCTTTTATGACTTGGAATAATTATCTGGTACAACTTCAGGGGTCTTTTTCCAGACAGCCCCCTCCTCTTTGCATTAGAAGAGGAAGGGTAGGGTTCGACCCCTGATGCCTCAGGTGGCCCCTTAGGGGGAATTCTGTGTAGCTGTGCTATTTTTGGTATCATTAACCTTTTCTAATGATGACCTCCTGTCACATCCTGCCCTTGTGGGATAGAGACTGATAAATATATATTTACAAAGTTAGCTTTAAGAAAAATTTGGCATTAAATAAACAATTCTATTTCTGTTAAGTATCAGCATGTTTGCTATTCATCTCTTCTTTATAACATTTTAATCTATTGCTGATAATTTTACTATTTCTTTTTTTCTTTTCAAATTTAAATCTTAAACTATTATGATCTGATTTAAATTTGATTTCTTTAAATTGATCTGTTCTGAATTGGATCTTTATTAATTTAGAATTCAAATGTTATTTAAAAATAGCAGAACAAAATATTCAACTGTTGATTCTTTAGAAATAATCCATTTTTTATTCATCTGAAAACATTTGTAGTTCACTCTGTTTATGAATAAAAATTGCCTTTAAGAATAGGGGCCCGGGTTAGCTCAGTCGGTAGAGCGTTCGTCTAGAAACCACAAGGTTCCTCGTTCGATACCGGTCCCGCCAACTCAGTGTTATGATTAGCACAGGGATCTGTGCGGTAAAGTAAGGAGCTGATGGTAGGTGTGGCGCTCCACCTCAGACGCTAAAATAATCTCCTTGGTCTAGCGCTATTGAAAAGGGGATAGACTCCCTTGCTGATTGGCTGATACCGACTTTAGGCCGCCCTGACGACTTTATAAACTCTATATGACTTAAAAGCTATGTTCTTGTGCAAACAATTTTCATTTAATTTGTCAATGCAGTCATCAAATAATGCATTTCAGTACTTTCATTAATGTCATTAATGTTGCAATAATCAACTTAGCTCTCAATTTTTTTTTCTAAAGTTAGCCATTCTAATAAGTTGAGATTAAATCTCAATTGCAATGCATATATTGGTGAATTGTAATGATGGTTTTGCTTAGAATCAATAACCTGTTATTATATTAATGCATTTTTTTGAAGTATCTGTAATCATGTATGATTTTTTAAAACCTAACTAACTATATAGTCATGTACATGGCATTGACATCTTTGCTGAGCTTAGTTTTTAGCTGCTGCAGACATGATATAGTGTAGACAGAAATAATAGTTTATTTTCAAATATTAGCTGGTCTTTTACACTTTTTTCTAAGCATGTTAATTGCATTAAAATATCTTTTGTCATGCAGGTGTTTTTGAGATAAGATATTTGTTTAATTGATAATTTCTTGGTATTATGATATCAATGCTGAGCTGCACAATTGAAAGTTTGTCATTTTTAGGATACATTTAAAACTTCTAAAGTGGAAGAAAATAACTTTTATATAAAACAGTTACTTAATAAGTTTTTATTAAGGAATTGTATTATCTAATATAAATTTGGTTGAAACATTATTTTATTTCAATAATAGGAGTTTATATACTTTCAAAGAAGATTACTTAAATTGATGTTTATAAATGATTGGTTAAAGTATTTTATAAATCTGTTTTATCATGCAATATCTGAATGTTTTGTGATCATAAAATTGTAACTGTAGATATGGACAATTCATGTTTATTGTACACCAAGTGACTTTTTGGACAAAAAAAAAAGAAAAAAATGTGAGATGGTGACTTGAAATGTTTATCTGTGTTTTTTAACTGTTTTTTTTTTCTTGTAAACTTTTCTTTCCCTGTATTTTTTTTTTGTCAGATTCCAAATGCCTTTATTCAGTTTTTATTTTTCAGGAAGAAAGGTGTTTTCTTTGATATTTCTTCATTTTTTAGGAATACAAGGCAAAGATTCTCAGCTGAATTCTCTTAAGACTTTATTGTCTTAAGACTTTATTCTCTTTTATTCAAGCTGATTTTTTTTCACACCAACTTTTTTTATGACAGAAAAACATTATTTCTGGTTGATAATATGAATATTAAACTTATTTTTCTAGGAATATTTCTAAAAGACTATTACAGGCATCATTTTTATTAAAGCAGTTTTCTCTAACCTTTTGAAATTAAGATAATTTTCATTACAAGCAACTGTTTAATAGTCATTTACTAATGTTGTTACATGTAACCAGTAATCACAATGTTATCATAAATTGCAAATAAAGAAAGTAGATAATTGAAGTAGAAATTACCATTATTACTTCTTTACTGTTAATGTTTGTAAACCATTTATTATTATTATTATTATTATTATTATTATTTGTAAATATATTTCATTTTACTTTACTTCAGAGGGTAATTAGCACCTAGTTTTATCATCTTTCTTTCAAAATGTATGAATTATTGTATAATTTGATGATTTGTAAAGTTTCAGTATTTATCAAATGAAAACATAGTTAAATTTTAAAAAATTCTTTCTTTTTTAAAGCCTATTTACCTTTACAGGCTTTCTCTTTTAATCTTCTAAATGCTGTTAAATTTAACACTATATTACACATAGTTCTATTAAGTTATAATAATATCTCACTGATTTTTAGTCATCACAAATAATTTGCCAAACACTGCCTTTTAAGATGTACTACTATATTAAACATAGTTCTATTAAGGAAGTAGTTATTATTTATTTTTACATTTTTGTTTTTCATTCATCTGTTTTGTTATATCCCACTGATTTTTAGATATCACAAATAATTTCTATATGAACCTTGATTATTTTGGCCTAATTTACTTCTGTCCAATAAATAAATCTAAATATGGAATATTACCAATTGAATTGGTTAGTAAGTACTGGATACTCTTATTATCTACTCACTGATAAAATTCAATATGGATCAATTCTCTGATATCTCTAGAAAGCTAAATATATATTCTCTTTGTTCTGTTCCGTTACCGCATTCACCCTGGGTCGGTTGAGCTGGCTCTAACCAATGAATTCACCTGTGGTGAATACATGGAAGGAGTAACAAGGGAATATAAAATTCACAAGTAGTCCCTAAATCCTACATGCATATCCCAGTCAGGAGAAGGAGATGCCATTATTTGTCACAGATTTTCCACAGACGCAGTGACAAGTACGCCAAAAGCCATTGATTCCTGATGATGATGGGGACGCCCTTTGGATTTTTGCCAGAGCCCCTTTGGCCAGGTTCTGACCCTAATATCACTAGGTACCAGACCTGTCTGCCTTGGGTGACCCTACCAGGAACTTAAGTTCCCAACGGCATGGCTCTGACACTACCAAGTTTACATGGCCCTGCTGCAATGAGGAGGGGTTGGACTTTAGAAATAATATGCTAGATGGCCATTGAGCAAAGAGCTTTTTCCACCCTTTTACAGGTCTTGTTTTTCATTCTGCAGGGTGTCTAGCCACCCTCCTCACCAAACAAAATCTGTGGGGTTACCGGTTTAGTTGCCAAATGATCCAATTATGAAACAGGTACTACTGGGTTACATAATACCAGTAGCACATAGAGGGACCTGACAGAGTATTACTCTCTCATTAGAAAAAAAAAGTTTTGCATTGATCTGTATTAATATACTTGTTTTATTGATGAATCCATTGTAAATATATTTATTTATCTTTTATTGATCCATAGCTATTAATGACTTAGTATTTGCTTTTTATTGTTTGTAAGCTCCTCAATTTCCAAAAGAAAAAAATGTTTTATTAATATAACCTGACATTTTGATTAGATAGAGTAGGAAAAATGACATATTTCTCAGGGGAAACAAACAACAAATATTAATAATATTGATTGAAAAGTTTGTTTTTATAAGTGAACACTTATGACATCTACATAATATTGATTTCATATTTATACAATGTCGACTAATTCATTACATTTACTTTGAGGGTGTAGAGTGATGTATATGAAAAGTAGCATTTAATGCAATTTTTTTTGTAAGCCAACAGTTATTTAGCGTAATTTGTATACTTTTGAAAAGGGAGAAACATTTCCATCTTTTAAGTTTTTGTCAGTTGTTTTGATTTTAAAAGAAATATAGAAATAAAGTTATTTAATTGATTGAAGAATTATTTAGTATTGTAAAAAGGGATCAACCAGTGAGAATTTATGAAGTATATAGAAAGAAATTTAAAACAAGTAGAGATGAGAAAGAAAGGATAAATGTAAATCCTTGTCAAAATGAACACCTGATTAGGTAAAATATAATGATCATTCCTGATTTTGTTCAAAATTGGCACAAATAATAATTTTTAAAGGATGTGGAATGATATAAAAATAAATATCAGTGTTTTTACACCTTGAAAGATGCATTATATACTATTTTAAAATGCTCAAATAGATCTAAAAACTTATTGTATATATTTATGTATTTTTTACGTCATAGATCAAATAAAAAAAGTTAACCTTAAACTTTTGATCTTTTTGTAAGTCATTTGTGACTTATCAACCAATTTTTTGTTTGTATTTGATGAATAACTAATCTGTATTTTGACATGAGATGTAGACAATTTCATAATAGAGAACAAATTGGAATCTAGGCTGCAAGGATTTTAATGACACACAGGTGAAGTTAGCATATTTGTAGATATTGAAAGAGAATTACAGGAATCTGCAGTTAAGTGCCAAAAACTTGAAAAACAAAAATCAGTGATGGGTAAAAGAAAGCAGGAAAAATTCATTGAGTAGTTTTAACAAAATTAAAACTAATTTTCCCTACAAGGTAAAATTTCTTCTGAAGAATCCACCAATGTAGAAAAGCATCTTCTGAGGAAGCAGAAATCATTATCCAGTTAAAATAAGTTTGCATCTAGTGATAAGAGATCCCAAAATGGGAAAATTTTTAAGCTTTTCAAAAGTTGCAAAAATTCAAATAGAATTTAGTACTACAAACTTGGCAATAAACACTACCCCCCTAAAAAAAAAAAACAAAAAAAAAAAAAAACAAAAACAACAACAACAACATGTAAATGAACAAGTAATTTTACTTCTGCTAAATAAATGAAAAAGCCCATTCTTCTCAATAGACAACTTATCAAGAAGGGAATAATATCTGGAAAAATGTGTGCAAGATGTTCTTAAAAAAATCCAAAAGGGTCTCCTTTTTCTTTGTTATCTACCACATGCACATATATTAGATATACATTGTTTTGATATCCTTAGTGTAATTGATCTAATAACTGATAAACCTTTAAGAATTGAATTTTAAAAACAATTTCACTCTTAAATATCAAATTATTCTTGCTGAAACAAAATCCAGTCTCTGCAAAACCTTCAATATTATTCTTCCTTTTCTTCTTCATAATCGACAAAATTATTTAGAATTAATTAATCAGTTAAAGGGAGATAACTTGGCGAAATATAAAGAAATTAATTTCTTTTTAAGCTTTAAGCTTTAGATATTACACCTGTGTTCATTTGAATCCTTGCTGCCTAGGTTCCACCATAAAATTTTATCTTATACCAAAGGCTAGATTAGTTATTTGTCAAATTTAGAGAAAAAAAATGGGTTGATAGGTCAAATGAACTGCAAAAGCTCAAGGTCAATTTTCTTAATTTGACACCTGAGGTGTAAAATATATACAATAAGTTTGAGATCTACATGTGTAAATTTGTTGGTGTAAAAGCAACAGGGATATTGATTTTAAAACTTTGTCATTACCTTCAAAAATTCAGAAGGCCATGCATATCTCTGGAACTGGTTCAGGTAGAAATGCGAGATGCTATTCAATTTGTCTCCTAAAGATTTATAATTGTGGAAATTTTGAATCAAATGATGGTTTGAGTTTGATAGAATTAACCATATATATATATTTTTTTTTTTTACATATTTGCTTTGCATTAGTAAAGTTTAAATACTTATTTTTCAGCAATTATATTGAGAAATGTTTACGTTTTACAAATTGCACAAAAAAGGAATGATCTGTAATCTGTTTTATACATATTGAAATTTGATTTAATTTTTTTCTTGTGCTGTTCTCATCTTTAAGTTTGCATGATTTGCATGATGTATGTTTCGGCTACTTTTACTCTAGCTCAATTTATTGAAAGAGATTGTGTGGTATATGCTATGCTCTAGCCCAAGTGGATATCTGCTCTTATACACTCTCAGTGTGGGTATGCATATCTAATAAACCGTTTTAGGCATTGGAACTTGTCAAAACTCCTGGATTTAATAGTTTTGTTTCTGCTCAACTTTGTATCTAATAATTTTAATATTAAGCTTGACTTTTTTTTTATCTGTGGTTTTCTTTTCCTTTGTTGATCTTTTTTTTTTTCTTTAAAAATTTAAGTAATATGGATATAATCTTAATATTATGATGGCTTCATTTCTATTTTTGGTATCCAGGCATTATTTAAGCTAACATCAAATAAATTAACTACTGAGATTGATATGATCTATTGATTAACGATCTCATATAATTTTAATCAATCATGTGTAGTGTAAATTTAATAGGGAAATTATGTTGTCTTTTTTTAAATTTGATGACAAATTTTATACAGAGTTATCATGAATTATATCTTGATTCTATAAGATATTCTTAAAAAGTGTTCTTATAGAAATATGAAAATAAGGATAAGTTTTTGTAGTAAAGTTGAATAAAAAAAACTTCATGACTTTTTTTTTTTTTACTAAATTCTTGACAACAAAATATACTATTTATAAAATTGAATTATAAATTGTTCTTCAGTCAGTCTTGATTCTTTAATAAAGCCAACAGATTTTTTATATCAATTATTAGATTCAAAATCTAATGAATCCTTCTAGAAAAATATATAAACTTATTTTATTCATATTTTTTCTTATTTTTCTGATATCGCAATATTTGAATGTCTTATTATTATTATTATTATTGATATTCTAAACAGGAGGAGAAGTTTAAATGTGTTCCATTTCTAATTAAAGATTAGGATTGAAGCTTTTTGATAATAAAACCTAATGAAAGGGAAACTATTGAACTACTAAAGCTAGCATTACAAGCATTTAGCTGAAAAACGCTGACATTTTCAAATTTGCGACCTTAATCAGTTAAATTTGCAATTTCTCGAGTATTTCTTAACCAATATTTATATGGTTGGAAAGAGAATAGAACAATCTTTCTAAATATGTAATTTTTATTGGTTTTCATCAATTGAATTATTTTTTACAGTGAGTTAAAACCGTATTTTCGGTCAAACAGCTGAAAACAAAAATATGACCTTTTTTTTTTTTTTTTTATAGGATAAATTTTACACGCTGTTTTGTTTTTCAAAATCAAAGTGGCTAATCTTTATCAATATTCTTGAAATTTTGCACTCAATTAGAAGACACCTGGAAGTACAAACGGGGTCTTTTTATTTTTTTGTTTCTAGGACTGTGGAAATAAAAATATGAGAGGGCAAAGTTCAAGGCTATTTGTTTAAAAAATATAAGAGAAGCAAAAAAAAAAAAGCACTATGTACATAATATTAGAGAGTTTGAAAATTATTTTCACATAAAATTTGTGAAATTTAAAGATTGCTATACAGTTAGGGATTTGCTCTGAAAGTTTGGATTTTGAAGAAAAAACTTGAAATTACGTGACTTTCGGATGTAAAAACACCCTGTCAACTGACATCACAAATCGGACCTTATTGATTTAAAATCACAATTTCTCATATATTTATGGTTCAATCTTAAAAAATATTTATATGGTTGGAAAGAGAATAAAATAATCTCTCTAAATATGTAATTTGTATTTGTTTTTATTAATCGAATAATTTTTTACAGCGAGTTAAAAACGTATTTTGCTTCAAACAACTGAAAATGTGTGATAGGAATTTTTCTGAGAATACGTTTTACACTCTACATTCCTTTGGAAAATCTAAGTGGCTAATTTTTATCAATATTCTTGAAATTTTGCACTCAATTAGAAGACACCTGGAAGTACAAACAGGGTCTTTTATTTTGTTTCTAGGACCCATGGAAATAAAAATATGAGAGGGCAAAGTTCAAGGCTATTTGTTTAAAAAAATATAAGAGAAGCAAAAAAAAAAAAAAAGCACTATGTCCGTGATATTAGAAAGTTTCAGAATTATTTTGATATATAATTTGTAAAATGTAAAGATTGCTAAACCGTTCAGGATTTGCTTCGAAAGTTTGTATTTTGAAAAAAAAAAAAATCAAATTTATTTATCTGGTACAGTGGGCGTAACGTAAATTCTTAGCTAGGCATTATTTATGCACACAATAAAATTTAAATTCATCGCTTATTTCTCGTCCAATTTAAAAAATATTTATTTAATTGAAAATAAAATAACATAATCTTTCTAAATATTCAACTTTTATGTGTTTATAACAATTAAATTATTTTTTACGTCCGTTTCAATTTTGGAAAAAAAAATAACTTGAAATTACCAGAGATGTAAACAAAACACAGCCCACACTGACCGGGTTTGTGTGAAAACATATGTAAATAGGTAATCTATTTCTTTTATGTAATTCAACATAAGCATTTAGAAATGTATTTTTAAATTCAAAGTGATGTTATATATTTAAATTAATATTATATATGTATTATATATGTGTATACATGCAGTATAAAAATGAAAATGTTGAATAATTTTGTGGTAAACTTTAAAAAAACCCAAAAATCTTGATATCACTACTTTTTATTCCCCAAATAATGGATTCTAGCATGGAGATACATAAAATCTAAGACCAGAATCAGAAAGAACATAGAATTTTACATAAGAATGCAAAGTTTTATCAAAATTGCTTCAAAAATAAAGAAATGGTGAAGAAATTACTGAATTTCTTGTTCTGAAATGGTCCATGAATTGATAGATTTTTTAATCAAAATCATATCCACTTTTTTACCCCAATTTCGGGGTTTTAAATTCTCATAACTTTTGAACCACTGGGGATATTTGTGCAATTCAAACAGTTTTGAATTCCATTTACAAAGCTCTATATAACTAACGTATATTAAATAACAATAACCTCAAATAAAAAAAATCAACTGGGAATGCTACTAAAGCATAACTACAATTTGCCAATTTATATCTTAAATAAGATATGTTAACCATTAGTAATTCATATATTTTTACAGAAGGGATAAAAGTATCCTCATAATTATTAAAAAAATCTGTGTTGATTATGTCACTGGAATATACTGATAATAAAAAATAAGCTGTTAAACTGGCAAGAAATCTCATGTTTTAATTAAATGGCCAAATCTAATTACTTGTCTTATAGAGTTAGGGATCTGTTTTGTATTTGATTAAATCTATTAATAATTAAGTTATTTATATTCTTTAAATATGTATAAAGATGTCAAATGTTTTCTAAAATTAACCTA
This sequence comes from Doryteuthis pealeii, assembly GCA_023376005.1. Lineage (NCBI taxonomy): Eukaryota > Metazoa > Mollusca > Cephalopoda > Myopsida > Loliginidae > Doryteuthis > Doryteuthis pealeii. Next base: position 82,696,826 of record CM042138.1, on the reverse strand, counting down.
AATAACCAAACTTACAGTCCACAAATAACAGGTTATAATTGTAAAGAACTATTTTTATAACCCAATCCAAGTAACTATAGAAAATAGAAATGTTCAGGACTTGTCTATCATATTTTGATATATAACTTTATTAGGTTTTATGAATAATCAATTAATATCTTGAGAAAATATAAATTTAATTAAACAAAAATGCACTTATTTTTTTTTTAAATCTAGGTTTTTTGATTTGATATATATAATGAATTATTCCAGTTATTGATAATTGTAAGGATTACATGCATATCTATATTAAGATATGCTCAGGTGAAATATCTCAAATGTGCCCAAATAAAGTTTATTGCTTGGATAGCAACTTGTATAAAAGTTACATTTCAAATTATCAAAGTAAAAGAATCTTGAAATTTATGGCCTTAATTGAAGGGAAAGAGCACATTATTTTTTTAACCAAATTCTTTACTTGCATTTACTCAGATTGAGTAAATTGAATTTTATTAAATGTGTTATTTAGATAGTCATTTATTATTTTGAAGAACAAAATTGTAATATATTAACAATCGATGTAGAATTTACTGGAAATATTTAAATCTTCTCAACTATTCAATTTTATTTGACTGTCCCAGTTAATGTATATAACTGTTTTTGTAGTATTTTTGTAGGATTGTCACATTAATGTTTAATGAATCAAAATTAAAACTGAATGTGAGAATATCTTTTAACAGCAGCAGCAGCAGTCCATAATCTCTTGTGTTGATATTAATACTTGATTCCAGGAACAAGATGGGCAAAAATAAAAATAATGCATATTACAGAGATGCTGATAGGTACGCGTCCTGCATCACTGACGCATAAAAATTGTATCCATGCGTCCTAGTGTTTTTTTTCTTCCCCCACCATTTCCACCTAACTGTAAATACATTTTAATATTTTCTTGGAAACAAATTACACTATATGGGGTACATGGTTGGGGTTAGACGACTTTAGTTGTTTATAGATAAAAACTAGAATTTATTAAGAAACTTAAGATGGGACCCATCAAATTTTCCGGGGACTCATTCAAGTCAAATTCGTATGTCCTAGGATGCACTAAATAAAAAATCTATCAGCATCACTGATATTAGGTTTATAGATTTTATCAAGTAGCCCTGTTCAAGTATTTTCTTGAAAACTATTTCTACTGCTGTAATTTGACCAACAACTTTATCTTCTGTCAGAATGAAACTTTTATATCAAGATAATTCCTGACCATTTCACTCCAGAATTGGTTATTACCAAAAATGAATGTTGAACCCTACTATTAGGTTTTCTTTTTTTTCCAATTCAGTGACACTAACTTTGGCGATAACTTATCAACTGTGGCAAAAAAAAAAAAAAAAAGGTAAGAAAGAAGAAAGGCAAGTAGAATTACCCTAAGATTTAAATACAATATTTTACATTATTTCTAACTTTTAAAGTGTTTTGATGAGCATCATCAGCATTAATTATATCATCATCATTATTATTATATTCTGTAAAATTTAGTACTGGACTTAGGACCAAATTTGTAACTTAAAAAAATTATTTGAAAATCTTTCCTAAATCTCTTTCAAGATATTTTCTACCTGTTGGAGTATCATTAAATGCCAATTTATGAATCAAGTTAATTAAATTATTCAGGTAAGTATTCATATATATTTTATACACTATCTCCATATATATATATATATATATATATATATATATGCGCACAAAGCCAAAACTAGTTTCTATTTTGTTCCCTCTATTAGTTAAGCATGTTTTATAAATAGCATTCCCATTAGTGAACATTGTATTCCAATTTCTCTTGTATTAGGGTTGGCTGAAAAGTTCATAAGCTGACCAAGATACTCTCATAGAATGTGACCAAATAAGGTTTATTTTTCAACATAGTCCCCCTTGCGGCTTGCACACTTCTTCCATCAGTATTGCGGTGCTTGGATACTATTTGTCAAAAAAGTCATCAACAGCAGATATGATGTCACCCTATGAACTTTTTAGCCCACCCTCATAGATAAACAACTTTCGAAATATAATCCTTTAATCAAAATTTGGAGACTCATGACAAACAGTTATGTGAAAGTTCCTCATCTGAACTATCCATTATATTGTTTGTACTTTACAAACTAAAGACAGTTTGCTTAATGGATATTTGTAGGGTCTGTTTATTTTCTTGATGGACAGGCACTCTTCAGATGGCATTGGTCTGTCTGTTAATGACAAGCTTTATAGACAGAAAATGAGACTTTTTTGCTTTTGTTTATCAAGGTGATTGCTTGATAGGAAGTTTTCTTGATTGTATTGATTATCATACTTAAAGAATTGGCATAAAGAGTTCTCTTTTAAGTTCCAAAAATTAATATTTTAATTTAGTTCTAATTTTAAGCGATTAGAACCATGGAAATCTAAAGATTTTCCTTTAAAAAAAACCCAACATCCAAAGTTAATTTGAATATGAATTTTATTCTATTCTTGATTTTAATATGAAGACTGTAAATAGTATTAATGCCATCAGTACAAGATATATTTGGAAGTGATGGATTTAGATTCAATAAAAATAAAAGAGCATTAAAAAAAAAAAATCTTTTACTGTTGCTCTGTATATATAGCACTAAGGCAGCAGAATTGCCCGAATAGTTACAAACTGACCTAATGGATTTTGAAATGTATAGTTGGTGCTAATCATTAGGGTTGCAGTTAAGAACTAAATTGCTGCCACTTATTTCTGTAAAGATTGATGTGCCAATTTAAGTGAATAAAGTCTTTGGTTCTGTGGATCACTGGGTTTGAAGAGAATAGACTATAACAATACAAGAATTTCTTTGGAACCCCCCTCCCCACCCATTGGTTGTCTGAAATGTTTTTGTTATGAATCTAAATAGCATTATAATTTTTTTGCCCTGTTTTATGTTTTTCGTTGCCACCAAGTGGACAACAAATACTTTTCCTTTTTTAATTTTAATTTTGATACTCGTAATGAATATGCTCTCTCTCTCTCTTCTCTCTCTCTTTCTCTCTGTTGTTGGCTGACCTGATTTTTGAAACTTCTTTCCCATGTCATTCCCAGGAAATCAAGAATGTGGACAAGTTTGTCTTTCAGCTGAACACGGCCTCACTCACTCATCATTGAAGGAGCAGACATTTTACTTTTGTGTAAAAACACAAAAATATCTTTAAAAAAAAAAAGAAAAAAAAAAGACAAGCAAAAAAGTTACAACAACCGACAAAAAAGCAACTTAAAATCCGCCAAAAAAAAAAAAAAGAAAGAAAGGAAAAAAACTCCAAAACATTCCGATTAAAAGCACAATAGATGTTGCTAGACTTTTCTTCTTAACATCCTTTCTGCCTGGATGTAATTTTAATATAAATCACAGATTGAGTAAACAAAATCAATAATTTAAATCAGTCGATTAACATTTCTATCCGGATCCCTTTTTGGTGGGATTTATATTTTATATTGCATCACCTCAAACCTTTTTGTTGAGCCTTAGTTCAATCAGAAAACTCAACTTTTCTATATGCAATCATGAATTGCATACCAATGATAAACTACAGGATGATTATTTTGTGCAGCCATCAACAACTTTATCTACTGTAAATGAATGTACTAATAAAATTATTTACCAAGTACTGGATGAGTTTGCTTGTGCCATTGTTCTGACTGTGCTACCTGCAAGACAACCATTAGGATGGTTGATATATGTATAGCTGAGGTCCTACCGTCGACCTCTGACCATGCCTATAATAGGCCATAGCACTCAACTGTTGACCTTTGTAACTAGTGCATGACTTAGAGAGAACCATAATTCTGACCATCAGAATACCAAAAACTCGGTCAATATTACAGATTTTTTTTTTCTTGACCAAAAGTTGTTTTTTTTTTTTCTTTTTATATTGCAACACCAAATCGTGTTTTGAGAATTTTGAACTTTGCTGTGTGACTTGCAATCCTTTTTTTTAAATAATTGGGGCTGATATTCACTTATGATATAGATAGAATTGTTACCTGGCAAATATGAAATTAAGTATGTTTAATATGAAATGCATCCAGAGTTATTCTGTAATCTTTGGTAAACTATCAGTATTTACCATTTCCTTCATTTTGAAGGAAAACTCTGAATTCAAACATGTTAAACTATGCTTAAGAAATTGACCATGTGTCACATCCTACTCCTGCAGAGGAGTATGTATATATATATATATATATATATATATATATATATATATATATGTGTATATAGGGCATGTGATTAGCAATTCTACCCTCATAAAAGATACTTGCTGCTGAAACTGTAACAACATCACTGGCAATGGTGTGACTGTGGCCTAATACTCCACAAGGAATGTATCACCACCACCACATAGCTTGCCTTGCATTGGATTGCAGTTTTCATTTTTATCACAGCTTGCCATAGTATTGATGTTGGTCGTATTTATTCATATGCGCATGAAGATGGATTTTTAACCCAAGGTTGAGTTTAGTGTTGGCTTCTCATGTGAGATTGCCTAGTCTTATTGGCATTTCTCTTTTTCTGTTGTCTCAGACATCAAGGATCAAACCTAACCCCCTACCCCTTTAAATACAATGGGGAGATCTAATCCAGGAATATGGCTGTATGGAACTAGGATTTGAGCTTTTTAAAGCCTTCTCATCATGAAGCCAGCAAATATTGCTGTTGATTAATACTATTTATTTATTACAAATGCAATAATATTAAATGCTATGGAAAGGTGTTTTTCTAAATACTTTCATATATTTTCTTCTCTTCTGTTTTCTGTTTTTTTTTGAGCTTCACTTGATTTGAGAATTTAGAAGTGAGCTGTTATGAATGAACTTTATACTTTTATGCATTGCAACTTACTCAGCAACAAGACCAAATCTTCTTTGAAGAATATGTGTTTTTTTAATAATAAATGCCTCAATCCTAACCTCTCTCTCTCTCTCTCTTCAGTTCTCATTTCTAAGGAGAGAAAAGTCAGGGTATTTCCTGGTTTTGTTATTATCAAGTTATTAGTGTCCTACTAGGTATCTTTTTATATACTTAGTATCCATATGGTGAATCAAAGCTTAACAAATATAAAAATGTATCAGACTATCATTAACAGTGCTGCATTTTGGTATTGATATTACCACCCTGGCATTGCTATTTCAAAAATAATCTTTAGCATTAACTAACAGTTTATTTTACTATATATACTATTATGTATGTTATGATACTATATATACTATGACTATTTTATTATATATACTATTATGTATATGTTGATACTATATATAAACAAAAAGTCGGCAGAGTGGCCTATTGTTGGTATCAGCTGAACAGCAATGGAGTCTATCCCCCTTTTGGCTAGATCAGGGAGATTGTTTTTTTTGTTGTTGAGGTGGAGTGCCACACCTATTGTCAGTTGGCAAGGACTGGTATCGATCCTGGGACCTTGTGATTCTTAAACGGATGCTCTACTGACTGAGCTAAACTGGCCCTACGCTTATTTTATTATATATACTATTATGTATATGTTATAATACTGTATACTTCTATTATGCCAGTAAATGTACAGCTGTTAATTCCCTGTCTGTGTTGAATGTCAACATCTGTCCCTGGTTTAGAAGCATGAGTTCAAGCACTCAGCTTTATTGTTCTTGATGTGGGGTGTGAGGGAGGGATTGTGTTTATTTTTGCTCTTATTCAGAATGGCTATGAAAGCATATGAAATTTGCTTCAATTGTTCTTAAACCACTGATGAGAAGATTGTTTAAATGAGATCTACTTTACTTGCTATTTGTATGTAATGTTAGCAATGATAAAGTCAGATATGTTTATGAGACTTCCACTGACACCTTGATTGCTGGGGTTGGGATGGGGGTTGCAAGAATTAAACAATGCTTATTGTAAATTTAAAATAAATGATTTTATAAGTAAAGAGTAAAGACCATTTTCATTTCATACTTTTATGACTTTTGATTATAAATACTAGCAGAAAAAAACGCCCTGCTGGCAGTATAAAGGTTAATTTTTGAAAGATATTGCCTGCGGGGATGGGTGTTAAACATTTGATATCAGAGGGTTTGTATCATAAGTAAGTAAAATCATCAAATTTATTAAAGGATTAAAAAAAATAAAACAATTTGAAATGTAAACTTAGTTCTATTGATTATTTATTAAATAATTATTTTAAATATTTTACACATAAATTTTTCACAAAATCACAGGTATTCATTTATTTGTATATTTTTTAGTTAACCTCTTGATACAGAAAAAATGACTATTTTTTGTTTGTAAATAATTTTAAACTCTATATGTTAGATAACTTTAAATATATATTAAAATAAAACAAACTGTATATAAATATATAAATACCAGGCATGTATTTATTAAAAACTTGTTTTAAAAAACAATTAGGACTGTCTAAGTTTGCATACTGAAATTTTGAGTGTATATACTATAAGGTTGTTCTTTATTCTATGTATTGATGAGTTTGGGTAATGTAATGTAAGCAGTGATGTAGTTTCGGTTACAGACAAATAGAGACCTAATCTCCATTATTAATAGATCATCAATTAGTCTAATATGAAGTGTGGAGATTTCTTGAGGAAATTATTTGGAGAAAAAAAGCATCTAATTTTGATAAGGAGATTAATTCAAAATTTCTTCAAGCTTTATGGATGTAATTCATTATTTATTAGGAATTTTATTTTGATGAAGAAATATACAATCTGTTACACTTAAGAAAACTTTTTAAAATCAGTTATCCTTTTAAAAGAAGTTATATTCAAAAGTGGAATTAGATTGTTGTATATATCTATTATATAGATATTTTCCAAGTATATGAGTATATATTACTCATATACTTGGAAAAATATAATATATAAAAATATATGAGTATATATTATAAAATAATGTTAAAATAATGTTATAAAATTATAAAATGTTATAAAATTGTAAAATGTTATAAAATAATGTTATAAAATTATAAAATGTTAAAATAATGTTATAAAATTATATTATAAAAATATATGAGTATATATTACTCATATACTTGGAAAATATCTTACACTTAATAGAATAAATATATACAACAATCTAATTGTGATATGAAAAACTTGTTCAATTTCTGCAAAGATATCAATATATAAATATAAATTGCTGTCAGAGTTCAAGTAAATATTTTATGATAAATAATGACCTTAAAATATTTCCAGATACATGGCCTAATAGCAGCTGGCTACATTTTGACTGAGGGTGGGGTGATGATATTAGTTAAAGAGTTAACTAACTATAAAAAAAAGTAAAGTTGACGGGGCGGCCTAAAGTCGGTATCAGCCAGTCAGCGAGGGAGTCTATCCCCTTTTCAATAGCGCTAGACCAAGGAGATTGTGTTTAGCATCTGAAGTGGAGTGCCACACCTACCATCAGCTCCTTACTTTACCGCACAGATCCCTGTGCTACTCATACGCTGAGTTGGCGGGGACCGGTATCGAACTAAGAACCTTGTGGTTTCTAGCCGAACGCTCTACCGACTGTGCTAACCCGGCCCCTCCTAACTAACTATACTACATGGGTATTATGTATTTTTTTTTTCAAACAAATGATGATGTCCCTTTACAGTTTTTACAGGTGGGAAATGATGACTTACACTGACTCTTGTAATAATACCTGTTTCCTTTATTTTTGAGTAATACACCTGTAAGTGTGCTTCTGCTGAGAGTTTTTGATATTTATTTTTGGAACTGAATGGACTTGGTGTATAAGATATAAAATTCATTATATAAATTGCTGTCAGAGTTCAAGTAAATATTTTATGATAAAAAATGACCTTAAAATTTTTCCAGATACATGGCCTAATAGCAGCTGGCTACATTTTGACTGAGGGTGGGGGTGGGGGATATTATTTAACTCTTAACATCCTATACCGCCTCATTCCACCCGGCTGGAAGTCACATTTACTTTTATTAATCCACCCCCAAATGATAGTCTTTGTTTAAATGTAATATTAAACATATTTGGAAGTCTTTAAATCAAGGGAAATAACAAGTAATTTTAAATGAAAAGGTCATTTTTAGCCATTTTATTTTTTTTTTATAAATCCATACAGGAATGGGGCTCTGGACCTAGAAAATTCTCTACAGGATGTTAAGAGTTAAAGAGTGGCTTTACTAACTATACTACATAGGTATTATGTATTTTTTTTCTCAAACAAATGATGATGTCCCTTTACAGTTTTTACAGGTGGGAAATGATGACTTACACTGACTCTTGTAATAATACCTGTTTCCTTTATTTTTGAGTAATACACCTGTAAGTGTGTTTCTGCTGAGAGTTTTTGATATTTATTTTTGGAACTGAATGGACTTGGTGTATAAGATATAAAATTCCTTGTCTAAAGTCTAGATAGCCTTGCCAAGCTTCACTGCTTCAATAGCCGCCCTGTTTATATTAACATGGCCTTTGCTTTAGACCAAGGCTTCTCAAAGTGGTCCATATAGACCCTTGGGGTGAATGAAATTTTGACAGGGTGAATAAAAGCATAGGGATCCACAGGAGGGTGAATTTCCATTTGCAATTTATAAATCCTTTTATAACAGCAGAACAAAAATCACTAGATCATGTAGACTAGTTGCCAGATATTGTACACCTAGCAGAATGCCTGATTGGGTGTGATGGCCACTAGAGATGTTTTGTTTACATACAACCTGTTTGAAAGATCATTTAAATGAATTAACGATCTGACTTTGACTGAAAAGATCTGAATTTTTTAGATAGCGTCAGTGATGCATGTAATCATATTTTCACAAAGTAAAACATTTAAAACAATTATATTTTAAATGAATTATTCTATCAAAAATATTGAATTCTAAAATATCCTTTTTTTTATAATAGGTTATGAGATGTCTTTAGAAAAAAAATTAAGAATAAAAATATAGATTTAAAAAAGTAAAATTAATATACAATGCCTGAAATTTTAATTCTTATCCACAGTAACAGATTTTTAATGAATACAATTAAAATTAAATTATTATTAATGAAAAATACCGCACTGACTGAAGAGATCTGGATCGTTAAGTCAGTTTCAGTATTGCCAAATATTTGTTGGTGTGGGTGTTATATGATTCAATATTTATATTATAATAACTTTTCTGAATGGAGGTGTATGGTGTAATGGTTATCGCCATAGGAAATGAACTTTGTGACCAGAGTTCAAATCCTGGGTGAGGATTTTTTGCATTTCACATAGCACTAATACACTTGAGAAAGATATGTATCCAACTATTCTCCTAGCTATGGGTAAATAGTAGGGCAAACTAGGCTCTTTAAGCTTGGTTTAGCAACCAGTTTAGGAGAAGAAAACTGAATTCAAACCTTTTTAAACTCTGCTTAAAAATTGACCATGTGTTGCATCCTACTTGGGTGGAGGGGTTGGTAAATATATATAATGACTTTTCTGTATTTTACTGATGCATTTACCAAAAACATTTTTTAAAAATCAACCCTACTCATAATTGAGACTAAGAAAAAAAATGTTGGTATTATTCAATTTATTTGGGAGTGAAATTTGGTTACAAGGGGTGCATCAAGTAAAAGGTTTGAGAAGCTTTGCCTTGGACTAAAAAATGTTTATTAAAGGTAATCAGGTAAACAGAACCATCTATGTAGCATTATTGCTACTTATGTACAGGTGCAAAATTTGAATGTCTTATTTTGTCTCTATACATTTAGACATTGTATTCATTGTGTGTATGTGTGGTAATACCCATAAAAATACCCATAAATGGTTGCAAGAAGGGGACTTTAAAAATGTTAAATAGTTGTTGACTTGAAGGCTTAGTGAAATAATTACAAGAGATTATCAGGATTTGTTGCCTCTCTCTGGGAAGAGGTGCTTGCTTGTTTTTGTTGTGACATGATTGTCTGTGTGGAAGGAAAGTAAGAAATAGAACACAACAAATCTCTCTTTTTTTTATTTCACAAGTTCAAAAGGCATTTATGACTTATGTTTTTTTATTTTTTGAGTCTATGGAGATGGCATGATTTTAGTTGAAGTACTGTTGGAGATGCATCATCTCTTTCCAAACCCTTTTGCACTTATGATCATGTGCTAACTTCAGATCCCAATGCATATCTTAGACATGCTCTGTATCCAAGTATGTTTCTTCATATATATATATATTTTTTATTAAATATAACTGTTTTTAGTGAGCATCTACCTAAGGTTTCAGGCTTTGCCCTCGTCAGGATACCATTTAATCCCTCTGATATGTCTTCTATTTCACATTTTACGGTTATATATTTGTAAACAACAGCAATTTTATGGTTAAATTTATGGACGCTGATAAATTCAAAATTAATTTGAATTTATCAGCGTCCATAAATTTAACCATAAAATTGCTGTTGTTTACAAATATATAACCGTAAAATGTGAAATTGAAGACACATCAGAGGGATTAAATGGTATCCCGATGATGGCAAAGCCTGAAACCTTAGGTAGATGCTCACTAAAACCTTTGTATAAACAGTTATATTTAATAAATAAAGCTCTTACATTTGTAATTGAGCACTTTATTTTCCTTTATTTCATCTCGGAAAAATTACCAATATATCTATATATATATATATATATATATTATATATATATATTAGGGTCATTCAACAAATAAGGTAAATTTTGCCTAAGGAGTTGGCAATAGGAAGCACTGTTTACAGTTGCATCTTTTCCAAGAAAATCAATAGTGATATGTCCTAAATGTTCCAGAAGACTGTCAGCATAGTCTCCTTTACTGTCTGCTGCCCTTTATTATTTCCTTATTGGAGAATCAGTGTGTTTCCAGTCCATGGACTGTCTTTTCAACACTGGCTTCCAGTGGCAAACCAATGTTTAACCCATTTGTAAACATTTTTTTTGACTAAAACATGCTTCTCGATACACATCACATGTTCTGTAAATTTCACAGGGTTTGCACTTCTCAGCCACCAAAAATTTGGTGGCAGACCTCTGTTTAAGCCTGGAGCACACTGTTTCATTATTCTGAAATAAATTTATTTTGCTATTTAAAAAAAAGAAATTCCCCTTATTTATTGAATGTCCCTCACATGTTTATATATATATATATATATATATATATATATATATATATATATATACACACTCACACATATGATAACCGTCTTTGATCTTTTCCTTGTCATCAGAGTCATATTTACAATCACGCTTCCTTAATCTTGAATCAAATGTCTTTAAGGATAGCTAATGCAATAACAAACTTAACGTCTTTTTACATTTTTCTCATTTACATTTGTTGTTATTTTTCAAAACAATTTTACAATAAAAAAAACAAAACAAAAAACTGATGAGCTAACCAAATCACTTCCACTTTTAAATCTGATTTTCCTAGCCTGCATGTACTTTTTTGACTTGTACTATTGATAAGAGACAATTGAAATAAGTTAAAAAGGAATTGAGCTTCATTGCAGTCTGCATATGACTAATGTCTCTGAACGTTTACTTCCTACTTGACCAATCAAAGTTGTGTTTGGTAAATGGGCATCCATGCAAGAATGTACCCTACTTTATATATATATATATATATATATATATATATATATTATACTAAAGCTGAGTAAATCAATGATTGTTTCCTAAAGGCTTTTTTTCCTATTTAGTTTAATGACACAAAATACATGCTAAAATATTCCTTAGTTCTGAGATTGAGTTATGTTTGAAAAAAATTCCATTTTAATTGGTTCTAATTAGTTGTAATTTGCAATTAAGTAAAAAACTGACCCATCTTTTACCACACATTCTGCCTGTCACTTTCACCCTCTCTCTATCCATCTTGATTACTTATATAAATTATTTTCTCTATGAAAATAAAGAGAGAGATTGGAGAGTGTGAGAGGGAGATTGAACGTCTCACTTCATTTGTATGTTAATTTTCATCAGCAACCAGCCCTTAGCTTATGGTGTTGTATACTCTCTTTCATTACTTTCTTACTTCTATTCTTCTAGCGTTTCTTCTAGCATCTGGACTTCATCTTGGGGACTTCGTGTCTGGTCTTCCATTTGGGATTTCATGTCTGGTCTTCCATTGGGGATTTCTCTTTATCAGAAGCCCTGTGTCATTGGTAGTTTTTAGATTATAACACAAGACTTCGATTTAACTTAGATCATATTTTATTCTGAAATCCCCACCAGACTACCTGCGTAGATTGAGTCGGCACGTGCATAACATGACTTACCACAGTTGTGGTCTTAGGCCGATCTGACTAAAAATCTCTTTCTAATCTAAACCGGAAGAGGGTCTTCTCCACCGATTCTCATAGTATCCACCAGAAAGATCAGGATGAGATCAAGCCATTCAATCCTTCAAGGCCGCCGGCTGAACTTATAACAGCCATTTTGGTTTCTACACTACTGTACATAGATATTAGGAATCTAATAATTATGTAACAATGGCTGCTGCTGAAAATAAACATATAAAGTGTGAAATTCAATCTCCTTCTCACACTCTCCAATCTCTCTCTCTCTTTACACTTAGAGAAAATAACATATATGAGGAGTAGTTGATCATGATATAGAGAGGGGGAAAGTGAAAGGCAGAATGTAGGGTAAGAGACGGGTCAGTTTTTTTACTTAATTGCAAATTTTAGCATGTTTGAAATTCTCTGGCCATATTTATTTTTTTTTTATTTAATTCGCTTTGCAAGCTCACTTTTTTTCCTAATCACAACTATCTACTCAGAGCTCAATGGGTGACCCAACAGGTCACATTTTTTCTAGTATATATATATATATATATATATAGCAATAGTGTATGGTTATCATGATCTCACTTGGTTAGTAGGTGGTGAGCCAAGATTTTGTGGTATTAAATATCAATGATAGAGCTATTATATATATATATATAATATTAGTTTGTGTATATATATTTATTCCATGGATGTGATACTGTGACCCTTGGGTTTCATGCCTTTCTTTTCAGCATTCATCAGGCAGACTCTTTTTGTTAATAATAATTTAATTTTAATTGTATTCAGACTCTGCCTGATGAATGCTGAAAAGAAAGGCTTGAAACCTAAGGGTCGCGGTATCACATCCATTGAATAGGTATATATACACAAACTAATATACGTTTATTTATTCTTTTATATATATATATATATATATATATATATATATATATATAGGTGGCCATCTTGGATATACACAGCCATATTGGATAGGCAAAACATGTGGTCAGGAACAGCACCAAATTGCTCATGAATTTACCATCAAGTTTTTCTTTATTCATAGAGGCCACAAATATCAATAGATTATATTAACTAATATTAATGACGGCTATTTTTAATTAAAGCAGACATTTTTGATTTAAAAAAATGTTTAGAATTGCAAACATAGTCATGTTATTAAATAAAAGCTCTCAGTAAGTAAATTGGGTAAACATAAATATCATAATTCCTTTGAATCAATTTGAAATAAATAACATCCTAAAAGTAGTGACCAAGTTATTTTTGCACAAAACTGAAAAAGAAAGAATTCTTTGGAATCTTCTAAACCCATTTATCTCAATTTCCATGTTTGTTAGTTTTATTGCTTTATCAGAATTAGATACATGTCCATTTGTAGAAACTATAATATTACCTCAGAAATAATTAGCTTTTTATGATTAGTACATATCATTAACCTTTATCCAGTCATCTAGCTTCCTGTAGTCCACCAACACTATACCTGATACCACTCTCCACATACACACACATACATGCATATTACTACTGTGAACTGTTCATGTTCCTGACACAACATTATTCTGTGTACTTGACATGAGACTTTGAGTTGTGGTGCACCTGAGCACTGTACACAATAAATTTCATTATTATTATTTTAACATTTTTTTTTTTTGTCTTTCTTACACTCTAAGTAAGTAAAAAGCCATCGAGGTGGCCTAAAATCAGTATCAGCCAGACAGTGAGGGAGTCTATCCCCTTTTCACTAGTGCTAGACCAAGGAGATTATTTTTAGCGTCTGAGACAGAGCACCACACCTACCATCAGCTCCTCACTTTACCGCACAGATCCCTGTGCTACTCATACACTGAGTTGGCAAGGGCCGGTATTGAACCAGTAACCTCGTGGTTCCTAGTTGGACACTCTAGTTGGACTGAGTTATACTGGCCCTATAACACTGTAATTTACTTAAATACATCAGTTGAGAATATTTTTTCTGTTAACTTTTTCTCCGGTAGCAAAAAACAAAATGAAAATTAAATAATAAAAAACAAACTTTAAAAGTTATTTTTATGGAATTCAGTTTTTTTTTTCCGTGAAAGACACATTCTTGGGCTAATTTTTTTAAATCAATAAAACCATACAAAAAGTAAAAGTATATATTTGAAAAGTTTATTTTATTTTTTCAGCCATTGTAATTGTTTAAAGTATTTTATTCTCAAATAAATGTGAATTCTCTCAGTAACAGAAGTGCCGTGTTGTTTATTATAAGTACTACTGAAGCAAGATTCTTTAAGTGACATCGCCAAGTTTTTCCAACTTCAAATGAAACTTACTAGTAAATTAAAAAAAAAGAGTTCTTATAGTATTCATACTAAAAGATGCCAAAACACATTATTAACCAACATCCAAGTGTTTGAAATTGATATTTTACCTTATTTTCAGAAATTGTTGCAATTATCTTCAACAGCTTTTGTAAAAGAAACTTTTAACTCATTTAAATATATTAAATGATACATCATGATGAAGATTTATTCAAGCTCTAGTTAGTTAGAAAATATTTCAAAGATATTTTTCGGAATTTTTGCCAAAATTTTATTTTGAAATGATGGTGTCACATAAAAAAATTATTAAATTCTGAATTTTTTCCAATTTCAAACGAAAATTACAAATAAATTGAATAATATTTTTTTCACAAAATTCAAGCAAAAATATACATAAAATCATTAATAATCAACATCTGGTTATTTGAATGTGATATCTTTATTTTCAAAACTATTATAATTAACTTTAACAGGTGATAGTTGCATTTTCCAACTATCTAATTATATGATATATATCAATTGAAGAACTATTTAAGTTCTATTTTGTCAGAAAATTTGATGAAAATATTTCAAGGGGTTTCGCTAAAAATTAATTTTGAAATGATGGTATCTGTATGAGCCACATAAAGAAACTGATTCTCAGCTAAACACTAAAATGAACGGCTCAGTAGTTTTTATTTCATCATTAAATAACTATAGAAGTTATTTTATAAATTATTTCATCAAATTAAAGATCTATTTCTATGCTATTTAATGATATAAGTTTGACTGTGTATTATGTCTGGCTGCAAACCTATAAGGATTTTACTGCAGAGAGTTTGACTCAAAACTCAAATTCTGACATTTTTGGCAGTGAATATGCATTGCTGCTATAAGATGCATGTAATTGAAACTCATTTTAGAATTGGCACAAATTTAAATAATTATATGGTAAAATATTTTATATTTCCTTGTAGAATTTTTTTTTTCTTGTCGAAGAACCACAGTTTATTTTAATAATAATCATTTTTCTATATTGATTTTAGCAAAAATAGTCTCAAGTTTATAATAATTTAAAAATGATTAAATGTAATTTATTTTCTTAACATTGTTTTGGTTAATTTTATATTTCTTTCCCATGATTTCAAAAGACTTTTGAAGCATTGATGAAATTAAACTGTTGTAAAGAAACAATGTTAAGATTACATTTAAAAAGAGTAGATATCATAGATAAAGTATATGTATATTAAACACTTGGCAATTAGCTTAATACAACTAATTATAGTATCATAATATATGCACTATATATATATATATATATATATATTACACGAGGGTCGGTTGAAAAGTTCTTAAGCTGATCAAGATACTCTCATGGAATGTAACCAAATGAGGTTTATTTTTCAACATAGTCCCCTTAATGGTCCACACACTTCTATTAGTGTTACAGTACTTGGATCCCATTGGTCAAAAAAGTCAGCAACAGTAAATATGTTATCATATGAACTTTTCAGCCTATCCTCGTACACACACATATAAATGTGATGGATTTTGGGAAACTTTTTTGTTTACATTAGAAGCATGGAAAAATATAAGAGGAACAAAAACCAAAATTTAGCCTTGAACTGTTTAGTCAGGCGTATATCTCAAACAAATTTTTCCCAAATCATTTTCTTATGAAGCTCATAGAGAGCCAAATGTTATGTTATATTAAACAAATACTCCACCAATTCTGTCAGTCATTTACCCCCCCCCCCGGTGTATTATTGATGTACGCTATTCATGTTCCTGACACTAATACATTATTCTATGTACTAGACATGAGACTTTAATGAGTTGTGGTGCAACTGAGCACTGTACACAATAAAATTCATTATATATATATATATATATATATATATATATATATATCAACAGTCATGCTGATAGGATTTTGATTTAGTGTGTCCTGGGATACACATATTTGCTTTGAATGAGTCTTCCGGAAAAGTAATGGGTGCCAACTAAAATTTCTTAATAGATTGTAGTTCTCAGTTTGACGAAGAAGAAAATGACCTAAATCCATGAAACATGCCATTAGCACATTGTTTTTCATAGTTCTTTAACCATTCTAAAAAAAAAAGAAAAGAAAAGAAAAAAAAGATTGATAAAGAATGGTGATTCCTTTCTTGTTTGGGATGAGAACCATTTTTAGCACATTTTTGTACAATTTTTTTCATACTTCTATTAAAAGCAAAAATCAATGTTAAAAACAAAAACAACGAAAACAAAAAAAAAAAACAACATTATCTCCCTCTAATTTAGTAATAAAAAAATTGCAAGATTCATGATATGGATTACCTCCCTCTGATTTACTGTTGGGGAGGGTTAAAAAAATAAGTTGATATCATTGTCATTTACTCAGCTGAGTTTAGTTTGGCACACGGCCAGAAATGGGGAGCACCCAATAGTTGCTTTTGGTGAAAACTGAACAATTCTTTTATTTGTTAAGGGTCAAATTTTCTGTGTCACTTGATCAGATTATTTTTTTTCTGTGTCACTTGATCTTGTTATGTTTGTGGAATTGTTTACTTTCAACATGAAAACAGAATAATGAATCTTAGGGGCAAAGAGAAAGATGGTTTTAGGTATTTAATTTCAACCCTGTTCCTGTAAAGGTGGGTTTTATATAAAGTCTGTTTAATTTTGAAATCCTCCTGCATACATTTAAGTGGTGCCAAAATAGCTCTTACAGCATTACCTTTTTTTTTTTTTTGATGTCTCTGGCCACCTTTTAATATAATGGTGTAGGTGCTTACCTGTGAGGACAGTCCATTGAAATTGATGCCAGATAATTATTCCTAGCTACAGGTCAGGGAATCTTATCAGTGTTAAGTTAAATAGACCATGAAAAAATCATCTTTTTATTCCAGCATTTTGGATAATATACTCTCCTATTTTTCTTACAGGTATGTCACACATGTATTTGATAACCTTTAGGGAATTTTGAATAGGACTCTATATTTTATTTATTAAGGTATATTGTTCTCATTCCCTAATTTCTGTCATATCTGGTGTCCTTTGTAGGGATTATTAAATTAGCAATTATTTTCCACCACTTTGCATATCTGCTGAGCTAGTGTATTTTCAAGTAATGTCTAACTCGGCTTTTAATGCTTTAGGGTGTTTTTTTTTGTTGTTTTTTTTAAAAAATTTTTAACAACTGTTTAAAAATTAATTTATAATTTATTTTTTTTGTATTTGAGAGAAAGCTAAATTAAAACTGACTTTTATAGTCTAGATTCTTCTGTTTATTTACCAACCTATCTTGGTAAGTATTGTATACTTAAATTGATGTGAAATTAAGATAAAAATCTCTTGGTTATTTTTTTTAGATGCTGGTTAGTAAACACTAACTGGTATCTCTCAAATAATTTATCAGGTAAGATAATTTTATTAACAATACATTATATTTGTTTATATAATTTTATCCTGAAAAGTTATGTAAGAAATTCATTATTTCAGTTGGAAAATTTCCTTTTCAATAAAATATTTTCATACTTGGTAAGATTTTCTGATATTTCCTTTTTAATTGCTTTTTATTACAACTTGGATTGTTAATCTACAACAGTAAGGAATAATTTGGATTGGAAATAATAAACTCTAAGCTCTCAGTGAGATTTGATTTCTTGTCTCCTTTTTGAGAAAGCCTTGTTAAACGCACCAGCTGCTCTACCAACTGAGCCATAGCTTTGCAGAAGCCCAAATCAAACTTTTAAATTTATTATTTCTGCACCTTTTTTTTTTATTGATGAACTAAGTGAATTGTGATAAAAAGTAACTAAAAATAAAAAATGAAAGAAAACAAAAATCTAAATTAATAGTAAAAAGTTTTTTTTTTATTTTTTTTTTTTATCTAAGGAAAATTAAACTAGAAATATATATTGATAATTGATCACTGCATATTTTACAAGTATTAACTGCAAGCTTAGTGTATTAAAGATTTGTCTGAAATGAAGATTATTAGTCTAAATTTCTTTAGACTAATAATCTAAAAAAAGGTTAAAAAAAAAAAAAATAGTTGAGAACCACTGGTTTAGAAGACTACATTTGGCTTTAAGTCAAAGATACCCCACCTCCAGTATAAATCTTGAACATAATAATTAAGTCATGATCGGAAGAAAAATAAGGCATCTAGTAAATAAAAACAAATTTTGGTTATTTCCTATAAGTCTAACATGATCAAAGGGGAACCACTCTTGACTAATAAATTATTTATTTATTTATTGATCTACTAGGAAAAAAAGAAGTTGGGGTTAGGGTTAGTTAGAGTTTAGAGTTAGTTTAATGGGAAAATAAATAAATAATTTATCAGTCAAGAATGGTTCTCGTTTGATCATGTTTGACTTACAGGAAATAACCAAAATTTCTTTCAGAAAGAATAAATAACTGCTTTAAAATTATTTGTAATCTTTTGTGCGCAAATTAGAATATAATCTATAAGTTAAGCTCATCATACTACTTGTATAGCTTTATCATTCTTAGTCCAATATGCTGGTAAATAATATAAAAAGCTTGTTGACATATTTATTTTCTTCAAGGGATTTAGAGAAATATGTTCTTTTAGAAAATAATGGTATCTAGAGAATGTCCTTATTAGTATGGATTTGGTGGGATTGATGCAAATATTTCATCCCCCTCCCCCCAAAAAAAACAACAATAAAAAAACAAAAAACAAAACAGGTACACATTTAACCATTGTTAATTCCAAAATTTATTTTTAAAAATTTTGACAATGGTTATTATCCTTATTTTGGAGTTTTAGAGTTCTATCCAAAATTTCTTAAAGATAATCAAATACCTGTGAGACATACCTGAAAAAACAAAACAAACTTGAGAGTGCATTATCAAAAATGCTAGAATAAAAAAATATTTTTCATAGTTTATTTATTTATTCAATTAACCTGATACAGATAAGATTCCCTCAACTGTGGTTAGGAATAATTACCTGGGATCCATATCAGGGGACTCTTCCCACAGGTAGCACCTATTCCATTGTATTAAAAGGTAGTAGAGTCATGGTCATTCCTTGATGCCTAGAATATGTGTTTAAAATCTGTTTCTTCTATTGTGAACTTATTTTCACTGAAACTTTGTTACATTTTCATGTGAACATGCCTTTGAATTTACCCTGTATTAATTGAATCAACCCAAGTCTTATACAAAAATGACTAGTTTTAAGTATAAGTTTAAAATGTCACAATATAAGACTCAAATATGAATATATAATAGGTTAGTAAAGTTTTTAATTTTTTTTAAGTAGTATATATAAATTAAATTTGAATGAAGTTAACTCAAAATTTAAACTTGGGATTTGAACTTGCCTCACTTAGACTTTGTTTTATCCAGCATTTAACTATATTAGAAATGTAAGTATTCAATGTATATTCTCATAGTAAAAAAAAAAAAAAAAAAAAAAAAATAGGTGGCAAATAATTTTGAAGATTATTTGGATATGTAAGGGAGGTAAATATTTTTGTCAGCTGTGTAGTTTGTGATTACCTACCTTAAAAAAACAAAAAAAAAAAACACTTAGTAATTAAAGGCCACAGTGTAAACTTCTACCAAATTTATTCAATCTACCTAAATCTTTTTTTTTTTTTTAAAGTACTAGTTGGAATGATTTTAAAATGTGACAGTCTAAGACTCAGATATGTACATATAATTTAAATTTGGATGTTTATACCAACAGATGTACTATAATAATTTGTGTATAAGATGCACTATTTTTCCAGATTATTTAGTACAAAAGTTATGGGTACATATTATACATAAGAACAAAATATCAACTCATTTTTTTTGTACACATGCATCAGCATATTTTGGAGGGCTTAGCCAAAAATGAGTTCTATCTATAGTCCAAACTAACTAATGTGTAACAAACACTTCTGTTTCTACAGAGAAATAACCAATGGAATTTTTAAATTTTTTTTTTATTTGTTTCTTCTATTGTGAAATTATTTTTGCCTAAAATTTGTGTGAACCTGTTTTAGCCTTTACCCTAAATACTGTGTCAATATAAACTATATAAATTCTTAGTTTTAATCGATACAAACCAGATAAAATTTTGAAGCTTAGCTGAATGGGCATTCACACTAGGTTTTGAATTCAGTTGTTCTTCTCCTAGACTGGTTGTCTTACCAAAGCTAGAGAAGAAATGAATTCATGCCTTTTCCAATATGTTAAAAAAATTTTGTCATTTTTTCGGAATAAAACTTTACACTTGGATATACAAATTGTTTCAGTTTAAGGAGTTGTTGATTTCTAAAGAATACATATAGCAAATACATAATTCCTGAATTATTAGTTGTAATACATTGAAAGAAGGCTGAAGAATATTGTGATAAAAATGCAAAAATTATGATAATCAACCAAATAATTCATGGTATAAAAATCTTTATTCATTTTATAATAATAGATATTTAATAATAATAGTTAATAGATATGCAGCTTGGTGAAATTGAATTGGTATAAATGAACTTACAATTCCCATCCAAACAAATAGAGGATATTCTCAAAACATAAGATGTAAGGTTTTCTTAGTAGATCATATATATATTTATATCTATATATATATAAAAGGAGGTTTAGTATGTACATGTCGACTTATAACTCACAAACGAGAGGTCATTCAGATTTGAAATCTCGCATACTACTTGATGTGCTTATAACTAAGAAACACAAAATTTGGGTTTTGATTTATAATAATTAAGCGATATAATTCAATAATTAACAAAAAATCAAAAAATGCAGTATACACACCCTCCACCCCACCCTACTCACTTCGACACAAGTTTAGTTTTAAACTTCCCAGACAGAAGACTCTGTCGCTGTATGAAAGAAAATACGAATGTTTATTTAAAAAAAACAAAAACTAAAGTTAAGTTGACACACCCACCCATCCCGTCTCCCGTCGGCCCAATTCATCTTTGAAGTAGCGTCAACACAATTCATAACTGTAACAAAAAAGACAGTTCTAAAACTAAAAAAAAACAAACTCCCACCCCACTCATCGGTACAGGCTTAATATTTGGAGTGAGTACATCCCTGCACCTACCTCAAATAATTTTTATTTCCTTAGGCTTTGAACTTCTAAGCATATGGTCGTAGAAAGACAAATGATATGTATTTTAAATCGATTATATGCTGAAGTCATATTTGTTTTATTCATTATTACTGGGTATTCAAATTATTTCTAATTCATTTTTTAAACATACTTTTAAAAAAGTGTTAAAATTTTTATAGTCCGGTCATAGACCGGGTACTTTTGCTAGTGTGTATATATATATATATAGAGAGAATAAGGTAAGAAGTTTCTGTCATAATAGCTATTTTTCAGCTGTTTTGAAAGTAGGGATTACCAAAAAAAAAAAAAGAAAAAATGCTATATAAATTATTTTTATCACCTTTATTTGTATATAAACATAAAATGTATTAGATTTTTATGAAGATGCTAAATGGATCTGCTAACATAAAAAGAACAGCTTGTATAGATCTTGAAATATAAGGTTCCAAACATTCAATCATAATCTTAATAACTATTACTATTTTTACTAGGGTTATATATATATATATATATATATATATATATATATATGAGGAAAAAATGAGTAAAGAAAAGAAATGTAGATGGATAAGAATTAATTTTATCGATATCACTTTTAATCGATATCACTTACACATGTGTTTCGGTCTGTTTATCAAAATGTATACGGATTTACATTATTATTATTATTAAAATAATCAGATGGAGTTGAAATGATGATGATAATAATAATAGGAAAAATGCATGAAATGTTCCGTACACAGATTTTACCTTCATCAGAGTAGTATTTTTATTTTTTGAGACAAAAAAAAAATTTTATTTTTATTTTTTGAGACAAAAGATGAAGGTCGGCAAAATCTGTGTACGGAACATTTTATGCATTTTTCCTATTATTATCATCATCATTTCAACTCCATCTGATTATTTTAATAATAATAATAATGTAAATCCGTATACATTTTGATAAACAGACCGAAACACATGTGTAAGTGATATCGATTGAAAGTGATATTGATAAAATTTATTTTTATCCATCTACATTTCTTTTCTTTACTCATTTTTTCCTCATATTGTCAGATTCATTTCCCATTCTCACACACACACACACACACATACATACATACATACATATATGACCTGTGAGCCCATTCGGTTCTCATTGTAATTGTGTTCCATGATGATATTAATGCTTCTAGTTAGGAAGTAAAAAAGGATTCAAATTAGCATTTTTTAGTTGTCTCCATTATATTGAAAATTTGGATGACTAAAAACTGATGTTCAATGGGAATATAGATTATAAAGCAGATTATCCAGTTATAAATTGGACTGGAAATTGCTTTATTTATTTAAAAAAAAAAATTTGAGCCTTTTAAGTGTATTGCTCTAAAAAAATCTCACTATGATGTGCTGTTTTTGTGCACACGCATACAGACATATTTGTGTGTGTATGTAACTTTTCATTGTGCTTAAGAATACTACTAGATACTCTGATGCTAGACAGAACTGTTAGGGTGCAACATTTTGATCCTAGGGAGAGTACACATATACTACACTCTGATCCTGGATAGAAGTCCTATAATCCTATCATTTTTATGTGTACAATACAGTTGTGTGTATGTGTGTGTGTGTGTGTGTGTGTGTATATATATATATATATATAGGTTTAAATGTATATAGGGATCTGTAGAAGTTTAGGAAACTTAGAAAAAAAAGGGACTTCGGTATTAGCAATAATGTATGATAGAACTAGTTTGTTAATAATTTTGATCTAATTATGAACTTTATTTATATTGACATGAATAAAGTTTCAAGAGTACAAGGAGTTATCTTTTCTTGCATCTTATACGTATGTGTATATATATGTGTGTGTGTGTGTGTGTATATATATATATATATATAAGCTTTCAACATAAAACTGTGTTACCAAAGCAACTGCTTATCTTGGCCACCATTAATATTTAGAGTTGAATGCTATATATATCGACAATGATAGGTATGCTATCCTAACAGAGTTAGCTAATTTGCATGTTTTGCTTTAAAAATCACTTATTAAAAAATTAAGAAAATAAGTTATTAAAAAACGTTTAGATAGAAAATGAATAACTGTTTTATTATTCATGTTCAATCTTATTTTCCTTATAATCTATTTTTTCTTTTATTTTTAGAAGTGATTTTTATCAATATTCTTGACTGCAAAATGTCACTGTCAAGATCATTAACATTTATTGAATCTTCAATTTTTCCATTCAAGTTATTTCTATTTTTATTTTTTGTTTTTGTTATTATTTTTGGATTACTAAGGTTACATTTAATTTATTTTTGTTAGGTATATGTACTGATATTAATTCATTAAACTTAACCCCCCCAAAAAAAAAACAAAAACAAAAAAAAAAAAAAACAAAAACAAAAACAGACCTTAATGGATTTCATAGGCTAACCTAGGTTATAAA
This sequence comes from Doryteuthis pealeii, assembly GCA_023376005.1. Lineage (NCBI taxonomy): Eukaryota > Metazoa > Mollusca > Cephalopoda > Myopsida > Loliginidae > Doryteuthis > Doryteuthis pealeii. The sequence continues at coordinate 82,672,759 of CM042138.1, read as the reverse complement.
TTTATGTTGAGGATTAAGCACCTTTTCTAATATTTTTTATTATTTTATTAGCCAGTGGTAATTAAACAGTGGAGATTTAGATTAGTTAAAAAAAAAAAAGAAAAGAAAAAAGGGAAAAAGTTATTTTGATTTTATTAAATTTAAATGAAGGGATGCAATTTGTAATGTACATTAATGAAAACAAAAACATACAGACACGAACACACACATACACACACAGTCATGGTCTTTATTTTCATCACTCAGATTTAGTTAGTTCCCTCCCCTTCTAATAGAACCTGAGTGATGCTATATGAAAATGAAAACTGTTGCTACATATTTGTATGTATTTGTATACAAAATTCTGAAGAAATCTATCATTTTTTTTGTTTTGTTTTTTAAATTGATAAAATAAAAATAACTTTTCTAAAAAAACGTTTCTAGATAATAATCTGAATGTCTGTTGTTCATTATTTTATTAATCCAAAGAAGATTGTTTATAAAAAAGAAAAAAAAAGATAAAAGAATTAGAAGAGGTGCTTATTCTGATCTTTGCTTTTCACAATCAAGAAATGTAGCATATCCTCAAGTTCTTCAGTAATCACAATTTAATTAAGATAGAGAATTTAAGTTTGGTTTGTTTTGTTTTACGGCATATCAACCTCAGTGGGTCATTTAATGCCGATAAAGTTTTGAAATAAATCAATTCTTAATGGATAATACAAATCTTTTTATAAATACATTTTTCTATTTAACCCATAGATGGGACCCTAACAGGTACTACCACTCTGGGTCAGAGTGGACCAGTGAGCAATGGTGATGAATGGGGTGCTCCACATTCCCCAAACCTCCAAAACTGGAACCTCACCATCAGATAGAGTTTAACGTCATTCCCAGGACATGTAGACCCGCAGCCACCGCCTTCTAGCACCCATATGATAAAAAGGGGTTGGGGCTTGCCATAAGGGCAATAGGGTTGGGAAAATCATATAGGTGCTAGGGCTTGACGTGACCAGCCGATTGATCGGAGGGGGCCTCTCCGACCGCCCGTCTAGCCCAAGATAGGGCCAAAGTGGAGTATTGCATGTCATGGACTGCTCATCCACCTGGGCTCTATCCTTAAGCATCACGGTTTGCCACCCACGGCCAACAGGTGGCCCCATTGGGGGAGTCTTGCCCCTCTGCAGAGGTGCAGTCGGTGCATTCTAACGCCCCAGCCGACAGGGCGGAGAGAATTTAAGTTTAGGAAATATAAAGAAAATTTCAAAGTGAAGCCCAGGTACTAAAGACTGATCCCATAACCTGGTTTACCTGTGGTAGCACTACTTTGTAGCATGTCTTAGGCAGGAATAGCCCGGCAGTGCCTATTTCTCTCTAGGTCTGCTTTGAATTTGGAGTTTTTCTCCTTCTCCTAGACTGGTTGCCATATAAAGTTTAAAGAGCCCAGTCTGCCCTACTATTTACTCATAGTTGGAGGGAGAATATATGGATTCATACCTTTCCCTAGAGTATTAGCATTCTGGGAATTGCTTTAGAAGTTTATTCTAACATAGCTAAATATGTGCCTTCTTTATGTTGATGCTTTTATTCACGTTTTCATAGCAACATCATTTTATATAGTTCAGACTTTGGCCCTCTTTCCCCAATGATACCTGCATCAGAAAAGTAAGGTTTACAAAAGTTTGGCTTTGGGTTACCCTTACTGTGTGTTTTAACCTGGACTAATACTGAAATACATACATGTTATAACTATCTCTTCTTTTATCATACATACATTTTTGTTATTTAACCTTTTTTACATAACAACATGGCTAATTTCCAGAAAACAACATTAAAATCTTATATTTAATTTCTCATAAGATATTAAACTTTGATGTAAAATTATCACTCATGCTGTGGGGGGAAATATTTGATAATTCTGGTTAGACAAGGGCAGGTGACTCTTTAAATAAAAAATGTGAAGTCTTTTGCTAACTCATTGGCCCAATGGGTGCCATCTTGGGATGTGTATAAAAATTTAATAATTTATATTTTAGATCTCACCAATGTCTCATAAATGGGATGGAACTTATTAATTATAATAGATATGCATATGAATCTTAAATTGTGTATACATTATTTTTGGAAGACTCTCATGCTAATTATTAAATAAAAGTTTTTACTCAGATAATTCCAGCAAATATTGTGAGAATTTTCGAAAATTCTTTTTTTATATTACTCATGATTAAAGTCTATTTTATATATGGGAAAACAATTATCTTTTATTTTGGTACTTATAGTATTTTGGTATATAGTTTTGAGAAGGAGCCAATTTAGCTCAGTCAGTAGAGCATTCGCCTAGGTATCAAAAAGTTTTGGGTTCGATACTGGTCCTCGCCAACTCAGTGCATGAGTAACACAGCTTGGATAATTATTTGTGTGGTAAAGCATCTGGGAGCTGACGGTAGGTGTGGCACTCCAACCCAGCAAAAACAATCTTCCTGGTCTAACTTTAGCAAAAAGGGGATAGACTCCCTTGCTGTTTGGCTGATACTGACAATATGCCACTCTGCCGACTTTATATAGTTTTAAAAACATATCAGTAAAGAAAAAAATAATTTATACAAAAATTGCACATGTTTTGCTCCCAATAAGACCTTTAACTTAAAAAAAAATGTATTCTTTTTTTTAAAAGAATATGAATGAAGAAATAAGCTATAAAAAGAATTTTGTTGTAATACTATTAAACTTTGTTTGTCATTAATCTAGACTTCTATTAATGAAGTTGATAAATATCAATAACTTTAATAAATATCAATAAGTAAACTAATTAAACCCTTCTCTACACATTGTTTTCTCTACATATTAATGGTAATATTGTAGAGTGTTGAATAAGTACAATTATTTTATTCTTTATTAAATCTAACATAAATATTTTAAAGCTTTAGTTTATATCATTTATCTTTTTTAATGGTTCAGCATTAATGATATTTTTTAATGATTCAGTATTAATGATCATTTTTAATGGTTCAGCATTAATGATATTTTTTTTCTGAAAGAAGAAAATGTATAGAATTAATAAAGTGTAGGTAAATATATTTCCTAAATCTCAAAAGAAATGACTCCTAAGTGTATGAGGAAAAGAAAGTAAATAGTATTATTTTGCCAAAGGGAAATAATTCATTTAAACTTTCAGTGCTAGACTTAATATATATATATATATATATATATATATATATATATATATGATTAGTATGTCGTTTATGTATTGGAAGTACCTGGAGTTATTTGGGATGATGTATTTAAAGGGGCCAGATTCTAGGAATTCTAGGTATAGGCATGCTAAGACGCCAATTAGGGGTGAACCCATGGGTAGACCAAATATATATCCTTGATGATAATTTCCAGTTTTCTTATAATTTTTGAGGGAAACATCAATTGATAAATGATGATGGTAATTCAATTTCTTTGCAATATCATGAAGTGATTGTCCATAATTGTTGTATGCTACAATTAAAACTTTTTCGGATGTAGACAACTGCTTACTAGCCATTAGCAAAGGACAAATCACAAATTAGGATATCAAAACAAGGAAAAAAAAAAATTCTAAGAAATTTTCCTAATTTTTCTGAGAGTTTTCTTTTTAGAAAATTATTGTGGTTATGTGCAAGTTAAAGCTCATTGCCCTTCTTGTTTAACAGACCATGAAGAAGAAGGCCAGAGTCCTACAGTGGACTGAGAAAAAATTATATATAAAATTATTGAGGTGTGTGTGTGTGTGTGTGTGTGTGTGTGTGTATACTGAAAAAGTGTTTTCCATGCACAATAGAATGAAAAAAAGGAAATTAAAGACTGATATAATAATATTATTCATTCACATCAATTTTCTTCAAATCTTAAACAATTTTCTTGAAAAAAAAAATAATACTAATGAAGTATTATAAATAGGTAAATTATATAACTGAGTTTTTAAATAAGATAATTGGCTTTTTTTTCCTTATATATATATATATATATATATAATGAAATTTATTGTGTACAGTGCTCAGGTGCACCACAACTCATCAAAGTCTTATGTCAAGTACACAGAATAATGTATTAGTGTCAGGAACATGAACAGTTTACAGTAGTAATATGCATGTATCTGTGTGCATATGTGTGTGGAGAGGGTCATCAGGTATAATGTTGGCGGATTACAGGAAGCATGGAGGCTTTGAAAGATTCAGTGTTTCGGCAGCCTACAACAGACGCAGGAAGCTTATTCCATGCCTCTGCAATTCTGAGCGTAAAGAAATGTTTCCGAAAGTCACGTGAACAGTGCTGTTTTCTGACTTTGTAGGCATGCCCACGTGTGTTAGAAAGATGGAGATCAAAAAGGTACTCAAGGTTGCTGTTGTTAAGATGATTAATGACCTTATGAGCATTTACCAGGTCAGTTGCCAGATGCTGAAGTTTCAACGAATCCATTCCCAGGGCAGCGAGATGTTCAGAGTATGGTAGATGCCTGATGGAGGGTATTCATTTGGTTGCAAGTCTCTGTACAGTTTCTAGGAGGTTAATATTCTGAGCAAGATAGGGGTTCCAGACTGGTGATGCAAATTCCAAGTGTGACCGCACCATAGCTTTGTACAGCTTTAAATAGATAGTTGGTGAGTGGCTGACAAAGGTCTTGCTGAGTGATGCCAGGACACCCTCGGCCTTTTTGACAATTTTAGCGATGTATTTTGTCCAATGTAAATCACTGCTGACAGTAATACCCAGATCGCATTCACAAGAAGATTCCTTGATATTAGTGTTGTGGAGGGAGTATATGTATGATGGGTTTTTCCTCCCAAAATGCATGGTGGTGCATTTGTCCACAGCCAGCTTCAGATGCCATTCAGTGATCCATTGTTGCACTGTGTCCAGGTCTGACTGCAATAAAGATCTGCAGCGTTCAGGATCTGTCTTTTTTATCTCAAGGTACAGCTTGATGTCATCGGCATACTTCAGTACTATGGTATTCCTTAAGTTAGCATCTATATCATTGATATACGCAACAAACAAAAGGGGACCAAGAACAGATCCCTGTGGTACCCCAGATGACATCTCATATGGTGAGGAGTGTTGCCCAAGAACTCTAACTACCTCTCTTCGGTTGAGAATGAAGGACTTTTAACCAGTTAAAAAGATCATCCTTCACACCCATTGCACAGAGTTGTGCAGCACAGAGTTGAAGGCCTTAGCAAAGTCAAGGTAGACAACGTCTACCCATGAGCCCCCATCAGTGATCCGGGTGATGTCTTCTAGGAACTCTACAAATTGTACAAGGTGGTCCGAAAGTCTTGTCACCTGACTTATTATTTTAACTTTTATTATTTTGCTTTAATAATATAATATATAAGTTATAAGTTATGTAATCTACCTGTAAAAAAATATGGGGTAACAAGACTTTTGGACCACCCTGTATATTTGTCATACAATTATTTTAAGGCAAAGAATACAAAGATGTTTATAAAGCTGATGAAATTATTAAGAACTTTATTATCTTGCTAATTTGAAAAGACAAAAAGAAAAGAATAATAAGTGAGAGTAAAATAAGGATTAGACTGTTTCTTAATAGTTGTTAGTTCAGCCTTCATTTTATTGCATTACAAAAGAATACTAATGATAAGATGAGATTTGAAATAATAACCTGAACATAATATTAACTGTGTGCAAAAATTCTCAGTACTTTCTGTTTAGAAAACCCAAACTGAACATATAGTATAAAATGGATTTTCAATAATAATACTGATATATCCGGGTTAAGGGATATATTATGAAGTTGGTATTTGGTATATTATCGCAGTAGTAGCTGGTGTGTCGAATAGCAGTATGTCTTCCGAGCAGTCGTGGTGGTATTCTGACTGGTAGGCGAGTAAGCTTACACTAGTAGGCTTAGGCCTAGGCGCTTGTACCACCACAGTGTCGAATATTTATAGATGACACTGTCCAATCAGATTATAGTAAGGGGGTACCAAGGTATTTACATATTCATTACATCAAATATCAACAATAATTTGGGATGTTATTATGAAAAAATATAATTTTTTAACAAATTACTTCATTGTATTACTGTATTGTATAATGAAAAAGTGTTTGTAGAAATAGCAAAGGAGAAACATTGAATGCAAAATGAAAGCTAAGAAGGAAATATTAAATATTACTTTGATCAACATACTGAGTGAATGAATCTAAGATTTAGTTTAGTAAAGGAATAATTTTCATATATGTTTGGCAATTAATGGTGATTATGCTCATTTGTTTTCATTATAAATTATCTTTAATCTATGCTGTTATGCCTAAATCTATGTGTGTGTGTGTACCTATTTGGGGATGATGGCCAAATGGAAAGTTTCAGTAACCTGATTTTTTGCATGGATATTGTAGATAATATGAGGTTGACCTCTGAGGTCATTTAAAGTCCCTAGAGATCAACAAATAGCAAAATATGTAATTTCTTTCCAAACAAAATGAGATAGAGACTTTTATATGAAGTATAAAAATGTTGTTTGATCTTATAAATAGTGTGACAGACACAGTTAGATGTTGGATGTTCACAAGTAAGTAGTCAAAAAGACAAAAGATATTTGTAAAAGATAACAAAAAAAAAAAAATACTGTGCCCAAAGAAGATTTCAAAAACTGAGAAAAGTAGTTTTCTCTGAATATTTGGAGAAGGCTGCAGGGCACATCAGCTGAAATGTTGAAACAATAAAGATGAGGACAATAGTCTGAATAATCCAAATAGTACAAATTAAAACTTTTTGTTGTGTACTTATTTGTGTTGTTTTCATATTTCTGTATATATAAACTCTTGCTAGAATATATGTCAGAATTATTTTCCCCCAAGCAACACCAGGTGTCTCTGCTAGTGGTGAGCCTAACAGGCCGTTATTAGTGAGGTTGTTTCTCACTGGGTATTCTGGGCTTCAGACCTTATGCCATGCTAAGCTTAGTATAGGCGTAAGTTTTTTTTCTCTTATTTTTTTACAGATTCAAGATTAATTTGTGGTCTCAGATTAATGTGGAGTAATAATTGTTAAGATTCTTGTGGCCATTTGTAGGCTGCAGGTGAGAGTACATTACAGTGGAGATGCCTTGTGGCATTAAGTTTGATTCGTGTTGTGTAGTATCCTGTAATGTTTTTCTGTTGGTCTGTTTATCTTGAATACTATGATCCTTGTATTTCTCAATGTTAAGCACGAGCAACTGTATGACTTTCCACCAAGGACTTTAAATAATTAACCAACCACATATTCGAGTGTGTTGATTGGCCGATTCAGTCCATGCAGCACACCTTATATACCAGAAATATTTCAACAATATTCCATCACAAATTCTGTCAACAAATATTTTCTTTGTTTATAAAGAGGGAGCTGAAAAGTTCCCAGTTTAACCAAGAAGAATCCCTTTTGAAAAAAAAATGTTAATTGAATTTTATAATTTTCTATTAATTATTTTTATTATTTTTTGTTTTAAAGGTCAAAGAAAGTTAAAGTGCAAAGTGCTGTGGGAAGAATATGTAGGTTTTTTACATATATATTATATATATAATAAAGCTTATTTGAAATGTATTATCTACAAATATTCTCGATAATTCTTTAATATTGTTTACAACAAAAAAAACTAAAGTTTACAACTTAGAAAGTTAATTAATCTGTATAACTTAAAACCTTGAACCTTTTTTTTTGAGATTACTTTTAAAAGAATTGGGAGATCAGATTTTAAAGTGGATGTATGCAATTTTAATTGGTCTTTTGACAAGGGGGGGGGGGAAGAAGCTGCACTTGATTGTTTAGAACAAGGTTTCTCAAAGTGCTCTACATACCCCCCCCCCTTGGGTCTATACAACATCTCAAGGGGTCTGTAAGTATTCGGGGGTCTACAAGGGGTCTATGGAAACTACTAAACCTTAGTAATTAGGAGAAATTAATTCCACAAGAATCCTAGAGAACATGCTCATGTTGATATATTTTCAAAAGTTTAAGCCAAATATTCATGAACTTATCAAAAGTGCATCAGCTTCACCCATCACATTAAGAAATGTGCTTCCTTGATAAGTTTTTAAGTTAGTATTAAATACTTACAGCTCTTTTTTACATGTTATGATTACTTTACTATTTATTTTACGGTTATTTTACAATTAACAGTTTTACATGTTAGGTCAATCACATTTTTGTAGGGGTCTACGGACTTAAAAGTTTGAGAACCCCTGATTTAGAAGGTTGCATGTAATCTTAAGGCTTCAGGTTCCCAAGCAATCATGACTAATTTGAAACACACTCTGCCCATTCTTAATATATATTTCCCAAATTGAGAGCTTACTGCCAGGTGTCCTGACAGTAGATATATAAAGGTCGGTTGAAGACATTTGGAATCCAGAAAATAATTTTCATTCAACAAATGGATATGCTTCATAACCTGTTAATTTTTTTTATTGCTTCTATTGTGGAATATAAACTCTTTTTAAGAACTATTTTTCAAAACTTTCTAAAAAAACTTTTTTTTCAGAAAAAAAAAATTTCTCCTGAAGATGACCTAAGGTTGAAACTAGTTGAGAACAATTAAAAAAAAAAATAACACAAAAGAAATATTCCTATGTGTCTTATCACTTTTGTTCATCTTATATATATTATATATATATATATATATATATATATATACAGTGTTGTTGATAGTTTTTTGATTTTGTGCATCCTGGGATGCACATATTTGCTTTGAATGAGTCTCCGGAAAAATTTATGAGTCCTAACTAAAGCCGTCTACATTGTAACCTATCCTGTGTAATTTGTTTCTAAAAATACAATTGAAATGTATTTACAGTTAGTTTGTAAATGGTGAGGGAAGAAAAAAGTAAACACTGGGATGCATGGATACGATTTTATTGCATCCTTTAAAATTTTTGTGTGTCAGGGACGCAGGACGCATACCAATTAGCATCTGTGTGTGTGTGTGTGTATATATATATATATATATATATATATATATATAGAGTTATTCATTAATTGTACTATTGAAATTTTTCACAACTCTTAACACTTGTTTTTATTTTAAAATTTGATTTTTCAGAAATTTCCAAATGGTGTATGCAGTATGGCAGAAGCTAACAAACAGACTGAGGATTTGAATTCTTTGGAAACTACCGAGATGGCTAAAGTCAAAAAAGTATCAAACAACAGCACCACGCCTGGATCCACCACCACAACCACCACCACTCCAACTACCAGTATCACGTCTGCCACAACCATGTCATCATCATCTTCATCATCATCATCACCAACCAGATTAGAGTCAATACCAGAGACAGTCCCAGAACAAGATACAAATACCAATACCAATCATGGACCATTGCCATCTTCATCTTCACCTTCTTCTGCTGCAAGTACTGTCACAGATTCTCCAGCTCCAACAACTGTTTCCCTTAACAATAACAATAACAGTAGTGGCAGTAGTGAGAGCACCACTGGCACCACTACAACTACAACCACAACTACCACGATGCCAACCACCCCAACTCCTACCACAACAGCTGCACCTGCAACCAACCATCCACCATTCAACCATCAAAACTCATTGCCTGCCACATTGCACTCACCCCAAAATCATGCATTTCCAATGTCACCCCAGCCCATGTCACCTGACCCTGTTCATGACTTACCTGTTGAACTGCTCCAAGCCGGATGGAGAAAATTTTGGAGCAAACGGGAAAATCGTCCGTACTTTTTTAATAAAATCACCAATGAGTCTCTATGGGAGATGCCACTGTCTGGACAGGTGAGTTCTTCAACAAAAGATTGTTCTGTATCATTCATTTTTATACTGATATTATTTTTCTTCTTACTTATAATGTCCCCCCCCCCTTCCCCATAATGTATGGGTGTAGGTTAAGCTTCTTGGGGATTGATGTCTGAAGGTGGTCCCCAGTCACATTCTAATTTTAATTAGTCTTTCCACAAAATCAAAGAAAGACCGCACTTGATGATTTGGAATTATATACTTTAAAAAAAGTTCATACTTTAAAAACATTTTTTCTTTAGTTATTTTTTAAAATCTAATCATAATGGAAATTATGTAACTGTCTGTCTGTAATGGAAACTCTCACCACTGACGTTACGATTTCCTTAGTTATTTAAGTTATATTCTCAACGATTATGAAATAGTTTTTATTTAATCATAATTAGTATCTTATTTATTAACATCTCTATTAAAGTCTACCTGTGTTAGATTTGCCACAAAACTGCCCATATTAATAATGTGTTTAAAAACCTGAAACGTGTCTTATATATCTCTAAGAAATAAAGATTTACTTAGTATATGGTGGGAATAATTTGCATAATGATTTTAACAAAATTGGGTTTAATAAATAGTTATTTGCTGTTGTTGATTTCTAATACTATCGTATTATTATCAAACATATTAAAAACAATCCTATGTATAATTTTATATAGAAATCAATTAAAATAACATTAATATAAGTAATATTTTATATTCGTTTTTATTTAATTCCGTTAGTCTTTCAAATTTAATATAGTATTTTATTACATGAAAATTTAAATACTTATACTTTTGCTAGTTAGTATGATACTAGTCCATTTTCTTTCTCTATTCTATTGTAATAGTATAGGCAGGAATTTAAGTAAACTAGAAGATAATGTTCTTTCAATGAAAATTATCTTTTAAGATATGATGTATTGTAAATGAAGGAATAGCAAAACTAAGTTTTAATCTAAGGGAGAGTACTACTTTATCAAAGTATTAACTTTTATTTTGATATTATCATTTGAATATATGTGGTTTTTGAATCCATATAACATGTTTTAAGGCATTTTTGATTATCTTCAGGATACGCACTCCCAAATTCTTCAACTGTTTTTTTAATGAATGCTCCCTTTAAATTAGCAGCAGGAACTTTTTTTGATCTACTTTTTTTTTCCGGGAAAATAAACTTGTTGTTTTTCCTCTGAATTCTTAAATAATTTTCTATTATAATAAATTATTTGGGGCATTTTTCAATAAGTATGTCTCAATTAACTTTTTTTAACAATGAATTATTTTTTTTTTGTAATAATAAAATTTGAAAACTTTCATTGGAACATACTCATTGAAAAAACACCCAAAATAATTTATTGTAAAAGAAAAAAAATTTAGATGAAAACAAGTTTACCTGCCTCCCCCAGTCCATAGCAGATTCTAAAACCTACTGAAATGGAGGAATATCAGTGTGTTTCCATTCTGTTACACTTCTTGTATTCTATGAAAAACCTTTGTGTACTTTTTGTCATTTGGGACTGAACCATTGTTATGCTTGTATGTTGTTCTTATCAAATGTTGTTTACCTGCATAAATTGACTTTGTCTTTTCTCTACCAAATATTCTGTGTTGGGTTACTCCTTTTTGGATAACCTAATGCTTTATGGGAATGCGGGTATTAGTTTCAAACTAATTCCCCGCTAATTCTTATATGAAGCAACACTTTTTTGTTAATATTTTTTTCTAGCCGGATCCATTGACTGATCCTTTGGGGATAAGCAATCCATCCTCTAGTGGAATGTTCTCCTCTGCCAGCCAAGTACAGTTAGGGCGATCAGTGAGTACAGACACAGGGCTCCCACAGCACGCACCCCCCTTGCAGCCACATGTCGGAGAAAAGAGGAGAGCCAGCTCAGAATTGGTTGCTAGTCCTTCGAAGCGAATATCTTTCACTTACCGGTAAGTCACTGTTAAAACCTTTTGATTTTTTTGTTCTATTTTTTTAAAGATAGGATTCTTGTTTTTTAAGAATAATTATTCTGTAGATTTATGTAGATAATTAGAATGTTAAAATTACCTGCCATCTACATGGAAATTGTACAGATAAGTATTTTGATTAAAGTTGTAACTTTTCAAAATAAATTGTTAAATTCTTCATCATTCCTTTCTTCACTTCTATTAAGTTTGAATTAGATTAGTAATTATCATAATTAAAATAATCACTATTTTTCCTATGATTATACAGAATTGGACACAAAACCCCAATAAAACAGTGAAAAAAAAAAAAGAACCATTTTATATTATTGCCACAAATTTTAATCAAACTTCAATGACTTAGCTACACATATAAAGTAATAGTAAAGTCGGCAAAGTAGTCTATTATCAGTATCAACTGAACAGCGAAGAGTCTATCCCCTTTTTGCATGTCCTAGACCAGAGTGATTGTTTTGCTGAAGTGGAGCAACACACCTACCGTCATCTCCCAGATACTTTATTGCACAGATTAGATTACTCAAGCTGTGGTACACATGCACCAAGTTGGTGAGGACTGGTACGAACCTTGAACCTTGCAATACCTAGGTGGATGCTCTACCAACTGAGCTAAACCGCACACATAGGAAGTGATTATTTTCCTTGATTATTGTTGTCAAAGTTCCCCTAGTTGTATTGAAAAATCATAATTTTCTAAAAATTTGTGATTATTCCTTTGCTAATAGCTAGTGAACGGTTGTCTGAGTTTAAAAAAGGTTAAATTAAATGGCATTGATTGTGGATTGTCACTTTGCGATATTGCAAAGAAATTGAATCACCATTATTTATCAGATGTTTTTCCTCAAAAATGATAAGAAAACTAGAAATTATTATTCAAAAGAAGGTTGTTGCTGCAAGAGAAAAAACACTGCATCTACAACCAAGGGAACTTTGACAACAATAATCAAGGAAAATAATCACTTCCTATGTGTACCTAGTTTAGAAACCACAAGGTTCCTAGTTCGATACCGGTCCTCGCCAACTCAGCGTTATGAGTAGCACAGGGATCTGTGCGGTAAAGTAAGGAGCTGATGGTAGGTGTGGCGCGCTCCACCTCAGATGCAAAAACAATCTCCTTGGTCTAGCGCTAGTGAAAAGGGGATAGACTCCCTCGCTGATTGGCTGATACTGACATTAGGCCGCCCGACGACGATGTGTACCTAAGCCATTGAAGTTTCAGTAATATATGTGGCAATAAAAAAAAAGTTCAGTTTTATCACTGTTTTTTTTTTTGTCCAATATTGTAAGTACTAAATGTAAAAACTTTATCTAATATGACTATTATTACTATAATTACAAAGTTTTTGATATTAACTCTTTGCCTATCAAATTTTCCCCACGGCCGTACCTATTTTTCTTGGTATATTTTACCTGTATGAGGGTTCACAGTTTTTGTACTTTGCTTACGGTAGGATCACAGTGGTGGGAGAACCGCTGTGAGTGGTTTAAAGTAGGCAAAGAGTTAATGTTAAAAAAATAATAGAAAAAAATTTCCATAAACTGTAAAATATTTTTGTTTTGAAAAACAAAAAAACTAATTCTGAAACTATTAAATATTGGCAGGTATTTTTGTTTTGTCAAAAAAACAATGAAGAAATGAAACATTAGACAAAAAGAAGAAAAGAAAAATAGAATCCATGAACATGTAAGCACTTAAATATCATTGCCAGTTTTGATTTAGTAATGCAGTTTAATGTCTACAAAACGAATAGACAGTTTTAAAAAAAGATATAAAAAAAACACAACTATTTAAGACATTGACACTAACAATACACAGTTTTCTACAGAAACACTTGGAATTTACTATTAAGTCTTTTATCAGCATCAGATGTTCCATTGTCAGTCAATGTGCCAAAAACTATAGCTGTTGAGAAGGAATTTATTTTTGTGCTTGAACTACCATATTTCATGGCTTATAAGAAACTTTTTTTGGAGGCGCGTGGTGTAATTGATAGAGTAATTGGAAATGGATTTGTCGACCCGAGTTCAAATCCTGGACTAAGCTGTTTGCATTTCACATAGTGCTAATAACCTTGGGAAAGGTATGAATCCTACTCTCTCTCAAGCTATGGGTAAATAGTAGGGTAGACTGGCTCTTTAACCTTGGCTAGGTAACCAGTCTATGAGAAGGAAAACTCTGAATTCAAGACTGTTAAACACTGCTTAAGAAATTGACCTTGTGTCGCATCCTGCTCGTGCAGAGGGGTTGGTCAATATACATATGATACTTTTTTTTCCAAAAATATCCCAGAAAATCATCTTGCATCTTATAAGGTCAAAGGTCAGATTTGGGTTACTGGTTAGTAGAGTTCTAGTACTGCAGTGGCCTGTAAATTAAAAAGCAAACATCTCTGCAAATGTAAACAATGTCTGAATACATATGAATCTTTAAAATGACCTGAAAGTATTGAGGGCTATAAGTAAATAGGTTTAAATTATGAATGTTAGGTGAGAGGATGGAAGATGTCCAGTTCTGATACAAATAGAGTAGACAGCTGATAAAGATGAAGACAACTGAGACACGATATTAGGAGAACTTAAAGAGTATGTAAGATTTGTTTTGTTTTGTTTGTTTTGTTTTGTTTTACGGCATATCGACCTCAGTGGGTCATTTAATGCGATAAAGTTTTGAAATAAATCAATTCTTAATTGATAATACAATTTTTTTTTATAAATACATTTTTCTATTTAACCCATAGATGGGAGTATGTAAGAAATAGATACTAGGACAAAACTAGGAGCATATCACATAAATGCCTCCTGCCTTAAAAAATGGTAAGCGGTGCCTGCTGAAAATCTGACCTGTGCTACTTATGAATAATGTATTGATTGTTTTTATTTTTGAAACTTGGTCGTATTTATTAAAAAATCCATGAAAGTTGTTTGGAATTAAAATAAAATCAAAATACAAAAAAAAAAAACAAGATATAAAGGGTGGGGGTAAAATATTTACATTTACTTGTCGATAAAAAACCTGGGGGTGGCTTACTTTTAAAGCCTTCTAACCACTAAAAAAGTTATTTGTTGATAAAAACATCTTCAAACCGCTAAAAAAAATATCTTAAAGGGGGGGGGTTAAATATTTACATTTACTTGTTGAGAAAAGACTGTGGGGGAGGGTAAAATATCGCTTTCATATTGCATTAACTTTTTGGGAAAAACGGCTTTAAACCGCTAGGGTGTACATAAGTAGCACCGGTCGGATTTTCAGCAGGCAACACAGCATTTTTTTTAGGGTAGGAGGCCAGGATGCATTTATGCGATATGCACCCAAAGCTACACAGGATTTTTGCCGAGAAATGCTCAAACATTCTGAACAATGGTTTATGGAGAATTTAAATTCCAGCAATAAATTAGGTTTAAGTTGCAGTGATAAACTTGAAATGTTTCTTGATAAAACTGTGTCTTGTGAGTATCAATATCTTAGATAGTTTTTGTTTTAAAAACATACATTTTTGAAATTGTCTATTTTATTTTGTAGGTACTCTATAATACCTACTTATGTATCAAGCCCGACAATAAGGTTTATGATCACCTTTAATTGCTTTGTGCACCTGTAACTCTTTTATTTTGTCATTTTCTACATTAGTCCGTTTTGGAACTTTGACATCAGCTCCAATGTGGTCATTTATGAACGAGCTCCGTGTCCATTGCCTCCTGTTCTGCCTGAAGTTGAATACCAACGTTCTCAGCTTGTCAACAAACTGAGGGCGCATTACCAAGAACTTTGTAGCACACGAGTAGGTAAATCAACAAATTTATTCTACTTTGCTCTTTCATAATAAATTCCTTCCTTAAGGAAATTTGCCATACAAAGTTGCAACCTTGTGCTGACTTTGTTTCAGTAAGTAAACTAGCAGTGCATGGGGAAATGTTTTGTTGAAATAAATCCATTATATAATTTAACTATGGATACAAAAATAGGAACATGATATCATCATCATGACAGCATGGATTCTCTTGACTCACTCTTGCCATCCGTCCCTATCGGTCATCGCTCTTGGCAAAATCCTCTAGATGGCATCCAATATCTGCACAGAACTGATGAATGTAAGTCTTTACTGGTTGGTACACTCTGGTGTGTCCATGTGTAGGAGTCCATTGGAGAATGTCACTTATGAGTTCGTCTTTACAGTGCCCAGCATATCTTGCTCATCTTACTTGGATGGTTTGTGTGATGGGAGGTAAGTGGCCATACAGCTGCTGTTTGGTAGGGTGCTGCTTCCAGGTTTTGTTCAAAATAGCATGAAGCATCTTTGTGTAATCCTGCTTTTTCTTCAGGCATTTTGTTAGCGTCCAAGTGGTGCAACCATATAGTAATACTGACATGGTTACAGCTTGGAAGAATACCTGCAAATACACAACAAAATGAGTTATGAGGATAAAGAAAAATTCTGAATATTTAACTTGTTTACAAAGAGTAAACAATTTTTTTTTATTTGTCTGAATTTTTAGAGTATAGCTGACCATATATAGAAAAAAAAGGGAAACCATATACCTTTGTGGGATGAAGTTAAAAATAATAGATAGGGAATGACATTGGGAAAGAAGACATTTCAAAGAAGCAGTGCATATGTTGGGCTGTAGTGACATCTTGAGTTGATCAAGTTTAGAGATGAACACAATATGGAAACCAGTCATTGAAAAGGCTAAATCAAATTGTTTTTAAAGTAAATTACTTTAAAAATAAAAATATCAAAAATAACTGATGTTTTTGGATTTTACACTTGTGCAAGGAAACGCCAATAATCAATTTTTCTTTTTTAAATGATTGTGATGCTTCTTGAAATGATAAACATGCAAAAACAATGACGTCATTATTTGAATGAGTTCTTTAAAAGTTCTTTGATACCTTGCTTGATCAAACTGATTTCTCAGGTTGGCTCATTGCTATGATCAGGGAACACCTGAGAAAGGCTGGAGGAAATACAGCAGCCAAAACCTTTTTTACATTCCATAATAAAGTCCGAAAAATCAAGACTATACACAATTTCTTTTTGTTTTCCATCTTTTGCAAATATGTAGATTTTTTTCTCTGCTTGTTCTTGAACATCGACCATAGAACTGGTCATATGGGGAAAAAAATGCATCTAGCTTTGTTCATCCCACAATATTTGTATTCAATAGGACCTTGTGCAACCCCACCCCCCAAACAAACAAAAACTCTTAAGAAACAACTACACAAAAAATCTAAATATGAATGTACAATGAATGTGACTCTGACTTCCAAGCATAAAATAACCCTAGACACGTTGACATGTCATTAAAATCAATCAATCAGAAATATTGTTTTGTGAAATTCTTGAACATTAATGGTAATACATTTTTCCTGAATAAAGTCATAATCCAATGTTTAAAATTGTAAATGTTTATTTTTTGTATTAAAATCTGACTTACTTCGTGTTTTCTACATTACAAAGATGTAGCATAGAATTTCCACAGTTCTGTTAATAACAAATGTTTTTTTCTATTGTTTTTCAATTTAGGAATTAAAGCCCCAACTGAATCGTTCAATCGTTGGTTAATGGAAAGAAAAGTGTGTGACCAAGGAAATGATCCAATGTTACCAAGTAATTGTGTCACAGAATTGTCACAGTCAATGTATCGAGAGATCATGAATGACATCCCAATCAAATTGGACAACCCTAAATTTTATGGTGATGTCAGAAGACAATTATTTAAATATGCTGAGGCAGCCAAAAAGATGATTGAATTAAAGTAAGGACAACATTTTTATTTTTTATTGTTTACACAATTTTATTTTATTAAATTTGTCCTTGCTTCTCCAGCAGTGTCTTATTTGGACAGTTTGTGTGATAGAAGGCCAAGTGGTCATACAGCTGCTTTTTTGTGGGTGCTGCTTTTTTGTGGGGTGCTGCTTTTTTGTGGGGTGCTGCTTCCAGGATTTGTTCAAGACAAGCATGCAGCATCATTGTATAATTCTCATCTATCTTTTTCTTTAAGCATTTTAGTGGTGCAGGACTAACTTAAAAAAAAATCCTTCTTCTACCTAGGTGACACCAGGTAGCCACTTTTAGTAATTAATAAGTGGACTTTGATGAGAAATTGTCTATATGATACATTCAATATAGGTTCATTCTATATGGACATTATTACAAAGTACTGTCGTTAGATATTCGCACTTAGTTAGAAGTAAGTAATGAAGATTGTTTTTATTGTTTCTTTTGTCTTTCAGAAATGCTACTTCTGACAGCAGAAAAGTTGTTAAATGGAATGTGGAAGATGTGTTTGCTTGGCTTCGTAAACCACACACTGCCACTTTTGAAGATTATCTGGTAAGTGATAAATCTTAATGCATTTTCTCATCAATATCTTCAGTATACAAGGTGTGTCATAAAAGTATCGAGATTGAAGCTGTATTTACCAAGATAGAAATGAACAATAAATGGAACGTTAATTTTTTTCAGTATACAAGGTGTGTCATAAAAGTATTGAGATTGAAGCTGTATTTACCAAGATAGAAATGAAGAATGAATGGAATGTTAATTTTTTTCAGAATACGATGTGTGTCAAAAAGTACAAAAAAATCTCAATACTTTTTTGACACACCTTTTATATTAATTTGGTATGCCATGTTTCTCTTATTACTTTGTTAGGTCAAGTAAGTCAATTGAAATGTGAGAAAATATTTTAATCTGTTATGCAAGAATATAAAGAATGATAAATCGAGGATCAGCGCACATCAGTGTGCATTGAAAACAAACAATAAAAGTAAAGCTCTCAAGTGAGACTCAAACCCACATTTTTTTTTAGGAAACTTATGTTACATAATGGATAAGCATAACCTAGTATTTTTAGATTAGTTTAAGATTAATGGTAAAACAGTGGAAAATCACTGGAAGTTTGATTGATAGGTCTTAACCTCAGGTTTCTTTGGAATGGGGCTCTCATTGGCTTAGAGAGTTACATGATCAGACAACGCTGGGAAAGTAGAATTAGAATTTAGTGGAGATGAGTTTAGGTGGCCCTTCTGGGTAAATGTGCTTTTCTGTCTCTGTTTCTCTCTACACGTGTGTGGCAAAGAATATATCCAGAAATAGGGTAATAAAAACATGATGAAAGAATAAAAATAATGAAAGAATAAAAAAATGAATGAAAGAATAAAAAAAATGATGAAAGAATAAAAAAATGATGAAAGAATAAAAATGATGAAAGAATAAAAAAATAGTACCCGCCGAGAGACATCAAACCTAAAAGGAAGAACGAGCAGTAACCCAATAGAAGCAGACATTGAAAAACTTAAGTAGCAGTATACAACAATTAGGACAAGTTGCTTTACGATTTAAGTTATGTAATGTCAAAATTACACGTATAAACCCATATCATACTTTTGACTACTATCTGTTGGCACATTTTGTTTATTTAGTAGTGTTTTTATTGGAACATTAATGGAATCATTTTTGAGCATTTCAATAAGATCCACTTAAAAAGTAAAAATAAGTAAAAAATAAAATAAATAAATCTATACATATATATAGGACACAGTAAATCTATATACCTGTTAGATATCACCGGTTCTGGCTTTTTGTGCAAAAATTATGAAGATTTGATTTATATGCGAAGATATTCAAAAATCAAAATATACATAGAAATAGCATTGAAGTTCTACTTAAAAATGTCCAGCATTTGTAAATTTCAAAAGTAAACAAAAATCAATACACCAGTTTTTTTTTTCTTCTCCCCCTCTACCCAGGTGATGCTGGGTAGCCACTTCTAGTATAACATAAAATAAAGATAAATTGTCAATAATGTTCAACATTTTTTGTTCAATAAGATTCAAAATGAATCTGATTGTATAAGTATAGAAAATAAGAGTTTTTCTGCATCTCTCTTGATGAGCCCAGATTAAAACATTTACATCTAAAAAATGCTCTGATGATGATTTTTTATAAATTGAAATATTGTCAATGAAAATGATATAAAAATCTATTCATTTTAACAACTGTGTGTTTTCATACCCTTTTATCTATATTATAAGAAAGTTACTATGAAGGAATTCACTTAATTATGTAATCAGTAACATCAACTAAATTCGTAGTTGTAGCATCAAACACTAATTAACATTACAACAATAATTCAATAGAAAATATTTTGGGTTTCTTATTTCTTTATTTAATTAAAAAGAAGTGTTGTAAATAATTTGTGTTCACTTTAAAAATTATTTGTGTTGTAAAAAAATGATTTGTTGTAAATAAATGTCCTCCCTTTGAATACCCTCAACCTTTTTACAATATTGAAACATTTGAACTAAATTTTAAAATGTGGTTGCTATTGATACCCTTTTTATTGACTCCATTACTATAACTGCTTTTAAACACTTACTGTGGTGCGTGGTCTAATGGTTTGAGTCGTAGGAAATGGACTCGTCAACGCGAGTTCAATTCCTGGACGAAGCTGTTGGCATTTCACATAGCGCTAATACCCTTGGGAAAGGTATGAATCCATTTCTCCCTCCAGCTATGGGTAAATAGACTGGGCTCTTTAACCTTGATTAGGCAACCAGTCTAGGAGAAGGAAAACTCTGAATTCAAACCTGTTAAACTCTGCTTAAGAAATTGACCTTGTGTCGCATCCTGCTCGTGCGGAGGGGTTGGTAAATATATATAACAGTTTGTATGGAGGTACTTGTGGTGTAGTGGTTGTCGTAGTAAGTGGACTTGGTTACTTGAGTTCAAATCCTGGATGTCTGTTTGCATTACACATAGTGCTAATACCCCTGGGAAGGGTATGAATCCAACTATTCTCCCAGCTATGGGTTAAAAAGTACAACTACTGTTCTTCTGCAGGGATAGCTTTGGCATTAGATAACCCATAAGGGTTTATATGCCATTTAACCAAACCTATCCTCCCTCCAGCTATGGGTAAACAGTAAGGCAGACTGGGCTCTTTAATTTTGTTATGGTAACCAATCTAAAAGGAAAACTGAATTCAAACGAGACCTGAGAACACATGAGCTCGGCCAGTCTGTTCCTGTTCATGACAAGCTACATGAGTAATGTCCCTTTGACCTCATCACAGTATTGTATAAGTCTCATAACTACTTTTTAACACTTATTATAACTGCTTTTACCGTCTTACTATAATTTGTTTTAAACACTTACTATAACGGTTTATGTTTATGTTGTGTAGGAACGTCTTGATCACCTGAAACGTCAGTGCCAACCACACCTCACAGAAGCAGCGAAAACCTCTGTGGAAGGTATTTGTGTCAAGATTTACAACATGTCGTGTGATATAGTCCAAAGGTTACACAAGAAACATTGGGAATCATTGAAAGAATTTGGTATCCAGGGTAATGTTTATATTAATATCTTTTTCTCTCTCTTACTATTTATTAAAATTATGTGTGTATTACAGACTTTGGTTCTTTTTACTATTATTAATCACTAGATATGACTAGGTTGGTTTTATGGCATGGAAAATCCTACTACTGGAGTATTTTTTTTATCTAGAAATTATATGGTTTTAAGTATCTAATAATAATAATCATTTGTAAACAATTATTACTTTATGTAACTATTATTAATGCAAATAATTTTATGTAACTATTATTAATGCAAATAATTTTATGTAACTATTATTAATGCAAATAATTTATACACAGTCATATAATTTCAAATATTCCTATTTAATACTAATAATTAGCAAGCAATTATATAGTTTCAAGTAACTATTCATATTTAATAAAAATTTACTTTTTTTTGTAGTCAGAGATTTGTATATAGAATATATAAATAATGACTCCTCATCTCCAAAATTTTGACAGATTCTAACATTAGTCATATTTTTACCTTTAAGATAAAAAAGTATATGTCAAAATTGTTGCTTATTTATTTCCATCAGAAAAAATAGATCAGTTTTGTTATTTAAAAAAATCCTTTTTATTGCAATAGAAAAAAAAAAATCCTTTTTATTGCAATAGAATAAAAAAATCCTTTTTATTGCAATAGAATAAAAAAAATAGAATAGAATAATACCAAATACATAATAATTTTTGGACCAACCCAATACATAAGCATTTTTATCTTCCTGTCCCACTCACATCCCAATATACTTTTTTGATTGCTTCAATTTTGATTCCCATTAATGATTCTCATTTTATTTTTACAGAGGTAATCACTCCTCCAAACCCTCCTGCCAAACGCAAAGTCATGTGTTATTCTATTGTAATGTGCGTACCTGCTCCTCGATTAGCCCAAGTTGAGGTACATACAGATAATGATGCAACAATTTTAAGATACAACAATGATGGACAAAAGATCAGCACATCACATTTTCACAAACTGGTAAGTTCATTGTTAATTTTGCCATTTGATGTTTAAATATCCTATTGTATTTTATCATTAAATATTTTTTGCTTGCCTGGACTCCCCAAAAATGTTTTATGGTCCTGAAAGGGCATATGGCCTCTGGTGAAAACCACTGCTGTGTGAGACTCATGTTCGCTAGCATTTTCAGGTGCACTCTGGGAACTAAAAATAACCCCACCTTCCCTGGGTATTGCCAGGTACTGCAGCTAGTGTGACATAAGTGAAAACATGTGTCAGCCTTTTTATGTTTTGTATTAATGTTCTGAGAAATTATCACATGATGGATTAATACAATTGAAAAAAAAAAATGGTAATTTAATTTCTGTATGTGATTTTTTTTATGAACCATATTCACTTTTTGATTTTATTTATTTCAGGAACAACTTTACAGTTTAAATTGTCGAGATGATCCTAAATTTGAAAAATTCTTGGCTAGGGTTTGGTGTTTGTTGCGTAGATATAAAGTAAGTCTTATTTGTATAATAAATATGTATTTATCAATGAAGTATAGTTTTGTTTTAGTATTGTTGAATGTTTTTTTTATAATATTATCATCTTTGATATTTTTTTTTTCAAGCATAAAGCATCCTAGTAAGAAAAATGCTTTTCTGTATCATTTCTCTTTTGTTTTTTAGTGTCTAAACTTATTTAGAGAGAGAATGAGAGAGAGAGAATGAATGAATGAATGAATGAATCTATTAATTTATATCTATTCAGAGGTTAAAGGTCACTCTTATTTTTTATTTACAAAGCCTGTATTAACATTTATTAAAGACATTTAAAAAATAATATTTACCAAATTTACTAATACTGATTTTTATATGAGCAACGGTAAAAAGGGCTGCTTTTTGGTGTTTTACTCTAATTGGTTAATTACCTCTTATTGACCATGAATACTAGTAAATTAGATCATTAATACAAGTAAATCACCCCTTATAGACCATGAATACTAGAAAACTATCCTATATAAATCAGGAATTCTAGTAAATACTAGTAAACTATTCCTACACACCCACAGCCAGTAAGTTGTTTAATGGAACCCTCTTATATATTAATGGGGAATGTTTTTAATGTTTTATTAGAAATATGAGACTTAGTTATATTTTAGTTGAATAAAAATTATATTACACCCACATATTTTATATCATTTGATTATTTTTTATTTTTTTTATCTTGCAGACATTTTTTGGGATTGAGCAGAATGAAGGTTTTAGCATGCAGGTTGCCCTTCCCATTTCTGTCTTCCAATGTTTAAATCGAACATTTGGAGTGACATTTGAATGTTTTGCATCTCCTTTAAATTGTTATTTCCAACAATACTGCTCGGCATTTGCAGATACAGATTGTTACTTTGGATCACGTGGGTAAGTTTACAGTTCTTTATTATAAAATCAATTTATTATATCTTTGATATTTGTTCACTTTTTTCTGATCATCTAATCAAGTTCAAAACAAAGGCATACATTGAAATCTTATAAAGTTTACATTTAAATGCATCATCATCATCATCATCATGTCATGCTGACAGCATGGATTCCCATAAATCTCTCTCCACCCATCCCTATCAATTATCGCTCCTGGCAGATCTTCCGTATTGCATCCATGTATCTACACAGACCTGATCAATGTATGTTTTTGTAGGTAGGCCTAAACTGATGTGCCCACAGGAGAGTGTCACTTATGAACACCTTGCCTATCTCAGTTTATGGCATCACCCACAAATCTGTATAGCCCTACCATGTTTATTCTTAGATAAAGTTATTTTTTTTCTAAACCAAATATTCTGCCTTTATTTAAGGTTCCTCTTCTCCCTCACACTCATCTCCTCTGTCTGTCAAGACTCGTAGGTCAAAACCTGCCTGGCAACAGCGGGACAATTCTTATGCCACCTGACGCCACATCATTGAATTGGCGGTTTATTCATGATTTTTACAGTTTATCATACAATCCAGATGTGTGATTGCGAATCATGAAAGAGACATTTTTATAATCTTTTTTTTTTACCCTGAGGCCACAGAGAATATTCAACTCTTTTATACTTACTGTCTCGAGTTTTCTTTGTATTATTTTCATATTTGATCTGTATAGCCCTACCATGTTTATAATTTGAATTATTACTATTAGATAGGAATACTTGAAACCATACAATTATTAAACTGGTTGCTGTACAAAAACTAGAGCCTGGTCTACTCTAGTATTTACCCATAACTGGTGAGAGAAGATTTTGATTCATGTTTTTCACAGGCGCATTAGCATAAAGTGAAATGCAAACAGCTTTGTCCATGATTTGAACTTTGGTCTATTTTCTACAATAATAACCTTCATTCTACACATGCCTTTCTTATATTTAGAGACTTGTTGCCACTTTTTGAAAAAATTCTGTTTTTAAATCTTAGTATATTATTTCCCAATGTTAATTAACATTTGTTTTTCATTGATTGTCTCTAAAATTCTTTAAATTATCATTTCAGTTCCATTCTTCAGTTCCATCCACTTAGTGGTTCTTTTGAAGTTAACCCTCCTTTCTGTGAAGAATTCATGGAAGCAATGATTGATCATTTTGAGGTAAGAAAAAAAAAAAAGAAGTTTGTTTCATTCCATTTGTTAATTGAATTTTGGGGTTCAACATTTTTCTGGCTAGAATAGTAAAGAGAGTCCTGAAGAGACTGGCTATAATATTAAAGAGAGTCCTGAAGAGACTGGCTATAATATTAAAGAGAGTCCTGAAGAGACTGGCTATAATATTAAAGAGAGTCCTGAGAGACTGTCTAGAATATTAAAGAGAGTCTTGAAGAGACTGTCTAGAATATTAAAGAGAGTCCTGAAGAGACTGTCTAGAATATTAAAGAGAGTCTTGAAGAGACTGGCTAGAATATTAAAGAGAGTCCTGAAGAGACTGGCTATAATATTAAAGAGAGTCCTGAAGAGACTGGCTATAATATTAAAGAGAGTCCTGAAGAGACTGGCTAGAATATTAAAGAGAGTCCTGGAGAGACTGGATAGAATATTAAAGAGAGTCCTGAAGAGACTGGCTATAATATTAAAGAGAGTCCTGAAGAGACTGGCTATATATTAAAGAGAGTCCTGAAGAGACTGGCTATAATATTAAAGAGAGTCCTGAAGAGACTGGCTATAATATTAAAGAGAGTCCTGAAGAGACTGGCTATAATATTAAGAGAGTCTGAAGAGACTGCTAAATATTAAAGAGAGTCCTGAAGAGACTGGCTAGAATATTAAAGAGAGTCCTGAAGAGACTGGCTAGAATATTAAAGAGTCCTGAAGAGACTGTCTAGAATATTAAAGAGAGTCTTGAAGAGACTGTCTAGAATATTAAAGAGAGTCCTGAAGAGACTGGCTAGAATATTAAAGAGAGTCCTGAAGAGACTGGGTAGAATATTAAAGAGAGTCCTGAAGAGACTGGCTGTCATTCGGACTTCATTGAAGGTGGCCAGTTTCTATTGATCTGAATGCTTGAAAAAATGATATTAATAAATTAAAGGGAAGTAACTGAATTGGGAATTAAGACGAAGAAGAAATTACAAATGAAAAGATTTAAATATGTCTTTAAAGAAGTTATCTGAAAAGAGAAATGCAATTATTTGTTATAACAAACCAACACAAAAAAGCATTAGTGTTAATTAGATGAAACCAAAAGTTCAAAAAGTATGGCAAAATAGTAAATGAGATAATCGTATAATAAATTAATTCAGAAAACTTGCTTAGAAGGATTAGAACTTACAGACATAACTTGTTGGGGGAGGGGTGATAATTCCTTGGGAACCGTGTAAGCAATTGAAGTTGGTATTTAAAAACATGCATGGGCTTATAAGCCACATTTCATTTTGTGCAGGTTTAACCCTCAACCCCACTCCCCAGAAAAAAAAAAACAGTTTAAACTACAAATGTTAGTTGAAGGGTTTTGGCTGACATTCATAGCCCTTTCCACAATCAGATCATTTTTAAAGTTTCATATATATTCAAATCCTTATTAAATCCGAATATTTTACATTTAAAAACCTTAAAATTTTCTGGGACTCCCTGCAGCATTAAAACTCAACTGACCCTTGGCCTTATAAGAATCATAACATCATGTTCTCCTTCAGTCTGAGCCTGTTATCTCACAGGACAGCCACAATGGTCTTTTTTCTTTTTCACTATAGTTAAATCTAGTACTTTTTTAAAAGTTTTCTAATACGGTAGATGGTGTATATAAAAATACCCGAAATCTTTTTAAAAAGTGAGATATATTGACGTTTGAGAGTGCTCACCAAGGAAATGCAATATATTTACATAAATATAGATAAAGAATGTACATATTTTGAGCCTGCTACATATACATAAAAGTCTTACTCAACCCAAAATTTCTTAGCAAAATATTTAAAAAAAAATGTTTTTCTCACAAATTCAATGTAACAAATAGCAACATTGTTTCATATAGTGGTAATTTATGAGGAAGTGCATCCCGGTCTCCTGCCTCAAAAATTGCTGCCTGGTGACTATTAAAATAACGACCCCAGCTATGGTGTTACTTGAAAGAAGCGACACCCCAACCCCCAAATACATTTATTTGTCGAAAATATCTATCTATCTATTTATCTTCCTTTGTTCATATCTATCTATATTATTTTGTTTGTTTATCTATCTATCTATCTCAGTCTATTCCAAACTATATATCCATCTTCATATCTAAACAGGAATTACAACAAATTACGATAAATAAACAGGAATTACGACAAATAAACAGGAATTACGACAAATTACGATAAATAAACAAGATTTACAACAAATCACGATAAATAAATAAGAATTAAGACAAATTACGATAAATAAACAAGAATTACGACAAATTACGATAGATAAACAAGAATTAAGAAAAAAAAGAGAAGCCCCCCCCCCCCAATACATTTAATGCCCTAAGTTGGTTGTTTTCTTTCAAGTAACACCGTAGCTGGGGTCGTTATTTTAATAGACACCGAGCAGCAATTTTTGAGGCAGGAGACCGGGACGCACTTCCTCATAAATTACCCATATATTCAACACGACTGATACTTCATATAAAATAACAACAGTCAGAAAAAAAAATAAAAATAAAGTAACAACACTTAACCATGCATAAACAAACCTATTAAGGTTTTTAAATGTAAAATGTTTAGATTTAATAAGGATCTGAATAGATATGAAACTTTAAAAATTATCTAATAGTGTGTGTGTGTGTGTGGGGGGGGCTATGAATGCCAGGCAAAATCCTTTAACCTGAAAAGGAATGAATAAACAGGTTAAAATTACAATATAAATATATTGTAATTTAAACCTGTTTATTTATTCTATTTAAAAAAAAAAAAAAAAAAAAAAATGCTGCCCCCAAATTAAGGTGCATCTTATAAGCCACTGAATATGAAATACTTTTGAATAATCATATATATGTATTTTTCTTGTGTAATATAAAATTATTATTTATTCTTTCTTGTATTTTTCCAGAGTTTGTTATCAGAAGCAACAGAACCACTTTCCTTCATTATTTTTGTGCCAGAGTGGAAAGATCCACCTACTGAGTTTCTGATTAGATTAGAAACCAGCAAGTAAGTATATTTCCCTATTGAATTCAATTAATATTGTAATCAGTATTAAGATATTTACATATATTAAAGAACTAAGATGAAACTATAAAATAATTACATATGATACCTGCAAAAATTCTATTGATGTAGCAGAATAAGAATAAATCTATTTATTCCAATTATTTACCTTTCATGTTTAAAATACAAAGTTGATATTTAGTTGTCTGAAAAATAATGGCCGATTTTACATTTAAATGTGTAATGAAATTTGACATTATTTTCTAAACAACCAAATATAAAAATGTTTTATCATTAATTGGTTCGAATTAGAAGTATTGAATAGAAAATGAATTTTAATGAAAACATAAAAAAATAATCCTGTAATGTCTTAAAAAGGTGTATTTGACTTAATCAATTTAGCTCAGTTGGTAGAACGTTGACTAGAAACCACAAAGTTCTTGGTTTAATACCGGTCCTCACCAACTCAGCGTATGAGTAGCACAGGGATCTGTGTGGTAAAGTGAGGAGCTGACTAGAAACCTCAAGGTTCTTGGTTTAATACCAGCCCTCACCAACTCAGCGTATGAGTAGCATAGGGATCTGTGTGGTAAAGTGAGGAGCTGATGGTAGGAGTGGCGCTCCACCTCAGACGGCAAAAAAAAAATCTCCTTGGTCTAGCGCTAGTGAAAAGGGGATAGACTCCCTTGCTGTCTGGCTGATACCGACTTTAGGCCGCCCCGACGACTTATTTGAATAGTTGGGCCATTCTACCATAGAAAGAATCATTTATGATAGTTGGATGATGGGTTTTAGTTTTGTTATTGGCTTTTACTATTGTCTTTTATTGTTTATAGGGTTGGTTTAGCTCATTCGGTAGAGCATCTGCCTTGGAATCGCAAGGTTCCAGGTTCGATACCAGTCCTTGCCAACTCAGTGCATGAGTAGCACAGCTTGGGTAATCTGATCTGTGCTGTAAAGAATACGGGAGCTAATCGTAATTGTGATTCTCCACCTCAGCAAAACAATCTCCCTGGTTTAGCAATAGCAAGAAGGGTATAGGCTCCCTCGTTTGGCTAATATCGACAATAGGCCACTCTGCAAACTTTACTACTTTTTATTGTTGTCTATTCATATTTATACTCAGAATTATTTATGTACCCTTGAATATTTCTTTAAATTAATAAACTTATTGAAAAACCACAAATTATAGTTTATCATGATAATAAATAATTAAAACCGATATATATGATGTAAATTTGTTTTTAGTTGTTAAATTCAAAACATTATTGGTATGAATCATTTAATGGGAATAGACAGACAACACTTTGTTTTGTGTTCCAAGAATCCAGTTAAAATTTATTGATTATTAGCAGACAATAATAGAATATTGCAGGGATTTTATATTGGCTCCATAATCTAATATTCACTTAATTGCTCTTTGGTAAAAAACAATAATTTACATTGCATTTTTTGTTTAGAATTATCTCCCTTTATTTGGCACAGACTTTCATATTTATCTCCCTTGTATAAAGTTATTTCTCCAGCCTAGCCTAGTTTAGTTTATAGCACACAAATCAAGAAATGAGGTACCCAGTAAGGATCGGTTTCACTACTCAAAGGTAATGATCTTAAAGATCTGATTTACAACTATTGCAGCACAGTGCTTGTGTAATATAGACAATGTCTGTCTAAATTATGTATTATATTTTAAATAGGTACTGTAAACATTCAGATTTATTATATCTTTTATATATATGTATATACACACACACACACACACACACATATATATATATATATATATATATATATATATATATATATATATATATATAGTTTATGTATATTGTTTTGGCTTTAGTATGAAGCATTAAGAATAACAGAAACTTGGTTTTAAAGGTTAAGTTTCGTTTTATTTCATTTAATTTTTTGAGAGCACATGCTTCTCTTCTTCTGAACGCTACTGTGACTGGTAGGATTTATATATATATATATATATATATATATATATGTGTGTATATCAATGAATATCATATTACACTTATATATATTAAAAACGCTGTATTTATTTTGTTGAATATCTTACTTTGAATTTTGCTGAATATTTTACTTGAAATTTTCAGGTTTACTCGAAAAACTGTTGCCCTTCCAGCCAAGCAGCATGAATATAGAAGTGGTTTTCAACATATTTGTTCCAAGTAAGTATTTGTTTTGGGTTATTTCCTATAAGTCTAACATAAACAAAGGGGGACCACTCTTGACTGATAAATTATTTATTTATTTATTGATCTACTAGGAAAAAAGAAAACTGGTTTAGGGTTAGTTTAATGGGAAAATAAATAAATAATTTATCAGTCAGGAGTGGTTCCCCTTTGTTTATGTTAGACTTATAGGAAATAACCTTGTTTTGAATAACCTTTTTGCTTCTTTTCTTATCATATCTTATCAGCTGGGTGATTCCTCTATCTTCTACGTTGCTATCTGAGTTGGTTTCTCTTTGTTTTTTGATCTTCCTTCTGGGACTTTTTGGAACTTTATGTCCATCGTCTTGTTGTTATAGATGAACACATAGACAGATTATTTTTGACATCTTTATTCAAGTGCCCAAGTTAATAACTCCATATGTGGAGAGTAATAGCTCGCTGGAGAGACGCCATTTGCATCTGACTCGTTTGGACACCCAGAAAATCTCTAACTGTACTAACCATGATTGGATTGACCAATCAGAGAACATCTACAAAAAGATCAGCTAAAGGTTAAGCCTTGTCTATCATTTTCGGGTATTTTCCATGACTCAGAATTACCAGTTACATTTTTGAATTCTATACCACTGTACATAATCAATAGGTTACCTATTATGTAATACTTGTCCTTTTTGTTGATTTGCCTTGTTGAAAAATTTACAATCTCTTTATATTTAGAATCTTTCAACATTTGCAGTCATTTTCTAATAGCCAATTGTTATGAAAATACTTTTATCATTTTAAGAGTTTCATTCTATTAAGGTATAAATTAATTTGAGGAGAAAATTAAAAAAATTTTCTTTAATATTTAACAATGATGATCTTCCAAAAATGTCTAACAATTTATGATTGGCATCGATATGTAAAAAATTCCATTTCATTTATTGGACATTGCACTAGTGTATTTCTTTTAATGTTGTTCACAAATGTCTTCAAATCTTTTACTCTTTGTTAAGATTCTTGTGGTCATTTTTAGGCTGCAGGTGAGAGCACATTACAGTGGAGATCCCTTGTGGCATTAAGTTGTGATCCACAGAACACCTTATATAGCAAAATAGGGGGAATTATTTTGCTATATAAGGTGTGCTGTGGATCACAGTTTAAATCTATAGACTCTTTGAGGCTGTGTGGACTGAATCGGCCAATCGACACGCTTGAATATGTGGTTGGTTAACTATTTAAATACCTTGATGGAAAGGTGTTCAGTTGATACATGGACCAACAAACAAGGATTCTACTTAACTCTGAAAAACACAAGGATCATAGGATTCGACTCAAAACGGATCAGACTTAATGCCAAAAGGGATCTCCACTGTAAAATGCTCTCACCTGCAGCCTAAAAATGGTCACAAGAATCTTAACACTTTTGAGATGAATTTTCAGTTTAGGAAACAAGGGAAAGTCACATGGTTCTAGGTTTTGTGAGTGTAGAGAGTGTTACACTTTCACAATTCTGTGTTTTGCCAAAAGAATTTTGTTCAAAAAGTATCAAGACTGGATTGGTACTAAACAACAGTGTAGACATGATCACTTTAGTATATATATATATATATATATATTTATATAATAGCTTAAAAGACGCAATTGAGTGGCAATTAAGCTAGCTCCTTTAGAGGGCTTTTAATTCGGCCTTTATCCCAACAATGATACTTCATACATTCAGTACATATTAAACTTGAACAGTATTTTTCAAACATTTAAGAGTTTTTATAAAAACAATCATATAATTTGTTGTCCTAAGCAACAATAAACTACAGAAAAAAACTATTTAGAAGTCAGAAAACAGCATAGCTCACATGACTTTCAGAAATATTTTTTCATGCTCCGAGTTGCTGAGGCATCGAATAAACTGCCTGCATCCATTGTAGGCTGCTGAAACACTGCATCTTTCAAAGCCTCCATGCTTCCTGTAATTAACCAACACTATACCAGATACACCCCTCTACACACATATGCATGCACACGCACACATACATGTATATTATTACTATTCATGTTCCTGACATTATTCTATACATGAGACATATTATTACTATTCATGTTCCTGACATTATTACATACATGAGACATATTATTACTATTCATGTTCCTGACATTATTACATACATGAGACATATTATTACTATTCATGTTCCTGACATTATTACATACATGAGACATATTATTACTATTCATGTTCCTGACATTATTACATACATGAGACATATTATTACTATTCATGTTCCTGACATTATTACATACATGAGACATATTATTACTATTCATGTTCCTGACATTAGTACATTATTCTATACATGATTCTATACATGAGACTTTAATGAGTTGTGGTGCACCTGAGCACCGTACGCATCATTACTATCATTATCAAATACCTTTTTATTTTCTATCTGATCTAAATATTATATATTTTCCTATATTTTTATTTATTCTAATATTTTTGCTATTTCTTTTGTCTCTACAGGAAAGAGATGAATATGAAGTCAGCCCATGGAACGGTTGTGGTATTTTTGCAGAATGCTGCTGGTGCAGCTTGTTGGGGTCCTACACAAGAACGGGTGAATGAACTTTTGCAGGCAGCCGCTATCCCTCCTGCAACTTAGACATGTTCTGCTGGGCACCAGACTTGTAGACTATGAAAAAAAAAAAAAAGAAAAAAGGAACTGTAATTAAATATATACAAGAAATATACATATATTGATATAAATAATATGAAAAATTTAATGAAGTGTGCATACCTCAAATTTCATGTTAAAGTAATTATTGGATAACGTCTAATCATATGCGTGAAGCTTGAATAATGCCTTTATAAAGAAAAAATGAAATAATAATTTATATCAATATAGAGAGCCTTTATGTTTTATACATATTGAGCTGTATTACCTTGAAAAAAAAAACAACATATAAATATATATATATATATATATATATATATATATATATATATATTATATATATATGAAAGAAAGAACAAAGACATCTATGTATAAATAAGTAAATTGTAGATATAAAGCTCATTAATCAACACTGAAAGAGGATAATCCTGAGACATTTATTTCTGTCACATCTGTCAACTTTGGGATAAGGACCTCTACAATAAAAAAAAATATATAAATAAATAAAAACAAAATAAAAAAAAATCTTTTTTAAATGGAAAAGAAAGTACTACAAAACCAGAAAAAAAATCCTTTGAAAAAAAAAAAAAAAAAAATCAATCTCTCATTGTCAACCGGTTATTATATTTTTGGGCGGACTATAACTGTAATAATTACAACAGAAACAATTAAGCCCAAAGAATTGTTTTTAATATTATAAAGTATGAATGAAAGAAAAAAAAAAAAACCCCAAAAAATCCAAAAAAGATATCCTTATTTATTACTATTAATATTGATATTACTACAGTTATCACCATCACTAATACCACCCCCCACCACCACCACTACCACTACTACTACTACCAACACTACCATTTAGTGTCAGCTGTACTGTTTCTTATTATTGGGATAATGATTTTGTTAGTAGAAAAGGTAAATCTTAATGAAAATCTGTTCAACCATTTGGTTGATTACACAGCCATGTCCACTCACTTAAACTACCCACCAACCTTTAAAAAGAAAAAAAAAACTTGCTGTCTTTGCCCACTTCTTATTATGGGATCTTCATCATTATTTAGAAAATGCCCAATCTGTTTAGGTCAATGTGTATTTCTGTCTTTTTTTAACTAAAAAAAAAAATATTTATTTAATTTCTAATTTTTAATTTTTTATGTTGATACTTTTGTATAAGTATGTAAATAAATACACACACACACACACACACACACACACACACATACACATGCATATATTCACATTGATGCACACATGGATGGTAATCTGGTTATTTAGGTTTAATCCTAAAGTAGTTATATTCTATATCAGTAATCCTCGTAAAATGTGGTTGGGGTGAAAATACCTCTCATGTCCTTGATGGAAGGTCTTGATTCGCTTTAGTCCAGGAATTCACATGCTTTGTTTATTTAATTTTTAATGTTGATACTTTTGTATAAGTATGTATCTATGTATGTATGTATGTATATATATATATATATATATATATATCTTAGAAAGGAAGGAAAAACTCAACACCGTAATTCCATAATAAATTTATTTCAACCAAAATTGTGGCCTATATAAATCTAAGTTGATTTAATATAGCTCCCCAAAATTTTGTCTCATCAGATGGTAGATCAAGGTAATTTGAATTGCATAACTGAAAAATTTTACTTCTCAAAAAATAAAAAAAAATTAAAAAAATATTTTTTTCTTACAATGTTAAAAAGATTTTAAAATTTTTTTGAGAAGTAAAATTTTTCAGTTATGCAATTCAAATTACCTTGATCTACCATCTGATGAGACAAAATTTGGGGGAGCTATATTAAATCAACTTAGATTTATATAGGCCCCAATTTTGGTTGAAATAAATTTATTATGGAATTACGGTGTTGAGTTTTTCCTTCCTTTCTAAGATAAATATTGCTCTGTATATAATCTGAAAAGTTTATTATACATTGAGCTCTCTTTAGTGATTTAAAGATTCACTGTATTTATACATACTGGATCATACAATAATGATACAGTGTATCTTAGAAATCACATATAGAATCATCCCTTACTACCAAGTTTTGGATACCTCTCATCTCTCTCTCTATATATGTATATATACACAGTGATGCTGATAGCTTTTTAATTTAAAGCATCCTGGGACGCACATATTTGCTTTCAATGAGTCCTCGGGAAAATTTATGGGTCCCAACTAAAGTTTCTTAACAGATTGTAGGGTTTTTATTTATGATCTGGGGAAACAACTAAAGCTGTCTAACTCCTACCTTGTAACCTATCCTGTGTAATTCATTTCTAAGAAAATATTGAAATGTATTTAGAGTGGGACACATGAATACAGTTTTACTTGTAGTTAAATCTAGTTAGACCACTAATCAAATGATGTGCAAACAAAAAAGATAAAGTGTTCTTAGCCTCTTGAACTGTTTAGTTTTGATTCAAATATTATGGCTTTTTACATCTTGGCAAAATATGAATTAAATTATCTGGAAATAGTATAATAATGAATAATAATAATAATAATAAAATGAATAATAATAATAATAATAAAAGAATAATGAATAATAATAATAAAAAGAATAATGAATAATAATAAAAAAGATAATGAATAATAATAAAAAGATTAATAATAAAAAGAATAATGAACAGAATAATAATTGAGACCATCCAGACAATAGCATTGTTGAAATCAGCTGGAATACTCAGGAGAGTCCTGGAGATCTGAGGGGACTTGTTGTCACTTAAACTCCAGTGAAAGACCATCAGCTAATGCTGGTGTAAAAATCTAATTATAATAAGTATAATAGGAGGGTCTTAAATTGTTCAGCTATTGTTATTATGTATCTATAAAAATTTGATATATTTATGTGAACTTATAGCTAAACTTGTAGAAATTTTACAGGTATTTGAACCTTTAACCTGGTGATAAGTAGGCAAATAATACAGGGTGTCTCAAAAGTCATCTAGGCATCTAAAAATAAAATTTTCACAAAGTTAAAAATAAAGAACTTTTAAGCAGTAGAATTTTTCATAAAACAAGATTGATCATCTTTTTGCAAATATAGATTTTGAATAGATTATTAAATCATACAAAATTAACAAACAGAAATGGGATTTAATTTCTATATCACAAGGTGATTTTTTTTAGCAATTTATCCATTAGAAATTATCTGATGAAGAATTTTCTTCTGTTATTATTGGTTTAAGTTTCACTGTTGATCTTAGTCAAGCTTTTTATAATTCCATTCTTGTTATGGCTAATGATTTTATCCACTCATCAAATCTCTTTATACAAACTAGGGTAATTTATAAGGAAGTGCGTTCCAGTCTCCTGCCTCAAAAATTGCTACCCGGTGACTATCAAAATAACAACCCCAGCTCGTCGTAATTCTTGTTTATTTATCGTAATTTGTCGTAATTCTTGTTTAGATATGAAGATGGATATATAATTTGGAATAGACTGAGATAGATAGATAAACAAACAAAATAATATAGATAGATATGAATAAATGGAGATAGATATTTTCGACAAGTAAATGTATTTGGGGGGGCGGGTCGCATCTTTTTTTGTCGTAATTCTTGTTTATTTAAACTAAAAACAAGACATTAAACAAACATGAATAAAAAAAAAAATCTTAGTATTTATAGTAATATAGATAAATATGAACAAATTGAGATAGATAGATAGATATGAAGATGGATAGTTTTGAATAGACTGAGCTGGGTTTTAATTTTGATAGTCACCGGGTAGCAATTTTTGAGGCAGGAGACTGGGACGCACTTCCTCATAAATTACCCAAACTAGCAAAAAAAAAAAAAACACCCTCTAGGTGGTGTAAAATTTAATTTTTGAAAGAAATTGCCTGAAGGGGTGAGAGTTAAAAATTCAATGTTAGAGGGTTTGTACCATAAGTAAGTAAATGCATCAAATTTATTAAAGGAGTAAAAAACAAACAAAAAAACAAAACAAAACAAAAAAACAATTAGAAATGGTAACTTAGTTCTGCCCCCCCCCCCTCAAATAAAATGTTATGTGCATCTATTAATTAATAATTGAATAATTATTTTGAATATTTTACACATAAATTTTACACAAAATCTTAAATATCTATTTATTTGTAAATTTTTTTGTTGACCTCTTGTTACTGAAAAAAGGGCAAAAGTAAAAGATAATTTTGAAAACTGATTAACAGGATTATTTTTTATTCTATGTATTGATGATATTTATTTAATACAAATATCAATTCTATTTCTAAACTGTTCAATATGGATTTTAAGGTTTTTATATTAAATCTTCATCGATTATTTCATCTCTTTCTTAGTAATTTTATGAATAATGAAAAGTTTATTAGAATGATGGTAAAAAAAAAAAAAAATCTGAATGAATTTAGTTTTGATAAAGAAAACAAAATTAGAATTAATCTATCAGTATCAACAAAAGCTAATCAATTATCATTAATTTTGATAGGTATTTTTATAATTAAAAAGATCTAAGATAGAGAAAAAATTCTAGTAAAAATTAATTATAATAATCACTGACAGTGTCTCATCAACAAAAAAAAAAAAAAAAAAAAATATATATAATATATATATATATATATATATATATATATATATATATAATGTGTCTGTGTGTGTGCCAGACATGTTTAAAATGAATTTTGGAGTTAGCTTCAAACTTTTGTTCTTATATATATATGTGTGTGTGTATGTGTATGTGTAATATATAGTAGGTATGGAAGAGTATTTCATAAACTTATTTAGTTTATTATATTTGTGTCTTGTAAAAGTTACAAGTAATCTAAAGCCTATCTGTTAGTTTTTATCTGTTAGTTTTATAAAAGTTTATTCAAACAGTGCACTTTTTAAGAGTGGGAACAGTTTTGGTTTGTGCAGGAAAAAACATTTGATGAATTTATCCTATTGGAAGTACAAGAGCAATATACAATATCATCTATAGATAAGTACCCTCACTCCTAACACCTTTTTTTTTTTAATGAAAAGTGAATTTTCTTCTAAACCAAAGATACTAACATATTATTTCTAGTAGAACCTTGTACAATGAAAATGGACATTATTAGGTATTAATTATTGTCAAACTCTACAGAATTTAAACTCTGTAATAAAAAAAAAAAAAAAAAATAGAATTATATATAAATATATATATAATGCATGTGATTATTTTTGGGCTGCTGCATATATTTTTGGTTACAGAATTTTGCTTTTGTAGAGTTTGGTAATAGATAATACCTAATAATATCCATTTTGATTGCTTAGTGTTTCACTAGAAATGCTAAAATCTTGGTATCTTTGGTTTAGAAGAAAATTAATTTTGTATAAAAAAAATTAGTTGGGGGTGATACTATGTTTAGAATTTTTTTGTTGTATTAAAAAGAAATTTTTTG
>CM042138.1:82627363-82629863 GCA_023376005.1 Doryteuthis pealeii | reverse complement strand
TGCGGGAACAGGTGCTTCTAATGTGACTTGACTGCAAACCAGTAAAAGGTGAGATCCAAACTATCCATTGGGTAAGTTTAAAGGTACAAGGGTCATTCAATAAATAAAGAGAATTTTTTTTTGAAAGAAGCAAAATAAAACTTTTTTTTTTTTCAGTCTTTTTTTTCTTTAAATGTAAACTCTGCATTTTTTGGAATTGGTTCATAGCAAAAATTATTTTAATTCCGCAAAAAAATATTCGCTTTGAGGCTATTCAAAATGGCAGCAAATCCCAGTGCTCCTGGTTTGAACAAAGGTGTGTCATTAATTTTTTTAGTGGCTGAGAAGTGCAAACCATAAGAAATTGACAGAAGAATGTGTGTTGTGTATATGGAGAAGTGTTTCATTAAAAAGTTTACAAATCGGCTAAACATTGGTTTGCCACTACAAGGGTGAGACAAAAATTCAGTCCATGGATTGGAGACACACTAACTCACCTGTAAAAAAAAAAAAAAAAAAGAAAAAAAAGAGAATTTATGAGGAAGTGCGTCCCGGTCTCCTGCCTCAGAAATTGCTACCCGGTGACTATTAAAATAACGTCCCCAGCTATGTCGTCTCGGTGGTGTTACTTGAAAGAAAACAACCAACTTAGGGCGTTAAATGTATTTTAGAAGGGGGGGGGTTCCATTTTTTTGTCGTAATTATTTATCGTAATTTCTTTAGAAATTTATTTATAGAAATTTGTCGTAATTCTTGTTTATTTATAAAAATTTGTCGTAATTCTTGTTTAGATATGAAGATGGATATCTATCTATCTATCTTTCTACCTCAATTTGTTCATTTTTACTTTGTTTATATATATATATCAACCCATCTCCATTTGTTCATATCAAAAAAGAGAAGCCCCCCCCTCTAAAATACATTTAACATCCTAAGTTGGTTGTTTTCTTTCAAGTAACACCGCCGAGACGACATAGTTGGGGACGTTATTTTAATAGTCACCGGGTAGCAATTTCTGAGGCAGGAGATCGGGACGCACTTCCTCATAAATTACCCCCAAAAAAAGGTCTGAGCACAGAAAAGAAGGTCATGCTGACAGTCTTGTGGGACATGAAAGGACCATTATTATTTATTTTCTTGAAAAAGGTCCAACTATAAACAGTGCTTTCTATGGCCAACTCGTTAGCCAAGATTCACTTTATTTATTGAATGACACTTGTCTTATTTGGATGTTTGTGATGCCATCGCTCTTGTAGCCTAGATGGAAAACCCAGACTTCCTCAAGACAGAAGGTGATGTGAGTTTGAATCTTACTGAGCGCATATTCGTTATTCTTGTTTCTGATGTGGACTGTTGTATAAATAATAACCTGAGTGAGTTACGATAAAAAGCAGCTGAAATTATGATGAAGAAAAATTAATAATCGAAACATTGATTTATATTCTTGTAGGTATTTACCCAAACCATTCAATATGGGTAGGATGTAACACATGGTTGCAAGTATGGGGCATCCAGTGAGGATCAAACTCGCTTTTCAGTAGTAATATATCTGTGAGACTAGCTTGCTAACCATTACACTATGCCTTGTTTTATATTCTTGTATCTATGAACATACAAAGAGTTTTTGTTTTCTATGTATGTCTTCATATAGTAAATGTGACTGTTGGAATATCTCTAGGATTTCTAGTTTTTGGGTATCCTGAGTATGATGTTAAACTGCATCCACTGATAAAGTTCCAGTTCTGAAACTCTGGAGAGTGTAGAGCCACTCCTTTCTTGCTATTATTCCCAGGTCCACTCTGATCTGGAATGGTAGTACATGTTAGGATACCATCTATAGGTTAAATAGATGCATTTGAAAAGGATTCGTATTAAATACGAACACTTCAAACCATATAAAATGTGTACAAACAAATGATTATTATTAAATCTATATATAATTTAGATTCGTTTTCTGTCTGTAAGTGAAGCTACGTTTTAGTCTGTTAAAAGGTCGAAATCCTGGTCACGGCACCATTTGTAAACCTCTCTTGGGCCGAGAGCACCTGTTGGCACCTGCTGCTGCGCACCTTTCTGCATTTCCTGCAACTTCTAGTTTTTCCAGCTTTACTGGCCATGACCGTCTCGTGATCGTCTGCTTATTTGACACTTACTTAGGACCTCCACTTGTGTACGTAATGCTGCCCCAGGGCTCATCCAGGGGGTTTACAATCAATTATCAAAGAACGAATAAGAGAGGAACAAACAAACAAAGTCAAATCAGGTGAACATTCAAATGGCAGAGAGGCGGTATATAGTTCTTGCATTCATTCTCTATCGCTATCCCAACTTCTCACATGTTTGTCGAGAGGGGGGCACCCCCTGTTCCTTTGGGGACCTCTGCTAACGCTGGCCTCTTCTTCACTAGTCTCAAAGAGGTCTCTTCCTTTCGCTGACCAAGAGCTCACTGATCTCCCCGGGGTCCAGAAAACTAACTGCCTAAACTTTCAAAAATCTCACAGAATCCCTCAGATCTCATCTC
>CM042138.1:82577363-82622363 GCA_023376005.1 Doryteuthis pealeii | reverse complement strand
AGAGAGACAGACACCGAATCTCCATTATAATAAGATGTTTTTTTGTGCTAATATATTGAACTATATATATAATAAGGATTGCAAACTTTAGTTCGTCTGCACAAATGTTTATAATTTGTAAAAACTTATCTGAGTCCTGAGATAGGGTATTATCGGAATCCTTGCTACAGCCTTCTGATAGTTCGGATATGACAGACGTTCTGTTTGATGTCCGACTCCGATGCTGGTTGTTGAGGATTAGGAGTGACCCTTATTTAGGTCTGTTCCCTGTGAAAGCTGGATCAGAAGAGGGCGAGTTTGCTTATTCGGCTTTGCCGCCAAAGTATGCTGGCTCGTGATTGGTTGGTTCGAAACAGAGGCTCGTAGACAAGGATGATAACCCCCATACCCCAGAATTCTCAATACTATATCCGGTTTAGGTTTGCACATGTCCGCTTTTCATTACGAGTTTAAATTTAACGACAGTTTCCTCAACCATGCTTACTCCCTCTGCTTAAAGATAAACTCGGTAACAAAAAATATACTTTCTCCCACTAACGGCAGTTTCATCAATCATGCTTACCCTCCCTGTTTCTTTTTTTTCAATTTCAATGACACAGGGTTTTGAGAAAAGAAAAAGGTGTTTTGTAGTTAAATTTAATATTTTGCAATAAAATTATTAATATTAATAAAATTATGATATCATTAATATCAATTAATAATCTATATTTCATGATACAGTGAAAAAATTCCATTCTGTTTTGATTATCATCTATCGTAAAACAAAACAAACATTTTTTTCCTTTCACGCCCCCTCCCCAAAGAAAAACCTTAAATATTTGAATTAATTTGAATTTAACTGTTAGAAACCACCAAGACGAAGCTCAGTGTGTATGAATTGTGTGTCTTGTCTATACTCCTGTCTATACTCCTGTATCCAGCGATTTCGAATATCTTCTGGTTTGGAAAGCAGCAGAGAGCCATCGTTTGAGCGAGGTGGGGTGATAGAGGATGACCTCGAGCCATGGATTTCGGGTAGAAAACTATAGAAGGATTTGAGGTCCCGAGAATCAGCAGCCTGTTGGATTTCAGCTGATTTGTCCTTCCACCATTGATCTTGCATTTACCTCAAACGTCTCTGAACCTGGACTTTTACTTTTGAGCTTTAATTAAGCAAAGGATCAATAATTTTGAATCTCTGAATCCAAATAATGTTTGGTTGAGCTTAAAATCAAAGCTTTATAATGCTTCACTTGACGTGCTGGGACACATAGACAAAAAACACCAAGATTGGTTTGATGACACCAGCATAAAAAAAGTTACTTGAGCAAAAACAACTTCTCGGCAACAGATCGATTCTGAACAACATCTCTATCTCTGAACGATCTGCAGCCCATATATATATATATATATACATATATATATATATATATATATATAATCAAAAATTAAATATTATGGATTTAATATCCCGTAACTACAGTTTCATGCGTACTTTCAATCATCAAATGGTCAGAATGTTAAGATAAAGAAAAAAAAAAAGACAAAAAACAAAACAAAACAAAAACAAATAAACAAATAAACAAATAAACAAAAAACAAACGGTGGCTGTTTAACGTTTATATAACGTGAAGCGTGTTCACATGAAGTCTCCTGATTGCAAGTACGCATGAAACTAGTTAAATCCATAATATTTAATCTTTTATTTTAAAACTGCTCTGCTATTTTAGCATTGAGCACCTTTATATGCTAATACTTTTCACTTTCATTCTCCATTATATATATATATATATATATATATATATATCAATAAAGGAAGGAAGAACTCAACACCGTAATTCCATAATAAATTTATTTCGACCAAATTTGGGGCCTATATAAATCTAAGTTGATTTAAATTAGCTCCCCAAAATTCCGTCTCATCAGATGGGTCTCAATTCACTTATGGACTTGCACATTACAAAAAAAAAAAAAAAGCCGAATTTAAAAAAATTAAAAAAAGAAATTTTTAACAGGGAATTACGGTGTTGAGTTCTTCCTTCCTTTATTGATAAATATTGCTCTAATCTAAAAAGTTTATTATACATTGAGCTCTCTTCAGTGTTTTAAAGATTCGCTGTATTTGTACATACTGGATCATCAATATTAATACAGTGTATCTTAGAAATCACATATAGAATCATCCCTTACTACCAAGTTTTGGATAAATCTCATATATATATATATATATATATATATATATATATATATATATATTATATATATATATATATTATACTAAAGCTGAGCGAATCCACTTTTGGTACCCTAAGCCTTTTTTCTGTTTAGTTTAATGGCACAAAACACATCACAAAGTATTCCTTAGATTTAGGATCAAATTATGTTTGGAAAAAATCCATTTTATTTGGTTCTAATTTGTCGTAATTTGTAATTAAGTCAAAACTGACCTGACTCTCTCTTAAATTGCTGTCTGTCTTTTTTCCTCCTCCCTAATATGTTACTTCTATCTAGGAAGTTGAGAGAGAGAGAGAGAGAGAGAGAGAGAGAGAGAGAGAGAGAGAGAGAGAGAGAGAGAGAGAGAGAGAGAGAGGCTTTTCAGCAGCCAAAACCAGCAGCCAGAGAAATCTACCTTCCACACCTCCGACCTCCGATCTTCTTTCTCTCTTTACGGTCACAGAGAAGACTAATATTTTGTTTTGTTTTATCAATTCTCCGGTAGTTTTTATTTAAAAAAAATTAATTTGCTTTGCAAAATAACTTTCTTCCTGATCAGTTTAAAGTTTGTTTTGATAGTTTTTTTTTTACTAAACTTTCAATTTACAAAACATAGAATAATTGTTTAATTTCTAAAATAAAAAATAAAAAAAAATAAAAAAATGTAAATAAGATTCCTACACAATGTGTCTTAAAATTGTTTTCTTGGTTGTAAAAAAACAACAACAACAAACAAACTAAAATTGAATATCATCTTTTAAAATAGATTTTTTAAAATTACTTTAATTATTAATTTTCAAAATTTATAGGGTCAAAGAGGTAAGCACATCAAATAATTGTTAGTAAAAATGTAAGAAGATGCTATTAAGCTTGTTTCGATAAAATATAAAAATCTACTTGCTAGGCACTGTCAAAGTTGCCACAAAATTCTTATTTCACATAATAAATTTACCCCCCTCCCCGATTGAATGAAATTTACTAAAAATCAGTGAATTATCCGGTTTTAATGAAATTTTCAGTGCTGATTTATCAATGAATGAATTTTATAATGCATCAGTTATTTTATTTCAAAACTTTTTGATTTTTTTCAGGTCACTTAACTTTGACCCCACTTATTTTTGGGGTGCAAAATGTCGGTGGGGTTAAATAAAATTGAAACTAATTCCAATATAAATAAAAAGACCAAAAACCGAAGGTGTGAATAGAAGAAAAAAAAGGGTAGCTTTCCTGATAGAAAATAAGTACCGAAAATCAAAAAATAAATTTAAAATAAAAACTAAAAAATAATTTTAGAGATCTTTTTTTTTTTTTTTACTCTTTTCGACAATTATTCATTAAAATCAGATAATTCCCAGATATTTGGTAATTTTTTCAATGGTGGGGGAGGGGTAAGTTTATTTTGTAAAATACGGATTTTACGTCATCTTTGGTGTCCATGTTTACGATATATTTGAGTAAAATTGACCGAAAAATAGTTTAAAATGTATTAAAAATAAATTATATATGGGTATATTGCTTTTTTAAAAACTTTTTTTTATTTTTAATTTTTAATTTTTTTTACTGATGCTCATTATGTTACTACTTTTCGACTTGGACAAAAATTTGACCTTAAATAATCGATTTAATTAATTTTAATTCGTTTTTAAAATGAAAAGCAGATGACATTTTGGCAGTGCCATATTTTAATATAATATATAGAGAGATGTGCCTTATTTTAATATAATATATAGAGATGTGGTATATATATATATATATATATATATATATATATATATATATATATAACGATATATATATATATATATATATATATATATATATATATATATATATATATATATATATAACGATATTTATAATATAAAAGATATAAAAAGATATTGGTAATATCTAATTAGTAAATTTCTTATGTTCATTTATATTTTATGACAATTAGCATTTGTAAGAATTTGTTTGTTGTAAGTTTCTAATTAAAAAAAAAGGTAAATCTTTTATTTAAAAAGAAGCGGATTATGTTGGTTTGGTGGATTTTATAGTTTGTCAACCCCTGTTGGGTTATTTTATGCTGAAGATGTTTTTGGTTTTTTCATTTTTGTTGTTGTGAATTCAATTTAAAAAAAAAATCTCAATCTTTTTAAAACACACATTAAAAAAAATCTAATTAACCCATATATGGGACCCTAACATATACTACCACTCCAGATCAGAGTGGATATGGGAGTAATGGCAATGAAGGGGTACTCCGCACTCCCCAGAGCTCCACAACTGGAAATTCACTACTAGATGCAGTTTTACGTCATACACAGGGCATTAAGACAACCCAGTCACCGCCTTCTAGCACA
The DNA here is from genome assembly GCA_023376005.1 of Doryteuthis pealeii. Taxonomy (NCBI): domain Eukaryota; kingdom Metazoa; phylum Mollusca; class Cephalopoda; order Myopsida; family Loliginidae; genus Doryteuthis; species Doryteuthis pealeii. The sequence goes on along the minus strand of CM042138.1, from coordinate 82,617,828 downwards.
TATATGATTATGGAGGCGCCTAGTGAAATGGTTACCGTCACGGGAAATGGATGCGGTGAGACAAGTTCAAATCCTGGACGAGGTTGTTTGCATTTCATATAGCGCTAATACATCCGGGAAAGGTATGAATCCAACTCCGTTATTTAGGATTTTATTCTTTCAACGTTTTAAAACAGTTCGTGTAAATATGATGATATTATGAATAAGAACAATGTTTCTATCTTTTTATTCGGCTAAGACTTTTATCCTGAAAATATTGCTTCGTTTATCATAGTGGAGGATATTAAAAAAATAGTTATATTGTATGAATGATCAAAAACAATAAGAATTAATGTTTTCCTTGTTATAAAATTTAAGGGTAGGCAGTGCCATCTACTTCTTTTTGTTTTTAAAGGATCATTTTTATAACAATAGTAAAAGCTGTCAACATTTGCATTTGGACTTTCTATTATCATATAGGTATTCACTTGGACTTTAACAAAACACCCGAAAAAAAAAAAAAAACTAGATGGAAACTACACAAGGCTGCTGCGTACTTTTTGAAAAAATCCTAAAGTCAGCACCCAACAAAACAGCAGCTACATGGCCACTTCCTTCCTATCTCACAAATTATTCAAATACGATGAGCTGGACATGCTAGGAACTACTGGAGAAGTTAGAATGAATTTATAAGCAACATTCTCAAATGGACTAATACACATGGACACACCAGTTGTCATTTTTCTATTCTTTTATTTGGCTAAAATGTTAGTAAATTCACCCCCGCCCCGTGGAACCCTATGCTTTTATTCACCTTGCCAAAATTTTACCCCCCAGGTCTATATGGACCATTTTGAGAAATTCTGGCCCAAGGAATCCTAACCCTCGATTTATTTAAGAAAAAAAAAAATTCATCAATTAGTAAAATTATTCCACGCAAAATAAAATAAAATTGATTGATTGATTTTAATGGTAAGTCAACCCATCTAGGGTTATTTTATGCCTAGAGGTTGGGGAATCATGTTCATTGTACGTTCATATTTACATTTTTTGTAAAGTTGTTTCAAAGATTTTTTTTCCTGCGGTCATGTCGAATATGAATAATATTTAAACTGATCTATTTGATCATAAATGTGATCAAGATACTATCATTTCGGGACAGTGGACCAGGGAGTAGTGGCAATGAAGGTGTATTCTACAGTGCCAAGATCTTCAAAACTGGAGCCTTTTTTTATGGCTGAGACACCGGGGAACATAAATTCTGTATTTGTTGACTGGTCATTTCACGAACTGAGGAAAATATGAACTTGAAACCTAAAAAATTTCGGCACTCTTGAACTTTCTCGATCGTAGGAACGGTGTTCAGTAAATTCTTATACCTTCAAAACATAAGACCATTAAGCGATAAATGGGCTTGAAAAATGCTTTATTGTAAATCAACTATATCATCAAGAATTTGATTGAAAGTGTTACTTTCTTTGTTGTTCTCTCGCCATAAGAATTCATAAACATATGAATCTAACATATCTGCTTGAATGAATTAACCCTAACCTTAACACTAACAAATGTACGACGGAGTGTTCTGAAATTTTTCTACTTACATTAACAAAATCAAAATCAAAATCTTAATGATATTGTTGGCTCACTGTAAAGCATTGTTCAAACCTATCTATCGCTTAATGGTCTTATTTTTTTAAGGTATAAGAATTTACTGAACACCGCTCCAACGGTCGAGAAAGTCCAAGAGTGTCAAAATTTCAGGAATTGAGGAAAATGTGTGGACTCTCTTTGGGCCGTCCCCCAGGTAGCACCTACTTCCCCGTATAAAAGGGAATGGGCTGGATTTATTGTCCGGTGCCCGAGGCGCTCCCAAACGGGAATGTCAACGGTATCCACACATTTTTTGCACTAGTCCTTTTTGCATGAGCTTCGGTTAGTGCGTGGCTTCTTACGTTAAAAAAACTTCGACGATTCGACGAATAGACAGGACAAACACACACACACGTGTATGTGTGTTAAGCTTATGTAAACATGGTCGACGGTGCTTGGTAACAATTTTTATCCCTGAAGAATGCATGGGCAAGAAACTAACAGTTACCAAGTGCTGTTGACTTTATATCTACGCTATCCTTAGATATATATATATATATGCTCTATCACTGATACTGAATCGAACTCATTCATTTTTTCTTGTGAGAATTGATAATCTAAAAAACGATCGATGAGAAAAACAAAAAAGAAAAGACTTTACTTTAAGTTACATTATACAATAGACTAAACTAAAAATACCACTTATAACATCGATTAATTAGAATATGTTCAAGAAACTTTCCCTTAACTTTGGCCTATCAAGGAGAGTTAGATAGATAGATAGATAGAGAGAGAGAGAGAGAGAGAGAGAGAGAGAGAGAGAGAGAGAGAGAGGGGGGGAGAGAAGAAAGGAAAAGAAAAGAATACATAGTGATTAAGAGTTTGTTTTGGTGATGGCAATACTTGAAGAAGACACGACGCTGACGAAAAGAAAGAAAAAAATGAATAAGCAAAAATGAACTTCTAATTTGATTCCTTCGTCGGAAATTAATAACATTTTTTAAAAATCAGCCTTTATTGAAAATAAATTAAAGAAGTTGTGAGTAGGAACATTTCAGAGGTAAAAAAAAAAAAAAAGTGGTAAAGATCACGAGGCTATAGATAATAGCTGGCCTTCAATAATGCCGGCTACTTCCGGTTGCTGTCTCATGTCGTTCCATGTCTTTTGTGTTGTCCTTTTCAGAATTTAACTTTCTACTTTTTTTTTTTTCGTTTGGCCACCGCCCAAAATTTATTTTCTTATCAAGAATAGGGATATATTTTCGTCTTGCTAAGCCGTCATGTTTCATTAGAGGAAAACTCACCGAAGCGAGTCTGAAAATATAAGATCTTTTTCGGCAGATGGGATCTTAGGTTGAGTATGTTCAGCTCATTTAGTGTATAAAAGAGAAAAAATATATACCTCACAGGTTTTTGTCCCCCTAACCCCCTCTCCCTCTAACTCCCTCTCGCCTCTCTTCCCCTCTCTCTCTCACACACACATAGCCTCTCTCGTCATTTTTTACGACATAAGGGGCCCAAGATTCTTATTCACAACAGGTCAAGCAAATAAATCAAATATAAAAAAAAATTAACAAAATTATGTTTAGCAGAAAAGAAAAAAGAAAAAATATTCCCCACGGGGTTTTCTCTCTTTTTCTCTCTCTTTCCCTCTCTCTTTCTCTCTCCCATTCTCTTTCTATCCCTCTCTCTACCCTTCTCTCTCGTTTTCTCTTTCCATCTCTCTTTATTTCCCTCACTATTTTTCTTTTTCTTTCTTTTTCTTTTTCTCTCTCGCCCCCTCACCCTCTACTCATCTCTCTCTCTCTCGCCCCCTCACCCTCTACTCATCTCTCTCTCTCTCTCTCTCTCTCTCTCTCTCTCTCTCTCTCTCTCTCTGTCCCCATCCATTTTACGACATTATGGGCCAATGACTTTCATTCACAACAGATGAAATGAAATAAGTAATTATAAAAAATTGAACAAATTTTATTAAGCTGCCCCCACTCCACCCCAAAATAATAACAACAACAACAGCAACATCATACCGTGTATAATAAATAGAATACGCGTTCTTATCTGTCCGAAACACCGGCATTTTAAACCGTTGAACATGTACATTAGGTACCACCAAAATACGTCATGTGATCAGTTTAGGCCATATTGAAGAAAGAAACGTAAATGTTTTTAAACTTTTTGCTTTTGAATCTCGCAAAAAAGAAATAACGAACATAAAGAGTTGTTACAAAGAAAAACTGTTAATTCAATGATCAAATTATCCGACCCAGGAAAAATTACTCATCGTTATCGTGAAAAATAAGTAAAACAATCCGTTTATTTACAACATGGTCAGTTTCTTTATTGATATTTGTTTTAGCATTATTCTGTATTCATGATTCTTTTATTAAAAAGCTCTCGCATTGAGACTTGTAAAAATCTTCTGATATAATTTTTCAGACTCTTATCTTTATAGAAAAAAAGTAAAAATCGTTTTTTCGGTTTATTTTTTTAATATTTCATAAGATAAAATAGAGGGGGGCTGGACCTCGTAAAAATATTTCCCCTAATATATTTTAGAAAAAAACTATTTCAGACATATTTTCATCAAAAGGTAAACAACTCTGGAAATTTTCGTGAAAATAGGACCATTAATTGATTTTTCATAGAATTTTTAAAAGAGCCTCTAGTCATAACTTGTTTTTGGCTACGTTAAATTTCAATTGATTTAACGGTGCAAAAATGTAAACATTGTTTTTTGTTTATAATTTTCATTATTTCCGTGAGCTGAAAATTAAAAAAAAATCATTAGGAGTTTGTTTAATGTTTCTTCTTTCGAATAGACAAAAAATTTCAAGATAATATTAACATCCATGCAAGTTTCATTGTGTTAAATATATAGGGGGGGGGAGGGAATTTCACAGGGAAAATTGGTGGTACCTAATGTACATTCCCTTTCTAGTAGGACCCCCCAAAAAACAAACAAAAAAACACAACCAACCCCAAAAAAAAAAAAACGAACTCCCCCACCCGAATAAAACAAACAACAACAAACAAACCAAGAAACAAAACCAAACAAAACAATTTCCCCCCCAACTATGGGTAAATAGCAGGGGAGATTGGGCTCTTTAACCATGGCTAGGTAACCAGTCTTGGAGAAGGAAAAATCAAATTCAAACCTGTTAAACTCCGCTTAAGTAATTGACTAAGTAACACAAAGTTGATAACAACTTTCTGTCTAACACCAACTGTGGAAGGAAATTATGATCTTATGGTGAACCTAATGCAAAACAACGGACACAATAACAACTATTAATAGAACATAAGGTAGGTGGGTTTTCTTCCTTGGTTGACGGGCCTCGTTTCAAAACAACCAATCACAGGCCCGCAAACTTTAGGGGCAAAATTGAAGATAAGATTTCTTCCTTTTTGGTACCAGCATCTCCAGAAGTCGGACGGGAAAAAGGGCAGAAAAAGAGACAGAGAGCCATTGTAAGTGCGATAACTTTCTAACACTGACAAGGGCTTCAGTTAAGTGGAATTGTATTGTTATCTATTATTATACTAAAGCTGAGTAAATCGACTTTTATCCCCTAAAGGCTTTTTTACTGTTTAGTTTAATTACACGAAATTTATACTAGATTATTCCTTAGTTTTAGGATTGAATTATGTTTGAAAAAAATCCCATGTTGATTGGTTCTAATTAGTCGTAATTTGCAATTGAGTCAAAAACTGACCAATCTCTATCTTAAGATTCTGTCTATCACTCTTTTCCTCTCTATGTCTCTCTTGATGACACCCTCGTTAAATGTGTTAATTTATTTAGAGAGTAAAAGGGAGAGTGATTAAGAGAGACATAATTCGATTTCTGTGTTAAGATTTACACCAGCAGCGAAGAGCCCGCATGTAATGAAATTCCCTGATCCATTTCAATTTAAATTAGGTCAACCTAAAATGGCGAAAAATCTGTGTTTTTTCAATACAATTTTGAAAAAACAAACAAACCAAAATTCAGGGAAATATCCGATTTTATTGAAATTTCAGTGTTGATTTATCAATTAATGACTTTTGTAATGCATCAGTTATTTTATTTTAAAACTTTCCAATTTTTTCAGGTCACTTAACTTTGACCCCTCCCTCCCATTGTTTTTGGGGCGCAAAACATCGGTGTGGTATATATGTGATTGATACTAATTTCTGCATAAATAAAAAGACAAAAGACCGAAGATCTGAATAAAAGAATTAAAAAAAAAAAAAAAAGAATCTGCTCGGATAGTAAATAAGTACCGAAAATCGGAAAATAAAATGAAAATAAAAACTAAAAAAATAATTTTTGGAATTTTTTTTACTCATTTCGATAATTATTTAATTGGCTATTATTCTATAAATGAAAAAAAAAAAAAAAAAAAATAAAAACAACAAAAAATAAAAACAAAAAAAAACATCAATATTTCTTCCGTATAAATTTTCAATACGGTTTTCAACCAAAAAAATATGGGTGATTGATAAAGTAGTTATTAACATTTTTTTTTTAGAATCTAATAATATGACATTTTAAATTTAAAATTTTGCTGCTCATATTTTAAATGAATTCTATATATTAATTTATCATAGCAGAAATACTTAAAGTTTTGAAATGAAATAACTGATGCATTATAAAATTCATTAATTGATAAATCAATATTGAAAATTTCATTAGAATCGGATAATTCCCTGATTTTTGGTAAATTATATCGCGAATGTTACAATTAATTTTGTAAACAAACCATTTTTAAACAGCGTCTCAGGTCGAACGCAATTGAAATTGACCGAAAAAAATCATTTTAAATGTATCAAAAATAAATTACATGTAATATTATTTTGCCTTTTCTTTTTATTATTGATGCTCATTATATTACTACTTTTCGACTTAGATAAACATTTGACCTTAAATAATCGATTTAATTAATTTTAATTCGTTTTTAAAATTCGTAACAGCCGAATTTTTGGGTAACCCTAGGCCAACCGTTTTTTAGAAATTATACCAAATGATTTTTAACTCTCCGACTGTGTGTTTTTTTAAAAACTCTCCAGTCGTATTAAAAAAACCTCTCCGGCCGTATGTTTAAAAAAAAATATTTTGTTAAATTTAATTCACTTTGCAAACTCTCTTTTCTAGGCACTGTCAAAGTTGCCGAAAAATCTGTGCTTTACAAAACAAATCCCCACCCCAGATTGAAAAAAAAATACCAAAAGTCAGGGAATTATCCAATTTAATGAAATTTTCAGTGTTGATTTATTAATGAATGAATTTTATGATGCATCAGTTATTTTATTTCAAAACTTTCTGATTTTTATCAGGTCACTTAACTTTGACATCCCCCCTTATTTTTAGGGCACAAAATATCGGTGGGGTTATATACTTTTGAAACTAATTACAGTATAAATAAAAAGACAAAAGACCGAAGTTGTGAATGGAGGAAAAAAAAAAAATAGATATCATGATAGAAAATAAGTGCCGAAAATCGGAAAATAAATCTAAAATAAAAACTAAAAAGATAATTTTTGGAGAATGTTTTTTACTCTTTTCGATAATTATTTTATTGGCTATTATCTTATAAAAGAAGAAATTATACATCGATATTTTTTCTGTTTAAAGAGGGGCTAAATTTTCAATAGAGTTTTTCTACAAAAAAAATAAGATAACGATAATAAACTAAAGTAGTTATTAAATAAAATATGTTTTTAGAATCTTAAAATATGAAATTTGAAACTTTAAATTAGACGCTTCATATTTTAAAAGAATTTTATATATCAATTTACCATAGCAGAAATACCTAATTAAATCAGAGAGTTTTGAAATAGAATAAAATTCATTCATTGATTAATCAACACTGAAAATTTCATTAAAGTCGGATACTTCCTTGATTTTAGGCAATTTATAATTATAAAGGAGAGGTGCAGGAATTAAATTCATTTTATAAAAAATACGGATTTTATGTCATTTTTGGCGTCATGTTTACGATATATTTGGGCAAAATTGCCTGAAAAAATAGTTTAAAATGTATTAAAAATAATTACATGTACAATATTATTTCGCTTTTTTCTTCTTTTTTTTCTTTTAAAAAATTTTTTTACTGATGCTCATACTTTTCGACTTAGACAAAAATTTGACCTTAAATAGTCAATTTAATTAATTTTTATTCGTTTTTAAAATGAATAGCAGACGACATTTTGGCAGACCATACTCTTTTCACTAATCCCAATTATCTAGCGAGAGTTTAATGGGTGACCCAACGGGTCACATTTTGTCTAGTATTTACATAATTATCATTCCCGTTACAAGTATTTCAAACATAATTTCTTGTTTGTGTATCTATTAATAGAAGTTATTTGAAATTCCATGTGTTCATGTGTTTTCCGTTTTTAGTTTCTGTCTGTTCAATAGTCGCGGCGTGAATCAGCCCCCACCCCCAAGAAAAATCACAGAAAGTAATTTAATTCTTGGATTGATCTAGAACATTTCAACAACCCCCTTGTAGTTATACAGGTTGGGGATTACATATTTTACCAATGCACCGGTACACTGCCAGAAAGGAGGAAAATTGATTGGTTGATTTTAACGGCAGGTTAATCTGTCTAGGCTTATTTTATGCCAAGAGATAAGAGAATCGCGTTCATTGTACATTCATAATTACATTTTTTGTTGTTTCTTAATAGTCTTTTGAACACGGTCATATAGAATACGAATAATTTTAAACAGCCCCCCCCCCCTATAGGTGTGGGGGGGGGGTTAACAGGTACTACCACTCCAGTTCAGACTGGACCTGCAAGTAATGTAAATGAAGGGCTACTCTACATTTTCCAGATATCCAGAACTGTAGTATCAGATGCAGTTTAATTAATTGTATGGTTTCAAGCATTCTTATCTAATACCAATAACCATATGGTTCCAAGTAATTATTTCTATTAAATAATAGTTATTTATTTACACACAGTTATATGGTTTCAAGTAATTAATAGTAATCCTTAGTAAATAATTATAGCTTCAAGTAACTATTCTTAAGACAAATAATCTAGTTATATGGAATCAAGTATTCCTTTGAATACGAATAATTTTTAAACATCTATTTGATCCAAAGATGAAACTCTAACAGATATTACCACTTCGGTTAATTTTGACTTCATCGACGTATTCTACAAAATAAATTTAACCACCAAATTAAAAAAAAAAATTCCCAAAATCAGGGAAATATCTGATTTTAATGAAATTTTCAGTGTTGATTTATCAATTAATGACTTTTTTAACGCATTAGTTATTTTATTTCAAAATACTTTCGAAACTAATTACAGTATAAATAAAAGACAAAAGACCGAAGGTGTAAATAGAAGAAAAACATTTTTTAAGGGAGAGACTCTCGTAAAAAAACAAGGACCGAAAACCTGAAAATTAAATGTAAGAAAAAAACTAAGAAAAAAACCCTAACTTTTTAGAGATTTTTTTTATTACTCTGTTGTTTTTGTATTAGGGGTGATAGTACCTGTTAGGGTCCTAACTATGGGTTGAAGAGACAAAAAATAAGAATCAATAAAACAAAACGTCTTCGGCATAAAATAACCCAAAGATTGACATGCCGTAAAATCCAACCAACCAACCAACCAACCAACCAACCAGCCTGTTCTTGGCGGAGGGGCTGGGTAAATAAATAACTTTTGTTTTAGCCGTCAACCAGTTGTGTCATTTCTGCAAAAGGCACCAGGAGAGACTGCAGTTGAGACAGGACCGAACCGAGTCACCAGATGGTCTTTCCCCCCTATGGGATCTATTTTTTTGTCTTCTTTAGCTTTTAATTGTTAGCAATTCCTTTTATGTATAAAATCAAACCAAGTTATAATTCGTAAAAGATAAACAGCTGTGGGCAGTGCACCTCCCGATTTGGACTTTATGACCAGTCGGGTCTGTCGCGAACCGACTTTTAGCGCGAATCCCGAAAGTGAACATCCGCCTGGGCTTGCAATTCAACCGTATCACGTGACAACAAAGCGGGGGGTCTTCATCACGTGATGTCGTTTTGGGAATCCCACCTGCAATTCTCAATCTGTGTGTGGAGAGAGAGAGAGAGAGAGAGAGAGAGAGAGAGAGAGAGAGAGAGAGAGAGAGAGAGAGAGAGAGAGAGACCGTGTTTAATACTTAATAGGAACGTTGTAGATTTTAATAGGAACAGACTGACCACAAAATAGATATATATATATAAATAAATAAATAGATAAAAAAGAAAAGAAAAAAAAGAAAAAGAAAAAAAGGAAGAAATTGACAAAATCCACAAGTGTTAAAACTCCAAATAAATTTCGCCCTGTCGGTGGGGCTTAAAATACGCTGACTGTACCGCCTACAGAGGGGTAAGCACCCCCCCCTAAATAAGCGATGTCCAGAGTTTGACACTAAACTGCATCTGATGGTGAGGCTCCAGTTCCGTAGATATGGGCGATGTGGAGTACCCATTCAAATTCATTGCTCACATTTGTATTATGTAGGAATACTTTATATAATGTAACTAAATTATTTTTGTATTATTTTGTTTTGTTGTTAAGGTGGCACTAAATAACAAATCTGGTTTCTTTTGTAAGATTTAAACTATAATTTTTAAATAAATGTAATGTGATAGACAAAGAAGAAAAATAGATTATTTCCAATAACCCCAAAATAAACAAAGGGGAACCACTCTTGACTGATAAATTATTTATTTATTTTCCCATTAAACTAACTCTAACCCTAACCCTAACCCAGTCTTCTTTTTTCCTAGTAGATCAATAAATAAATAGATAATTCATCAGTCAAGAGTGGTTCCACTTTGTTTATGTTGGAGTTATAGGAAATAACTGAAAGAGTGTTCTATTTATGTAAAGCATTTGAGAATATTATCACCGGTTTCATAATTAATTCTATTAATAGTTGGTTGTCTAAATTTTATGTATAAAGATTCCAGATTTTTTTTTATCTTTTCATATTATTGTTTACATGAAGTATTTTTGTATTATTAACTAAAATATTTCTATATGTTATTGTAGAGCATGTTAGGTTTTTTGTTGTTGATATTTCACATTTTTTGGCATATGGACTAAGAATCTGATAAATATAAAGTTAGTAATCTTATTATAATGGAGATTGTGTGTTTTTCTGTCTGTAACCGAAACTATACTACTACTCAAGTCACAATTCCCTTAATTATTTACGTCAAATTCTCCATGATTTCATTCTTTTAAACCTTCAGTTATTAATAAAAATTGTTTTACATTATTAATACTGTTGATCATATCTACGTACTAATAACATGCAATTGTATTTATATATACAACAAAATAGCGGTTTACAGTTTGAACGAGAAGGCTAATTTGCATATTGATATTTAAAATTTTATTTTAATAAATATGTGCTTGGTATTATTGATTTCTAATTGTTTGGTTTTATCTTAAGAAATATAAACAAAAATCTCGTGGATAAATCTTAAAGGAAATTTATTTACAAGAAGAAATAACTGTAATATTATCCTTTACTTCCTATTTTAACTAAATAGTTAAATTAGGAAAATTTACCAATGAAAGAGGGGAGTAATGGAAAATGATGGAATAGTTAGTTTCAAAGTTGTTCTATTTTTCGATTATACCCCCTCTGTTGCAGATCTTTTTATCTGCATTCTTAGTCAGTTTCATTAGCCTTTCTAATTTAATATGATATTTTATTATATCAAAACTTAAATACTTGCACCCGGAGGGTGCATATATTTGCTAGTTATTATAATTATCTTCTTGATAATTATTATAATTATCTTCTTGATAATTTTACTTTAACAGTCTTGTTAATGGTTCAGAAGGGAACTGAAAGTACTTGGATTGCAAATAAAAAACTTCTTCGGATAATTTATTAACCCCTTTCAAGGTGATAACATTTAAAAAAATTCGAAGAAGAATTGAAAGAAAACATTAAAAAAAACAACAAAAAAAAAGCTCTAAAACAATAAGAGATGCATTATTTTTAACAATTTTCTTTAATTAAAAGATATGCTCCTCAAACCCGGTAGAGCTCTCTAGAGGGGATTTTAACGAACTCTCAACGCTTAGCGTAAGACAATACCCGTATGTTGTTTACAGACTTGAGTTCTCTGGTGATCGTAACATATATCCGTAGATGTATGTATTTATTAGTTAGATGTTTGCCTCTTACTAACAGCTAATGACGGTCGTGAGGTAAGAAGTGGGACTGATGAAAGTCGGATTTCGCTCCCGGCTAGAAGTAGCTGCTAAGTCTAGTCACACTGATGAGACGTAAACGTTGAAACCTGGTGTCTGTGGATGACTCTCTCTCTCTCTCTCTCTATATATATATATATTGGTTTAGTTTTTTTGTAGGTCTTATATATATATATATATATATATATATATATATATATATATATATATATATATATATACCAAGCGTGTTGGTAGATCCTTGCGGAGAGAAAAACCCGGCAGAGAGTTTGATTGTAAAAATATACTACCAAACATCAACCAGGAAGAAAAAATTTTTGAAAAAAAGAAAAGACCAAGATATTCGTACCAACAAAAAATAATCTATTGGTACAGTATTTGGCCAAAAGAAAAAAAATTTATATGTATATATATGTATATAAGATATATATATATATATTCATATAACCGCTAGGAGAAGCTAATTTGTAAAAAGTGCTCGATACCTAAGTAGAGCCAAGTAATAAGGATAATCTACTGAGTCAGACGAACCTACTATTAGTTTCGCATAAAGCTCTTCAGGGCTAAAATCTGACTCTGAGTCAGATTTTAGCCCTGAAGATTTTATGCGAAACTAATAGTAGGTTCGTCTGACTCAGTAGATTATCCTTATATATATATATATATATATAAATTTGGCTTGAGAATCGCATAGGCAAGAAACTCTCAGTAACCAAGTGCCATTGAATTCATATTTTACCAGAGACATTTTCTGGAGTCGATATTCGTCACTTGATATATTAAAACCTGAATCAATGCAGCTATATCGGCTGGGATTGTAGAATACACCGACTGCACCTCTGCAGAGGGATAGGACTTCCCTAATAAGGTGATCTGTTGGTCGTGGGTGACAGCCTATCATACTTAAGGACGGGATCCTGGTGGTTGAACAGTCCTTGGCATGCAACACTCCGCCCTGGTCCTTACTTGGGCTAGACGGGCGGTCTGAAAGGCCCCTCGGTCAATCGGCTGGTCACAAGCCCTAGCGCCTATATGATTATCCCAACCGCATTGCTCTTATGGCAAATCCTCAGCCCTTTTTATCATATATGTGCTAGAAGGCGGTAGCTGAGGGTCTTAGTGTCTTGGGTATGATGTTAAACTTCATCTAATGGTGAAGTTCAAATTTGGAGTTCTGAAGAGTGTGGGGTACACCTTCATTGCCATTACTCCCAGGTCCACTCTGACCCAAAGTGGTTGTACCTGTTAGGGTCCTATCTATGGGTTGGTTGGTTTTACAGCTTGTCAACCCTTAGTTTATTTTATACCGAAGCTGTTTTTGATTCTGTTCATTTTTGATGGGTATTCAATTTTCTTTTTAAATCATTTATTCTTAATTTAAATAGATTAAAAATAAATGAGTATAAAAGAAAAATAACCAAAGGGTTAACATGCCATAAAAGCAACCAATTTTTAATCTATTCAGATTCAAAATAAATGATTTTAAAAGAAAATTGAATCACCATCAAGAATAAACAAAATAAAAACAACTTCGGTTTAAGATAACCTAAGGGTTGACAAGCTGTAAAACCAACCAACCAGCCAGCCAACCAGCCAGCCAAGCAACCAACCTTAATTAATGGAGAAAGCACAGAGAGCAGCGATATATTGCATACAAGCATAAGGCTCGTCATCCGATGCTTACCTCCCTTGGCATTTAATATACATTATAAGGGAGGGGAAGAAAGAAAGAAGCAGAACTTGATCTAATCGTATTTGGAAAGTTGTACAAGTAGATATTCATCATGTTTCTTGTAACTCTCATTGAGACGGATGTGCTCGGGTCACATGTTAACGGCTTGCGACGCCATTATCTCTTTGAAAACGTGTACGCGACCGGAAGTGGTTGGTTGGAACAAGGTAGGGTACCGGAAGTCGTCGTGACAATGGGACAAGCGCACTTTTGATATTCGGAAAGCATTTCCACACTTCCGATTATTCAAACTGTAGATATCGTGAGATTCTTTTTAAAGGACCAGTCCTTTCGCATCATCATCATCATCATCATCATCATCATCATCATCATCATCATCATCATCAGCTAAGCAGTAGCATCGGTTTTGGGTGTATGGGTGGTGGAATGATGAAAGAAGAGGACAAAAAAAAGTTATTGCCTTTGCCAACACTGACCCAGTGACCAGGATGAATGAGACCTGCAACTTACCCAGACAGGATAACCCCATACCCCCAACCGCCTACACAACGATTGTGAGCTCCCTAGGCTTTTCTAATATCTGGCAATTTAACAGGCGCACGTAGAACACATTCGAAAACGTATATGTCAAATTAAAATTGTATTCTACGCACGCGCTCACGTAACGTTATATATATATATATATATATATATATATATATATATATATATATATATTGGAGAATATGTGCTTAATTGAAGCCGTACCTAATTTTGAAAATTAATTAATTGATAATTAATGAATTAGGCGGGCATACCTATTCAAATGTAAGGCTAAACAAATCGAGAAAAATCTTACATTTGAATAGGTGTGGTCGTCTAATTCATTAATTATCAATTAATTAATTTTCAAAATTAGGTACGACTTCAATTAAGCACATATTCTCCAAGAATTGTCGGCTAAAAAAGCCATATCAAACACACTGTTTGTTTGTTTACTTCTCATATATATATATATATATATATATATATATATATATATATATATATATATTTTATTTCTAAACTCCGACAATATAAAAAAAACTCCCGGCTTTATAGTTTGTAATTACGCAATACAAACTTTTGGCCTGAGGAAAAATATACATAAAAAAGAAAAGAGCAAATCATCTGTACCCTCTGAAAATAATCAGATGGTACTATAAGAATGGCCAGAAGTAAAAATACTGTAAGAGTTACCTGAGTTAAATATACTAAAGTGCTCAATATACAAAAGTAGAGCTAATAAATAAGAATAAATTAAGCCCAATGAATCAGAGAATATCTTCCTAGGTTTCTTCTAACGGATGATCAGGATATTTCTGACTATATAGTCAAAATTATCCTGATTATCCGTTAGGAGAAACCTAGGTAGATATTCTCTGACTCATTAGGCTTAATTTACACACACACACACACACACACACACACACACACACACACACACACATATATATATATATATATATATATATATGGTTATCACTGGCTCACTTGGTGAGTTAGTCGTGGATAAAAAAAATATTCGGTATTATTAGTAGAGTCCCCAATATCAGTGATAGAGATGTTTATATATATATATATATATATATATATATATATATATATATATATGTGTGTGTGTGTGTGTGTGTGTGTGTGTGTGTGTGTTTCGTTAAACTGTACTGACGATTCTTGTCGGACGAGTTTTTGTTCGATCCTTTCTAATTTTCTGGCCATCTTTTTTAGAAAATTAGAAAGGATCGACCAAAAACTCGTCCGACAAGAATCGTCAGTACAATTTAACGAAACATGTTTAAAAGAAAAAATGCTCTTTAGGGCTAAGATCCGACTAAAGAGATTTGGAGCAAACTCACATTAAATGTGAGTTTGCTCCAAATCTCTTAAGTCGGATCTTAGCCCTGAAGAGCACTAAGCGAAAACTTTAGTAGGTTTATCTGACTCATTACGTTTATCTTTACTATTTGCTCTACTTAGGTATTGAGGACTTTTTACTTATTAGCTTTAGTTTCCTGGCGGTTTTGTATGAATATATATATATATATATATATATATATATATATATATATTATATATAAATTGTTTTTCTTTTGGCGAAATATTGTACCAATAGATTATTTTTGGTTGGTACGATTATCTTGGTCTTTTTTTTTCCAAAATTTTTTTTTCTTCCCGGGTGATGCTTTGTAGTATATTTTTACAATCAAACTATTTGCTGTTTTTTTTCTCACCGCGAGGATTTACCAACAAGTTTTATATACATACATAATAACATACAAAGTCTTGGTAATGGTTCAGTAGAGAACTAAAAGAACTACAAATGTCTACAAATGTGAACTCTTCCGGACAAATCAATAATTTTTTTTTCATGATGATAACATTTAAAAAATTGTTAGAAAAATTGAAAGAAAATTTTGTTTTTAATTCAAATCAATAAGGATTTTATTATTTTTAACTAAATTTGCTTTAATATATATATATATAATGTATTTATATAGATAAAGGGGTTAAGTCCGCGATAAAACAAATACAAAGTGCTCAATACAAAGTAGAGCAAATAGCAAGAAATAACGTAACATCTCATTCAATGAACACACGGGTAATCGGCTGCAATTAATCGGTAACTCGATTAATTCAGTGGATTTAACCCTGATGATCCTAACGGTGAAACTCGAGTAGGTTTCTATTGTATCCATTTCTTTAATATATATATATATATATATATATAATGCAAAAATGTAAATCCTGAGAATTCTTATTTTTTATGAGTATCATCACCCCAGCTAAATAATGGATCATTCCGTTTTTATTATAAAGAAAGAAAGGGAAGAAAAAGGATATGCTACACAGAAAAAATACAATAAGAAAGAAAGAAAGAAAGAAAGAAAGAAAGAAAGAAGTGAAGAAATGTAGGAGAAAGATAGAGAGGGGTGATAGCGCTAATCTATTTCAATCAAACATAATGAAAAGAAGGAAAGAAAGAAAAAGTTTGTGTGTGTGTGTGTGTGTGTGTGTGTGTGAGGAGAGAGAGAGAGAGAGAGAGAGAGAGAGAGAGAGAGAGAGAGAGAGAGAGAGAGAGAGAGAGAGAATTAAATCAAGATTATTATACTTTCTTACATATTGATGTATTTTGCAATAGTTCTTATGTGAGCATATCAAACGTTGTAATAATTAAATTATGATACTGTGGTATATCCACAGATCCAGCTAGTTTATTTCCAATGGAATATAATACAATTAAAATTATCTATTATGTATTACCAAACACCACAACACTGAAACACTGTAGTCAATAATATGAAAATGGAGCTGAGGAAAAATAAGTACCTTTACGCAACATTTTATATAGTAACTATATTTTCAAATCAAACTTGGTTTTATACTTCGTTACATAATTCTATGCTGTATATTATGGTCATGAACAATACCTAATGATATCCGTTTTGATTGTATGATATACTATTAAAAATGATTAAATCCTTCTATCTTTAGTTTAGAAGAAAAAATTTTTATTTATAAAATTGTTAGGGGTGTACTTGTTACGGATGATTATTTATGTATATATGTATGTATGTATGTATGTATCTACTATCTATCTATCTATCTATATATCTATCTGGGCTCAGGAGAGGAAAGGTCCTGGCAGTGGATTTATTGAATGGTGAGGAACGTCAGTGATCTATAAATATTATGCTATTGCTATCTATCTATCTATCAATCGATCGATCGATCTCTATTTCTCGCTTTCTATCTATCTATCTATCTATCTATCTATCTATCTATCTATCTATTTCTCGCTTTCTATCTATCAATCCATCTATCTATTTCTCGCTTTCTATCTATCTATCTATCTATCTATCTATCTATCTATCTATTTCTCGCTTTCTATCTATCTATCTATCTATCTATCTATTTCTCGCTTCTATCTATCTATCTATCTATCTATCTATCTATCTATCTATCTATCTATCTATCTATCTATCTATCTATCTATCTATCTATCTATCTATCTATCTATCTATCTATCTATCTATCTATCTATTTCTCGCGTTCTATCTATCTATCTATTTCTCGCTATCTATCTATCTATCTATCTATCTATCTATCTCGCTTTCTATCTATCTATCTATCTATCTATTTCTCGCTATCTATCTATCTATCTATCTATCTATCTATCTATCTATCTCGCTTTCTATCTATCTATCTATCTCTATCTATCTATCTATCTATTCTCGCTTTCTCTCTCTCTCTCTCTCTCTCTCTCTCTCTCTCTCTCTCTCTCTCTCTCTCTATATATATATATATATATATATATATTTTCTCGCTTTCTACCTATCTATCTATCTATCTATCTATCTATCACATTCTTTTCCTATCATATACACATGTATGTTTTTCTTCGCTAATTCCAGTCTTTTCGATTTTATGTATCTACATATGTATCTACCATTGTATGTGTGTATGTGCGTATGTCTTCCCCCTCCCTCTCTCTTTCTCCTCTGTCCGTTCATATTATCTATCTGAATATACTCACATCCTTAACCGCACCCAAATCTTATTGATGTAGATAGTTCGGCCCGGAAACCAGAAAGAAGTCATATTCCCGTCCTCCCAAAAACTGTTTACATCCAACGCGGCCCATAACAACAATAACCCCCTCCTCCTACCCCTCCCCCACCCCCCAAGCAACCATTTGAACCATTGTTAGGGTAGTTCGCGTTTCATCCCAGACTTCTTAAAGAAGGTCGGTCGGTTCCGCACCTGCAGAAGTCGGGGACTGATATTTTTGAAGAAAAAGACACCCCCCCCCGAAAAAAACCCTCCCAAAATTCTTAGTCACCCAACCCATACAATTCAACCATCAAGCAACCCCGATCACCCGGTGGTGTGGGTGAGTTGTTTTATGAGAGGAAAGAAGTTGGTATACGATGTCCACGTGAGTTTGTGTTGTCATGTGTTGTATCATAATATCGCTGTCTCTTTTTTTTCTTCTTTATCAATAAAACATACTAACATAAGTATATGAACCACATTCAAACATATACATACACATTTGCCTCTTTCTTGCAGACGCATGTTTGAATCTCTCCCCTCTCTCCCTCCCCCCCTCTCTCTCTCTCTCTCTCTCTCTCTCTATATATATATATATATATATATATATATATATATGTCTATAATATATATACATATATGTCTATAACCTTGCTGATGAGACCTAATAGGTCGAAATGTACATTCAGGGATTGACATTTTCTCAATTTGTTTAGCCTTACATTTGAACATATATGCCCACTTAATTATTAACTAATTAATTTTCAAAATTAGGTATGACTTCAACTAAGCACATATCCTAAAAAAAATAAAATTGTCGGCTAAAAGCCATATCAAATAAACACATTGTTTATTTACGTACTCTCATATATATATATATATATATATATATATATATATATATATATATATATAAAGTGGTGCATAAGTATAAAATTTTATCATCTGATCCATCCGATACAACGGGAAGGACGTCCTTCCTATGTCATATTTGCATCAAACTTTGTGGATCTGCAGCGGGTTTGATGAGTCATTTGAGGGCTCATGAGAGGAAAGGTTCTGGTGGTGGAGTTATAGGATTGTGAGGGACGGCAATGATCTGTAAAGATTATGCTATTGCTATATATATAAAGGTAAAATAATCCAATTGACAATTTAAGTAGGGGATGATTCTATTTGGGATCATCAAAATCTCACTGTACATCCATACTGTATGCCCATGTAGGTGCAAACTTAAAGATTTATACAAGGATTTTTATAAATCCTTAAGAGAGCTCAATGTATAATAACTAATAATTTGATTATATAAAGAGCAATATTTAACTTTCAAAGAAAGTATATGAGTCTAGTCTCAGGCAGTGTTTACAAAAGACTATATATATATATATATATATATATATATATATATATATATATGTGTGTGTGTGCGTGCGTGTGTGTGTGTGTGCGGAAATATTCATACTTATATGTATATGCATATAACCATACACACAGACGCACTCATACACACATATACATACAGCATATTCACTCATGGGCGTCCCATCGTGGTGTAATGTTAAACAAGCTAGTTTCACTGATCCATTACTACTGAATTACGAGTTCGATCCTCGCTAGATGTCCTGTGCTTGCGACCTTGTGTCACATTCTACCTTTGCGAATGGGTTGGTCAATCCGCATTCAATCACATATACACGCGCATTAAAAAAAATCTCTTTATTGCAGACGCATATATATATATATATATATATATATATATATATATGGTTGACTTCTGATTTAGGTCGGAAAATTAAAACGGAAAGTTTTTTGGTGGTACCCAATGACATTTTAACTACAGTCTATAAATTAACATTTTGCGAATTGGGTTACGGTTTTAGGGGATTAAGGTTGTTTTTAATTACGTATTGCTTAATTACTATACATTTAATTAACCATTGAAATTAATTATTGAATCTATTATTGAGACAGTTGTTTGTGTTAGTATTGCAATGTATAATTTCAATTAAACTTAGTTTAAAAAAATATTTTTCAACATTTAAATGTATAGTAATTTGGGTTTTTTGTTGTTTATTTTTTAAGCAATACGTAATTAAAAACAACCTTAATCCCCTAAAACCGTAACCCAATTCGCAAAATGTTAATTTATAGACTGTAGTTAAACTGTCATTGGGTACTACCCAAAAACTTCCGTTTTAATTTTCCGACCTAAATCAGAAGTCAGCCATCTATTTATCTATATATCTATCTATCTATAGTGTGTGTGTGAGTGTGTGCATGTGCTGATATTCATTCTATATATATATGCATATAGCCATATATACACAGATATATAAACTTTGTTCAAATGCATATAAACATTATACCCCCATATATATATATATATATATATATATATATGTGTGTGTGTGTGTGTGTGTGTGTGTGTGTGTGTGTGTGTGTGTGATATTCATATACTCACGCACGTAAAAACTTCCCTTTTCTTCTTCTTTTTTTTTGCCGACGCCTGCTTAGTATTCAGGACACCCTTTGACGTCGTAACCTAAACGCAAAGGTTCTTGGTGTGATTCAAGTGGGATTTTTTGAAATTGTTATGATGCAGACAAAACGCCACTGCACAATGTTACAGTAAGCAATTGGCACACTTGAATGACGCGGTGAGAAAGAAAATACCATCTTTCTAGTCAGGGATTGTCATGCAGTAAAATCATTGATCGACATAGGTGACTTCGCGGCATGACATTGTCCGTACTTAAGTCGCAAAAGATCAGGGAGCTGAGATAAAAAAAAAAACTTCTACAAGCAGCGTCTTTTCCAGACCTTTCACCTTCAGACTATTACTAATTTGTAGAAGTATTAATCATGCCCCCCCCCAAAAAAAAAAAAACGGATTCGTTCTTTTATAATAGAATACACAATTTTACTGAAAGGCAAGAAGCCGGCGATTTCCCGCAGAAACTATTACCGATGCGAACTACGTAGATAATCTAGCGCTTCTCGCAAATACACCTACACAAGCTGAATCAATGCTGCGTAGCCTAGAGAAAGCAGCAAGGGGCATCTATGTAAACTCAGATAAAATGGAGTTCATAGGTTTTAAACAAGAGGGAGACATCGCCACACACTTTTTTTCAACGTTTTCTTTCAGTTATTATCATTATTTTCATACATAGGTCATATCCTTTTTTCATCAAATCTGTAGCCTCCATTTTTGAAACGATAAACTTGATTATATAGAAAATTCCTTTGCACAACTTAAATATCCCAAACCTTTTACATAACGTGCTACAATGAAAACTTTTAACCCTTTGCCTACTTTAAACCGCTCACAGCAGCTCTCCCACCACTGTCAAAGCAAAGTACAAAAACTGATGTTTATTACATTATAATTGAGCAGAAGGACTCAGATTACAATAATAATAGGACTTTATTTGAATAGGACGAGTTTTGAGGTGAATAGGTAGTGAACTTTGAAATATCCCATCATACAGGTAAAAATACCTAGAAAATTTGGTACAGCCGTGGGGGGAATTTGATAGGTAAAGAGCTAAAAAAATCACACACACACACACACACACACAGAGAGAGAGAGAGAGAGAGAGAGAGAGAGAGAGAGAGAGAGAGAGAGAGAGAGAGAGAAGAGAGAGAGGGAATGAATAAACATTAATTTTCAGAATAGTCCTCTTGGTATTCAATGCACTTATTTCAGAGAGCTTTCTTTGGTAAAACAATCTAGGGAAGAAAAAAAAACTGAATTAAAACTAGCTGTACTCCACTTAGAAATTGTCCTTGTGCCAGTGGTGGAGAGGTTGGTCTCTAATCCTTTGTGGTTGTTTCTAATTGAACTAAGCAATTTGCAGAGTTTCAGCTATTTGAGAATAGTTATACTAAAGTTAAAATTACTTGGACGTGTTTGTGGTGTTATGGTTATCGTTGTAGGAAATGTACCCGGCGACCTGAGTTCAAATTCTAGTACGAGGCTCTTTGCATTTCACATAGCGCTAATACCCTTAGGAAGGGCATGAATCCAACTATTATCTCACCATCAATGGGTAAATAGTAGGGCAGTCTGGGCTCTTTAAACTTTGCATGGTACCGATCTAAGAGAAGGGAAACTCTGAATTCAAACCTGTTAAACTTTGCTTAAGAAGTTGGCCCTGTGTCGCATCCTTTTTGTTCGGACGGTTTGGTATATATATATATATATATATATATATATATATATATATATATATATATATGATTAGTAGATACATAAGCGATATATATATATATATATATATATATATATATATATATATATATATATAATTAATGTATATATATATATATATATATATATATATATATATATATATATATATATATAATATTATATATAATATATATATATATATATATATATATATATATATATATATATATATATGAGTAAAGAAATAACAAAAGACTTAGAGATTTAGCGTTATAGTCTATTTCAGGGTGCCCAGACAAATAGTCTAAATCTCCCGACTCATCAGATGCGATTCGCATCTGATGAATCGGGAGATTAGATAATGCTAACTCTCTAAGTCTTTTGTTATTTCTTTACTTATATATTTGCTCTGTGACTCTAACATTAAGAGCACACATTGAGCTCTCAAACTGCGACTTGGTTTTGTTTAAATAAAACTCTTGTGTCGTAAGGAAGATTTCTTCTCTGGACTTTTGGATTATATATATATATATATATATATATATATATATATATATATATATATATATATATATAATCATGAAGGCACACACAAAATAATATATCTTCCCAAGTCACCAATAAATGAAAACCCCATATCAGTGAAGATTAGCAAATTAATCTCACAATCCATTGATAGTAACTTCAATCTTTATGCTATTTATTCCTTAACATATCAGATATATAATGGCCATTGAGACAGAGTATGAGATGATGATGAGGAATTCTTACTTGTTTTCTCTGCTTGTTCCTGTTGCTAATTCGTCGGCTGTCATATTCTCTTGTAGGCACTGCTGTTGGACTGACTTCTTCTTTCTGCTTGGGCTGGTTATCTGTGCATTCTTATTTTAATCAACCAACAAAACTTTGTTGTTTTTCTTTAAGTCTTTTATTGAACAACCCCAGCCCAAGGATTCAACCGCGCGGTGAGAAGCGACATCTCGGGGAGGCAGATTGTTGCGTCCGCTCATTTTGAATTTCTGGCCGCAACTAAACTAAACTAAAAATTCTGTTTCACGCCTCTACTGGCGCGTTTCTGGAAAGGTTAAGTAAAGGTTATTATCTCCAAATAACGCTAACGGTAACGGCTAAGGTAATTTTCCATTCAATCCCCATTATTTTGAATCCAACGAACTCAAAATTTATCTATAGAGTACTTACATAATTCATAAGCTACCTATGAATTATGTAACACTAACTGGATGCCAAACAACTATAGCCAACACAATAGTATGAAGACAGACACATATATACCTGAAATACGTACATGATTAATTCAAATATTTACGTTTTATAAAACCCAGATAAGATGAGCACCGTTACAAACATATGCTAGTGCGCATGTGCGAAGCTGCGCACAGAAAAAGTCTATGCATACCGAATGTGATGTTTCTTGTCGATTATGTTGTTACAAGAAACAAGCAAAGAACTTAAGCGAACGATTTTATTTGGTATCCGTTTGTTGTTATAAGTGCCGCTGACGCAAACGCCGATTATAAACATTTTCAACATCAAACAAATACAAACGACAAATTTTAACCGCCATTAGTAAACTGAGAACCATGTTTTCTTACCGGATGTTTTTCACAGGGATTTCTCCTTCCGGAACATTACCCGTTTCTTTTCTTTTCTTTTCTTTTTTTTCAGTCTTATAATCATAGGCATTTAACAGTTATTCTTTTTTCTTAAACTATTTTTCTTGACTCTAGAATATGTATTTACCAATTTCTCCGCACGGGTAATATGTGACACAAGGTCATTTTTAAGCTTAAGTTTAACTGCTACATAATTTGTGGGTTGCCAATGAATTATGTACTGTAGTGGAATTAAATTTAAATAGTGGTATTCGTAAATGGAAAGTTGCCATTAAATCATGAAAATTACCGTTATAGAAGTGATTGACAGCAGTTCACCTTTCACTGACCTAGTCGCTGATTTCTCATTGGCTAAAAGCAAACCGTGTGAAGGGAACGGAGTCAGAGTTAACAGAATTTGGCGGGTTGTTGATTGGAGCAGAAGTAATGGTCTTCTGTCTCCAAATAAGTAATGAGTTCTTACCGCGACGGTTGAACCCTTTTGGGCTTTCGGGTTTGATAAAGACGTCTAAGAAAAAAAGAAACTAAGTCTTGCGTTTATCATTAAAAACAAACGTAATGAGCATAGGTAAACCAGAACCGGAGCCCATGACAAAAGAAACCCAAGTCAACCAGAGAAGAGACGGGGAAAATCAACCCAAAAAGAAGAATGGCCAGAAGGCGACACTTAGAACCAGTTAAGGCCTCAAGTTATAAAATGGTATATAACATAACAGTTTTGAATTCAGAGTGTTCCTTTTCCTAGGCTGGTTACCCAAGCAAGGACAAAGAGTCCAGTCTGCCCTACTATTTACTCATTGCTGGAGAGATAATAGTTGGATTCATACCTTTCTCAAGAGTATTAGCGTTATGTGAAATGTAAACAGCCAAGCCCAGGATTCGAACTTGGTTCACCGTGTCTATTCCAGCGACGATAACTATTACATATATTACACACACACACACACACACAAACATATATATATATATATATATATATATATATATATATATGTGTGTGTGTGTGTGTGTGTGTGTGTTTATTTGTCTCATACCCCACCTGTATGGACTAGGCACAAGGCCTCGTTTTAACGTGGGCCAACCCACAAGCCGAAGCTAATGGAGAGAACAAAAATTGCGTCGATCCCTTCGGCATTCCCCCTCATCAGGCGCTGGGCAATATTTGTGTGTGTGTGTGTGTGTGTATGTGTGTGTGTGGTGTGTGTGTGTTTAACTCTCCCCTATGTGCAGGATGGGATACAAGGTCAATTTTTAAGAGGAGTACAGCAGGTTTTGAACTCAGAGTTTTTTCTTCTCTTAGATTGGTTGCCTTACCACAACTAAAGAACCCAGTCTCTTCTAATATTTACTCATCGTTGGTGGGTGAAAGGTGAAATAATGGATTCATGCTTTTTCTGAGTGCATGAGTCAAAAGTGAAACACAAAAAGCCTCGTCCAGGATTTGAATATGAGATACCATTTCCATTTTTTTACAACGGTAACCGTTACACTAAAAGCGGCCCAGTAGTATTAATACATAGATAAATACTTTTTAAACTAAATGAATATATATATGTGTAAAGTAGTTGCTATATTGCTTGAGGTGATATTTCTAATGTACATTCAATCTGCTATTGTTTGAAAAAGAGAGTAAAGATGGAGGTCTGTGCTTTGATTTTGAATTCGATAATAAATTAGTGTATTTGTAATAATGTAAACTGTCTTTAGCTTTGGTATTGAACATTGTGTTTTCTGACTGCATTTCGGGGTTGCAGGTTTTGATTGGCGAAAATTTCTTGTACGCTTTCTCCGAGAACAGGTGCAACAGCGAAGGTAATGCATGATTGAGTGCAGTTGGTACACCTGGTCTTTCTTCCTCGTTAGAGAGAGAGAGAGAGAGAGAGAGAGAGAGAGAGAGAGAGAGAGAGAGAGAGAGAGAGAGAGAGATTCTTTAATATATAAAATAGCTAAATTTGCGTGTATACACACACACACACACACATATATATATATATATATATATATATTTTAACAATGGAAAGGAGTAACCTACTCGAGTTTCATCGATTGATTCTTCAGAGTTACTTTAAATTAATCGAGTTTTCGATTAATCTTAGGTGTTATAAACATGCCCGTTGGAATGGGACTTAACTTTAGTAGATGAAACTCGAGTAGGTTACTCCTTTCCATTGTTAAAATAAATTTATGCTCTACATTGTATTGAGCACTTTGTATTTGTTTTTTCTCAACCTTAGCCTCTGGATATTGTGCGCTTCCAACGATCGTACTTATACCCACTGGTAAGTTAATACTTATACATATACATATACATATATATATATATATTATATATATATATATATGAAAATAAAATGGAAATTAATCCGACAGTATGAATAAGATATAATGAAAAAACAAAAGATGTTTACAACTGAAATAGGCTCATCAGAAGAGAAAGTGTGCAAACCGTTTCGGGGCCAAATCTCTTGACGGTTTAAAAAGCAACACCCGGTCCATCCTCAACTAATATGAGGACCCTAACAGTCTCTTTTTTCCCGTCTTATTTTTGTTGATGACCGACCCACGTGCGGTCGATACATTATAATGCAATAGGGTCCTCATATTAGTTGAGGATGGGCCGGGTGTTGCTTTTTAAACCGTCAAAAGATTTGGCCCCGAAACGGTTTGCACACTTTCTCTTCTGATGAGCCTATTTCAGTTGTAAACATCTTTTGTTTTTTCATTATATCTTATTCATATATATATATATATATATATATATATATATATATGTGTGTGTGTGTGTGTGTGTTAAAAATGTTAGTGTTTCGCGTATGCTTCATGTATAAACTGATAAGGATATTGAAAACTAAATGTACTGGATTTTTGGAAGCATGGAGAAATAAACATAAAAAACATAGAAGAGATTTAAAATTTAAACAACTTAAAGAAACCAAACACTTAAAAATACATTTCATTCACTTTTACTTCTCTGGATCTTTTTTTAAAAGTGACATAAGCAAAATGTATCTATAATTTAACCAATGTTCTTTGTCATATCCTGTCTATAAAAAAAAATTGTGTGATTAGAAGTCAATTTAAAATACATTATGCAGAAAATATTGGAAATATATATAAATTTATATCAAAAAATGATTTAAAATTGCCTGGAGAGAGGAGGAAAAAAAACAACAAAAACCCTTGGTGTATTGATTTGTTTATTTTTGATATTTACAAATGGTAGATATCTTAAAGTAGAATTTCAATGCTATTTCTATGGCCTCTATGAATGAGGGTTTGAGAGGCACACATTATCCAAGGAAGAGGAAGTGAAATCTGCAGTGAAGAAGTGGGTCAAAGAACAGTCAACAGAATTTTACGGGGCAAGGATCCATGCTCTCATTCGAATTTGCTATTGAGAGAAATGGTGACTATACATGTTCCTGTGTTGGTAATTATACCTGTCTTAAACAAAATGGCATTAATTTTTATACTCACCCTCGTATATATATATATATATATATATATATATATATATAAATTGAGTTACGAGCGGAACAAATTAAACTCGTAAGTCAAAGTCCCACTGAATTGAGATTCTGGCAATTTTGAAGCATTATTTTAAACTGGGCCTCAAAGCCCAGAAGATGCTTGTTCAGTTTCAGAAATGAAGAAAATGAAGTATGACCGTATTTCCCAAATCTGATTTAAACGTTTTAAGAGTGACCTAAAGCCGGTTTTAGCCCAGTCGGTAGAGCGTCCAACTAGGAACCACAAGGTTCCGGGTTCGATACCGGCCCTCGCCAACTCAGTGTATGAGTAGCACAGGATATGTGCGGTAAAGTGAGCTGATGGTAGGTGTGGCACTCCATCTCAGATGCCAAAACAATCTCCTTGGGCTAGTGAAAAGGGGATAGACTCCCTCGCTGTCTGTTTGATACCAACTTTAGGCCGCCCCGACGACTTTATCAGATATGAACAACTATCAGTTGCCGATTATGATGTTTTAAAGTCCAAGGCAAAGGAATACTTGACCGCCATCGAAAATTTTCAGAAGAAGCTAGATCCACCAAAAGACATATCATCTATTTATAGAGAATTACCTAAACAGCAAAAAGGCGACCCCCCCAAAAAAAACAACAACAAAAAACAACAATAAAAAACAAAACAAAACAAACATACAGGTGCTTTCCAGAGTGTCCCCAGCTTTTCAATTTAAGATACGTATTCCAAATTGTCGAAGCACACCTAAATCACCCCCTTTGATAAGGTGTGAAACTGTTCCGTAGTATTTCTGTAATTTATGAGGAAGTGCAAAAATTGCTACCCGGTAACTATTAAAATAACGACCCAGCTCAGTCTATTCAAATCTATCTATCTATCTATCTATATCTCAATTTGTTCATATTCATCTATATTACTTTAAATACTAAGATTTTTTTTATTCATGTTTATTTAATGTCTTGATTTTAGTTTAAATAAACAAGAATTACGACAAAAAAGATGCTACCCCCCCCCCAAATACATTTACTTGTCGAAAATATCTATCTATCTCCATTTGTTCATATCTATCTATATTATTTTGTTTGTTTATCTATCTATCTATCTCAGTCTATTCCAAACTATATATCCATCTTCATATCTAAACAAGAATTACGACAAATTACGATAAATAAACAAGAATTACGACGAGCTGGGGTTGTTATTTTGATAGTCACCGTGTAGCAATTTTTGAGGCAGGAGACCGGGACACACTTCCTCATAAATTACCGTCTTTCTTTTACTGTGTTTCACTTCCTGAAATCTTTTCAGTTTAGGAAACAAGACAATGTCATATGGACCTAAGTCTGGTGAATATTGAGAATGTTACACTTGCGCAATTCTGTGTTTCACCATAAACTACAATTAAAAAAGTATCATGACTAGCTTCATATTTTTTAATGTGGTTCTAACTCGTCTTGACAGTTATCTATCTATCTATCTCTCTATCTATCAAGAAAGATTCTGTCTGTCTGTATGTATGTTTGTACATCGACCAAGCGCACATCCTTTTATAAAGGAAATTTGGTGGAAACCAACAAAAACCAAAGTTCAATAAAATCCACACCTTTTATCCAAGAGGGTGTGTAAAAATATATATAGAAAAAGAATTTTTATTAATCTATATATAAATATAGATAAGAGAGTTATTTTTAAGTTTTTAAATCCCGGGCAATGCTGAGTAGTTCTGCTAGTTACTATATAATTTACTCAGCTGCGTACGTCTTTATTTGAATTTAAAAAAAAAAAAAAATTTAAAACAATCATAATTTGTTTTTATCACACCTTGTATTAAGAAATAGAAGATAGAAAACCTAAAGACTTGGAAAAATGTATTTTCCAACTATTAGTAAAGCTTTATGCTAATAGTTTGAGAGGCATGAACCCAACATTTCCTAATTTAGTTCATATTTGTTCATATTTTCATAGTTTTCTCCTTCACAGAGAAAATATGAGTGTTTCAATGCAGCTTGAAACACTCGAATTTAATTCTACATGATAGATTCCCGGAATATTTTAACTTAAAATCGATCAGGAAGGCCGAATTCATGTAGAAAGCAAATCGAATTATCATCTGCAGGAACGTCTCCACCCCATTCACGGGGTGGGGGTGGATTGAGAGGGTCGGTTTAGCTCAGTCGGTAGAGCACTTGCCTAGGAAGCATAAGGTCCCTGTTCGATACTGGCCCTCGCCAACTCAGCGTATGAGTAGCACAGGGATATATGCGGTAAAGTGAGGAGCTGATAGTTGGTATGGCGCTCCACCTCAGACACAAGATCAATCTCCTTGGTCTAGCGCTTGTACAAAGGGGATAGACTCTCTCGCTATCTGGCTGATACCGACATTAGGCTAACCCGTCAACTTTACTTACTTTTGGAAGAAAATCAATAAGATAATCCTAATTCACATTTAAAAATATGAAGTTAGTCAGAAAGTAATAGAACAGATTTTTATCTGACAAAATGTGCTTTAGTATATTATTTGTATCCTGGGCAATGTCTGGTTCTTCTGCTAGTTTAAACTATTTTTATAGTAAAATAACACTATATAATATACTTGTATATAATATAGATAATTTGTAAAAGATTGTACATAGATATCTACAATATCGATATTTTTGAGAGCTAGCCTCACCGTCCCAGCATACGGAATAGAACTTCTCAGCTGCTCGTCAACTTCTCTCGGCACTAAGCAAGGTGCGCTTCTTTTCTTCTCTTTTAACCCTATACTTATACCCGCCCATTTACTCGATAGGATTAAATCACTTATTAATGTTAGATTAAAAAAAAAACCCAAAAATGAAATAACAAACAAACACCCCCTCCCCAACCCCCTAAAAACAAACAAACAAACAAACAAAACACCCCCCCCCTAAAAAAAAAACTGCCAATGTTCATTTTTATTTAGTCATTTCTATTTATTTATTCATTTGTTTATTTATTTATTTTTAATATAAACTGCGCCAAATTAAAAAAAAACAAACAAACAAAGCAACTTATCTACAAAAACGTTTTTTTCTTTTCATTTTGTTCTCTTACGGAAAGAAAGTATCAATGAAAACTCGATGAGGAAAAAAAAAAAATTAAACAAAGGAAACACATAGATGCGCATGCTCCAGCGCACGCGCATTGAAGCATTCGTGAACATGAGCTAATTCATAGATAAGCAAATGTATGCATGCACTCTCTTTTCCTCTCGGAATATGCACACTTGTATTATAGATAGACACTTAAAACATGTTAAATCCCACGCAACTTTATACAACAACTTGAATGCTCAGAAGCAGACATTAAAGTTGCACTATTTTCAAATAGAATAATAGAAATGCAACCACGAACTTCTAGAAATGGCATGAGTAGACACCATTATACAGCATAGATTGAACATTTGATAAATATATCTCATCTTCATATCGTGTCCTGAATATGACAGTAAATTGCATCCTGTTCTAGTTCTGTAGATCTGGGGAGTGTGGAGTACCCCTTCATTGTCATTACTCTCAGGTTCACTCTAATCCGGATTAGGGTCTCATCTATGGGGCAAATATCTCTGAGATAATATTTAAAATGATTGTGAACTACTTTTAAAAACATTAATCTTGTAGATAAGTAAGAAGTATTTACCTGTTTGAAATGATTGTGATGATGCATTTTTGTATTGGATATAGTTGTTAACTGGAGTACCAGTAATTCTCATCGGGTCTCCAGGACTCGTCTGAGTATTCTAACCGATCTCAACATGCTGTTGTCTGGATGGTCTCGATTCTTCCTCTGATTTCCAGTTCCTCTAGTCTGTTTTCTAAACATTGGGGGACTATACCAAGTGCCCCAACTACAATTTGTATCACTTTCACCTTCATATTCCACAGTTTTTTCCCCATTCTCTAGCATTCTATTTGTCTAACTTTTCGTTTTCCTTTCATCTTCACCCTGTTATCTGCTGGAAATGCAAAATCTACCAGTTGGCAAGTTCTCTTTTTTTTTGTTAATCAGTACTAGGTCTGGTCTTCTGGCTGGATAAGGTGATCCGTTTTTATCCCAAAGCACCATTATTATTATTATTATTATTATTATTATTATTATTATTATTATAGAGTTTTTCACACCAGCGTTAGCTGATGGTCTTTCACTGGAGTCTGAGTGATAACAAGCCTCCTCGGGTCTCCAGGACTCTTCTGAGTATTCTAGCCGATTGCAGCAATGCAGATGTCTGGATGGTTTCAATTCTTCCTCTGATTTCCAGTTCTTCAGTTAAAAAAAAGCCTTTTGGGATCGTTCCAAGTGCAAACTTAGTATCACTTTGACCCTCATATTCCACAGCTTTTTCAATTCTCTTGCATGTCTAGGTATTTGTCGATCTTTTCGTTTTCCCCTCATCTTCACCCTGTAATCTGCGGGAACTGCAAAGTCTACCAGTTGACAAGTTCTCTTTTTTTAAATTAATCAATACTAGGTCTGATCTGGCTGGTATAAGGCGATCCGTTTTTATCTCGAAGTCCCAGATAATTTTATGCGTTTCATTCTCAAGAACAGATTCTGGTTTATGCATATGCATATACCATTTTGATGTATTATCAAAATTTAATTAATGTATTATTATTATTATTATTATTATTATTATTATTATATTACTTGAAACGATATAATTGTTTGAAAAATGACTAGGGCATTAAATAACCCAACAAGGGTTGACAAAACCAACCAACAATATCGCCCACATAACCAGGTTTCACAAGAAAGTAAAGAAAAATTAGGTTGTTGTGACGACAGGAGGCATTTTAGAAATTTAAGTATATCTGTGATTTTTAAAAACTAGTTCGACTATACTTCTTAATCACACTAGGGGGGTGAGTCCCAGTGGCGTAATGGCTGTGACATCGTAGTGAGTTCAAACTGTAGTCACGCTATTATGTTCACTTTCAGAATAATACCAACACCTTTCATTTCCTTCCTTCATTCCGTCCTTATTCTCTCTTCCCTTTCTTCTTTAAATGTTTTCTTTCTTCTATTTACTAGAATAATATAAAAGGATTTCAGTTGACCGATACCCATGAGGGTTCTACCTTGCCCACACGAATATTATCACCATCACAAACCCATAGAAAAGCAGAACTGTCCGTTTCTACGTAAATCACCCGGTCATTTATGACAGGAATTACGCAAGTAATATTCATAAAAGTTTTTATTTCAATCTTTATGCTATATATATATATATATATATATATATATAAATATATATATATATATATATATATATATATATATACTCCACTTGGTCTGAAGATCGCATAGGCGAGAAACTGTCAGTAACCAGGTGCCGCTGACTCCATGTTCACGCTACCTTAATTTAGATATGAATGCTCTATTTATGATATTGAGCACAGTTTACTTATAAATATATCGATTATATTATCTCTCTCTCTCTCTATATATATATATATATATATATATATATATGACAGAGAGAGAGAGCGTTAGTGTGAGGATGAGTAAGAGCGAATGAGAGAGAGAGAGAGAGAGAGAGAGAGAGAGAGAGAGAGAGAGAGAGAGAGAGAGAGATCATGGGGCTGTCAAAATCGTTAGTGCTATTTGGTATTTGGGCATTTACACCTTCTAAAGTGAATATGGTGGTGGGTTGGAAAAACCTAACGACATTCACTGCGTGATGGCCTCTCTGGCTTTGGGCCATTGTGATGAGTAACCCGAGTGAATTCTGCGGAATATTGTCAAATCCGGACTCTTCGACAGGAAAGGTCGTTCAATAATGCATGCAGCCCGGCTGCCGATCCAACTCACAGATCGTGCATTTCCGGGGACTCGCTTGCCGTGCACTGGGAGGGACGGACGAACCAATACCGCGCCAGGCTGACTGTCGGCTGAAAAGAGGAGGAGAAGGAGAAGAACGAGAAGAAGGAGGAGAAGGAGGAGGATTGTATCACGCTTCGGATGGAGGCCTTATTGGATGCAGACATCTGCGTGCGGCGGGTAAAATTGAGAAGAACAGACGACACTTGTGCACGAGGCGAACAGCTTTTGATACAAGCATGAGATGATATGTTTGATTATGTCCATTCACAAATAGACAAATGTGTACGTAATTCTTATAGATGCCATTGTTAAAATGATCTCGTCACATTATTTTGTATTACTTCATCTGACCGAGGGTTGATGTTGCTCTGTTTTTTTAATTTTATCCGTGTGTTTCCATGGGTTTAGGGTTACCAACTGATAGAGTTAATTTTCTCCATATATCTTTATTATTGTATGCATTTATCCAATTCCTCACTCAGACCTGGGTATGACGTTAAATCGCATCTAGTGGTGAAGTTCCAATTTTGGAGCTCTGGGTAGAGAGGAGTGCCCCTTCATTGCCATTACTCCCAGGTCCACCATAACCCGAGTAGTAGTACCTGTTAAGGTACTGTTAATGGGTTAAATAGATGAAAAATGAGTTTAAGAATTGAATGCCCAATAAGAATTAATAAAACAAACGTCTTCAACATAAAATAACCCAACAAGGGTTGACATGTCGTAAAAAAACCAACCAACCAACCAACCAACCAACCAACCAATGAAAAACCTCCTCCACCACAAACAGAATGTGACACAATGTAAATTTTAAGCGAGATACAGTTGGTTTGAATTCAAAGTTTTCCTTCTGATTATCTTACCGAGGCTATACAATCCAGTCTTCCTACTATTTACCCATAGCTGGAGGGAAACATGGATTCATGCCTTTCCCAGGGGTATCAGCGCGAAGTGAAACAAGAACAGCCCCGTCCCGGATTTGAACTCGAGTCGTCGATTCCATATCGCTACGATGATAACCGTTGCACAAGTGCGTTTCTTTATCATTGTAAATATTTTAGACCAATGTTTATTGATGGTAAAATTCAGATGAATGTTTTAGGATATATGCCTTTTCAGAATGCGTTAAATTATTCTATTGACTAAGTGTCGGATTCGAAACCGCACCACCCGCTTCAAATATTTATAAAAAAAAAAGCCATCATTATAATCCTGTATGAATTATCTATCTTTCACGTGTGTATATGTGTTTATGTTAATATTTACTTCCCTTTCCCGCCTTGTTTGTGCGCATGCGTAAGACCTTTGCCAGTATATGTATTGCATTTTTATGTTCATATGTATGTAGATTTTTTTTTAGTTACTTTCACTTTCTTCTGCACTAGATTACTATTGTAGAACTCTTAGTAAAATCTAAAATTACAATGCATGGCTATTGAGATTAACATATTTATTAAGATCACCATAGATGGTCTTTTTTTTAAACAAATAGACTAAACAACATTTAGCAAATTTCCGAAGCAAATTAAATTCACTATAAACTGCTTGCAAGATTGACATGATAATCACTACGCTATTTTAGAATTAATTCTAACAAATTAGCAAAATTAACGACACATTGTTTCTGGATAAAATGCTGATAAGCAACCAGAATGTTTTTCGGTATTACGTTTAATTTTATATAAGTTTTTGTAGAAAATCTTTAAGATATATACCTCAATATGACAATCCCAGTCTTAGTAGAAATCTATTTATATTCAAATCAGACATAAAGACGTGAGTTAAATATTAAAAACACAGTCGTTTTTTTCTCTTCTTTTGTATGCTTTGCTATTTTCTTTATCTCTCTGTCTCTCTCCCTTTTCTATGTGCATATGTGTGTGTGTGTGTGTATGTGTCTGTGTGCACGTGCGTGCGTGTGTATGAGTGTGTGAGTAAGTGAGTGTGTGTGTGTGTGTGTGTGTGTGTGAAAGAGAGAGAGAGTGAGTATATAATATATATATATATATATATATATATGATAATATATATATATATATATATAATATATGAACGCTGACATCGGAATACTCCGTTATCATAATTTTTTTACAGACGCTGCCGCTGTCAATAGCAACAGAGACAAAAGATCCGTTGAACAGGAACAACAGTCATTGATAAAGGGTATCTAACGAACCAGAAAATTTATGGTGAATTCAATACTCATACATCGAGTTCATTCATTAATTTTTTGAAAGTTCGTAATAACGCCCAACTTAAACATATATATATATATAATATATATATATATATATATATATATATATATATATATATATATATAAATGATAATTTGATTGTAAAAGGGGAGAAAAGATTTTTGGAAAAAAAGAAAAGACCAA
Source organism: Doryteuthis pealeii (assembly GCA_023376005.1). Classification (NCBI taxonomy): domain Eukaryota; kingdom Metazoa; phylum Mollusca; class Cephalopoda; order Myopsida; family Loliginidae; genus Doryteuthis; species Doryteuthis pealeii. Next base: position 82,582,257 of record CM042138.1, on the reverse strand, counting down.
GATAATCGTACCAACCAAAATAATCTATTGTACAATATTTGGTATATATATATATATATATATATATATATATATATATATATGAATTGTTTTTTCCGTTGGAAATATGTACCAATAGATTATTTTTGGTTGTACTTATCCTTGGTTTTTCTTTTTTAAAAATCTGAATATATTAAGCATTAAGCGAAACTTTTAGTAGTTTATCTGACTCAGATTTAATTATATATATATTTATATATTAAGTCATTTTCAAAGTTGGCAATGAAGTTAAAAATGTGTGACTTCTATACATTAATAATCCTCACTTGACTGAATATATAAAAAATATATTTAATTGTAAGAATCAGAGAATTATACGAGAGAGAAGACCCCGAACGCAAATAAGTAAGTAACTAATAAACTACTCCTAAAAGGAATCCTCAATAAACGACTTCAAATTAAACCCTCAAAATTCTACATACGGAACAATACTTATTTCCAGAATACAATCAATAACAATAAATCGATTTCCTAAAATAATATACTAGTAACTATGGACATTAAATCCTTATACTCTTTGCCAACTTACGACGTTCCGAGAAAACGAGACGGCTACCTAAACATTTTGACGACGATTACGTTCTGTAACCGAAATAATAAACTCCGTAAAATAAATCGGCTTTGGTGTTTGTTAAGTTTTTTAAATGCCATCCTTGGTCAGTTGAAAAGGGCTTAAAGTAAGTAAGTCCTAAGTTATGGAATCCTTTGGTAAGCGTATAAGTCCTATCCTGCGTATAAGTCATATCCAGCGTATTGTTAAAGGTCAAGTGATTTAATCCTATGTCCATCGTCAATGAAAGTCAAAATAGTTATGGTCAGTACTGCCGGTATAAGTATTGTATCAGCAACAGAGTACTGCCAGTGATTGGCCAAGAGTTTGATCACATAGTTCTCGGCGAGTCTATAAATAGAAGTGGGCTTTTAACACACACCTTATATCAGAAATTTTTCAACAGTATTTTGCAGAAAAAATCTCTACATATATAAAGGGCAGTTAGCGCGTATGTGTGTATGTCCGGATAAAACTACAAAAATAAAACAATTAATGACAAAGTAAATATATCTGCAATTTAATTATCACCGGTTCCTGTTTTTTGTGCAAAGATTATGAAGATTAATTTATATTCAAAGATATTTAAAAATTAAAATATACATAGAAATAGCATTGAAATTCTACTTCAAATGTCCAGCATTTGTGATCTCAAAATTAAACAAATCAATACATCAGGTTCACCCCCTCTACCCAGGCGATGCTGGGTAGCCCTTCTAGTTTAAAATAAAACTCAAAGTAAAAAAGACACGCCAATGACTAATTAGTATATATACCGCCTTCCTCTAATAAGACGACGGGCGATTCCTTCCTCGTTTTTGGTTCCCGTTTCGTTAATTGTCTACAGATCGTTTTAATTCAGTATTACTGGCGCATATTCCATAGGTGAAATTTGAATTTAATGATTTTTCGAAAATTTTATGTAATTTAGTACTAATTGTGAACATATCCTGGCAATGACGTTAAACTTTATCTGATGGTGAGGCTCCAGTTCTGGAGGTCTGGGGAATGTGGAGCACTCCTTCCTCACCATTATTCCCAGGTCCACCCTAACCCGGAGTGGTAGTACCTGTTAGGGTCCCAACTATGGGTTAAATAGAAAAATGTGTTTATAAAAAATTGAGTATCCATTAAGAATGAATTTGTTTCAAAACGTTATCGGCATTAAATGATCCACCGAGGTTGATATGCCGTAAAACAAAACAAAACAAACTAATTGTAAAAAGAAAACTGAATATTTTACGCACCCCCATATATATATATATATATATATATATATATATGTGTGTGTGTGTGTGTGTGTGTGTGTGTGTGTTAGAATCGTAGCGTCAACGGCGCTTGGTAACAGTCAGTTTCTCGCCTATGCGTTCTTTAGACCGGTCGAGGAACACATAAGCAAGAAACTGCCTGTTACTAAGCGCCATTGACATTAAATCCTTATACTCTTCGCCAACCATATATATATATATATATATATATATATATGTATATATATATGCGTAACCCTGAATGCCTATATATATATATATATATATATATATATATATATATATAGGCATTCAGGGTTACGCATGTTCTTATGCGCGTTCCAAAGACAGCTAATACGTTCATTCAATAATTGTTTGCCTCGACTCTTCAAAGTTATGCCATTGAAAAGAAACTAAGTCTCCGATCAAAAGTTACGCCGAGAGCTTCACGAGTTTTTATTGTAACGCCATATCTGATAGTGAAGTGGCCTCTTGACGCCATTGCCTTTTCCGCTCTTAAATAGAAATCTGACAAGTGGTATCAGAGACGTGTGTTGACATAGGGTCACGAGCCCTGGGGTATGGGGATTACCGCCGAGCTGAGGGAAGGACAAGTAGAAACGGGGTTACAACCCGAAGATTCTACGGAACGTGAACTGGGTGTAGGGTAAATTATGCTTAGTCACCAGGGTTGTTAGGTTAGTGGGGGAGGCTCTAGATTGCAAGCGCGGGAGTTTGAGGACGAGGTGAAATAAGAGGTTTTACAGGTTCGGCGCAGTGCGGGTCAGAATCTTGCAATTGGAGAAGCTATGTGTCGCCAAAGATGCAAAACTACTGGCTTTGCTTGCGGGGACAGGCTGACAGAAATCTGAGTTCTCTGGGGGTAAAAAGAGTTATTAGTCCCTAACACATCCGACCCGACTATCAATCCATACAGATATGTGCATTGTTATTTATGTTTCATGTTAGGAAAAGATGAGTTGCTCACTGGCTGGTTGGCTGGTTGGTTGGTTGGTTTTAGGGCACGTCAATCCTTGATGGTTTATTTTATGCCAAAATGTGTTTAACAATTATGGACTCCGATTATATACGATACGAAAATGTATCTCCACCATCATATTTATAAAATTTCCACAATTATGAGTAGGATGTGACACAAGGTCAATTCTTAAGCGGAGATTAACACGTTTGAATTTAGAGATTTTTTTCTTTTCTTAGACTGGTTACCATACCAAAGAGCTCAGTCTGATCTACTATTTACCTATAGATGGTGGGAGAATAGTCGGATACATACCTTTCCCAAAGGTATTACTGCTATTGAAATGCAAACAGCTTCGTCAAGGATTTGAACTAGGTTCGCCGTGTCGATTTCCTGCATCGATGACCATTGCACAACGAGCGCCTCTATATTATTACATTTCTGTAGTATTTCTGAGCAGACGTGTGTTTGGGAGTTTAACGTTTGAGGATCCCCTTTATACTTACAAGATGCAAGAAGTTTAATCTCCCTCCCAATAAAAGACGCTTTGAAAACTCATAGAAATAGCTGGCCTGAATTATTAACACATTAATGAACGAGTGAACCAAACTGTAAATGCATGTTTATCAATTTCTGTCATCTTACGAGAATAAGTGACAACAATTTGACTCAACAATCTTTGCAAGACTCCAGCTTTTATGTCTACTCACAATGTTACAACCAACCAACCAACCAACCAACCTAAAATTTGATACGTTCCAAAGAAAAGGAAGAGATTTTCCCCTCCCTATGAAAGACGGTTTGGAAACTCACGGAAATGGCCGAACTGAATAATTAACACTAATAAACGAGGGTACTAAACTACTAATTCGTTTGTCTATTCTTTTTGTTACCGTGATCAAAGGACATCTTCATCTCCTCGCATTTTCAAGACATTCACAACAGTTCACATATTTGCATCCACGGATATTTTGTCATGCGGAAAAAAACAGTTACTACACTATATTCACTTTGAATAGCAGATGTTATTTGTTGTCGTTTAATAATTGCGTGCACAATACAACTTTTAATCTTTGGATTCAGCTAACAATTTTATGTTATTTATTAATAAACAATCATTGTTATTTTTTATTTAAAATTTTTGTAATAATACAGAATAGCTTTTTTTATACGTAATCTAATTCTTTTATCACTTAATAAGTGATAAAATGTGATACAATGCTTTTATCACTTGCTATTCTGCATTAGTACCAACTTTTTCTTCCGCACAGTCGGTTGGGGCGTTAGAATGCACCGACTGCACCTCTGCCACCTGTTGGTCGTGGGTGGTGACCCGTGATGCTTAAGGACGGAGTCTTGGTGAATGAGCAGTCCATGACCTGCAACACTTTTCTTTGACCCTTACTTAGGCTAGACGGGCGGTCGGAGAGGCCCACCCGATCAATCGGCTGGTCACGTCAAGCCCTAGCACCTATATGAATGCCCCAACTCTATTGCCCTTTTGGCAAGCCCCAACCCTTTTTATCATATGGGTGCTAGAAGGCAGTGGCTGAGGATCTTCAAGTCCTGTGAATTACGTTAAACTCTATCTGATGGTGAGGTTCCAGTTCTGGAGGTTTGGTGAATGTGGAGCACCCCTTCATCACCATTGCTCCCTGGTCCACTCTGACCCGGAGTGGTAGTACCTGTTAGGGTCACATCTTTGGGTTAAATAGAAAAATGTATTTATAAAAAAGTGTGTATCCATTAAGAAATAATCTATTTCAAAACTTTATTGGCATTAAATGACCCACTGAGGTTGATATGCCGTAAAACATAACTAACCAAACCAAACATTTTTTTCTTCAAATTTTTCAAAATTTACAAATATCTTTTTTTTTTTTGAAAACCATTCCCTCAAAACGAATTATTACATAAATTCAGTGTTTTTGAATAAACCTAAATAAATAAGCGAAAAGGGCGAATTGAATAGTTGGACAATCGAGTAGTGACCGAAAGCCCAAAGCACCAACAGGTTCACGTAACAAAAGTCTAATTTTTAAGTTAATTCAAGGTTTGGTTTCTTTGTTTAATGGCATA
>CM042138.1:82552363-82574863 GCA_023376005.1 Doryteuthis pealeii | reverse complement strand
TTCTTCCTCGACATCAGTCCCTATTGGCCATCACTCCTGGAAGACCCTTTGCACAGCATCCAGTATTCTCGCAGAGCTGATCGATGTAGGTTTTTGCTGGCCAACCAACACTGGTGAGTCCATATGTAGGTACCCACGGGAGAACGTCACTTATAAGCTCGTCCTTGCTTCTCCAGCAGTGTCCAGCGTGTCTTGTTCGTCTTAACCGAATAGTCTATGTGATAGTGGTCGTAGAGCTGCTCTTTTGTTGTGTTGCGTCCAGGCTTTTTTCAAGACAGCACACAGCATCCTTGTACAGTTCCCATCCAGGTTTTTCAAGTGGAACAGCCATACAGTAGCACTGACACGGTTACAGCTTGAAATAATTTTGTTTTCACACAGTTATGGTTGAGGCCAGAACCAAGAAATATTTTTTTATCTTATTTAAAAAAAACAACAACTTCTAATACGCCTATAGAATATTTTCAATGAATTACACAAGAAAGCAAGTAGAAATAAAAAGACGAAAAAACAAAAGAAAACAAAAAAAGGAAATAAAGAGAAAATCGTCGGGTGGAAAATAAAATAGATAAACAAAACATAACTGAGATATATTAATACAGAGATACGAACTTGCAGCCTTAAGGTGTTATGCGGCCTTTTAAACCATCAAGTGTGACTTTGTATGAGAGTGGACCTGGGAGTATTAGCAATGAGGGGTTACTCCATATTCTCCAGATCTCCAGAACTGAAGCGTCACCACCAGATACAGTTCAGTGTCATACACAGGACACCCCCTTTTTATAAAGGGCTTAATCCCTCTGCAGTGGATACAGTCAGCATATTCTAAGCACCGTCGACAGATTTAAGATTAATAAAGGAGTAGAGTGTCTGCTGCCGTAAAGTTTCATGCGACCTCCAAAACATTAAGTGCGTCCTTCTACGGCCTTGTCAAAAGATCATTTAAAATGACATATCTCCATTTTAAAACCTGATATCTCACTACTTTCTCACAAAAAAGCATTAAAACATCCTTAAAGGGTTAATAAAGTTTTTCATTTCTTTTAAGTCAAACGTATTAATTAAATTTGGACTAAGTTGTCATTTACTAAACATTGCTTGGCACCAGACCAAAAGTATATATATTTACCAAAGTATATATATTTACCAAAGTATATATATTTACTGCACGAGCAGGATGTGACACAAGGTCAATTTCTTAAGCGGAGTTCAACAGGTTTGAATTCAGAGTTTTCTTCTCCTAGACTGGTTGCCTAACCAAGGTTAAAGAGCCCAGTCTGCCCTACTATTTATCCATAGCTGGAGGGAGAGTCAAATTCATACCTTTCCCAAGGGTATTAGCGCAAAATTAAATGCAATTATCACATCCAGGATTTGAACTCGGGGCGACGAGTCCATTTCCCATGACTTTAACCATCGCACCACGCGCTTCCTACCAGACCAAAAGTATAGGACACTCGGTGAGGATCGAACTCACTAACTAATGGTCTAATAGTCTACCTCGCTAACCATTATATTACGAGAGGCGCCCAAAATGTGTTGGCAGCCTTCCGTCTACAAGAGATGGTGGAGTAGTGTCAAAGTGCTTCTTTTTACTACATAGCCTGGGCGGGTTGATATGGAGGATGAGCTGTTACCCATGCAGCAAATCCCCCTCTCCACACTACCGCTGTGATCCAAAGGAAAGGTAACGAACCAATGCAGTTTGGCAACGGTAGTGTCACAGGAGTTGCCAGGTAGCACTGGATTTCAGCATCAAACCACTTAGGGACTCCGGCTCCTGATTTGTTCTCGGGGTTTACACCCCTAGCCTTTCCTTGAAAAGCAGCAGAGGTTTTGTGTCGGACTTCTCCTTGAGTTGATGGTTTGCCGATCAAGGCTAAGGAGCCCCTTCAAACCCATTTAGGGATTTATGTGAGTAGTAAGCAAACTAAGTTATTAACTAAAGATTTAAACATTAAATTTTGTTTTAAACATTTTAAGTTTTATTGAGTATGACATTATCAGTAGACAATAAATTTAATTGTGGCCTTTGAGCACGAAAAGGTTCTCCATTCCTACTGTAGACTGTAAACTAATATTATTAAAATTTAAATGCTTCTAGATTTCTTACTTTCCAAACATTAAACATTGGGTTCGGCCTTATTAGTAGACAATAAATTTCAATGTGGCCTTTAAACACAAAAAAGGTTCCCCACCCTAAGATTAATAGGTTAAAAAGAGGAAATATATTATATTCACTTTGCGAATGAATTTGCATAGAAGTGCATTATGGGAGCAAAAACTATTTAAATTCTCATTTACTCTCTTTTTCAATGTTTTACTGTGATCTACAACTTAAAGGGCCGGGTTAGCACAGTCGGTAGAACGTTCGGCTAGAAACCACAAGGTTCCTAGTTCGATACCGGTCCTCGCCAACTCAGCGTATGAGTAGCACAGGGATCTGTGTGGTAAAGTAAGGAGCTGATGGTAGGTGTGGCGCTCCACCTCAATGCTAAAAACAATCTCCGTGGTCTAGCGCTAGTGAAAAGGGGATAGACTCCCTCGCTGATTGGCTGATACCGACTTTAGGCCGCCCCGACGACTTTACTTTTACTTTTACAATAATAATGGGATCAGTGATATTATTTATATATTAACAACAATCAGGGATATTTGAGTTATCTCTTTTTCCACGGAGGTCTATTTTTAATTGACACTAGAAGCCTGTATATCAATTTAGAAAAAAAATAGGATATCGAATACTTATTTTCAAGTCTGGCAAGCTCAATCCTCCTTGGCACAGCACAGTATTTTCAATCTCTCTACATTTGAGTTTTTAGTAGTCTAAAAAAAATAGAGGATAACTACAGAGAAGAGACTTTCTCTTGATTGATAATTCAACTTTTTTTTCTCTTGGATGATAATCTAAATTCTCTTTCTCTTGATTGATAAAATTTGCTGTGATGTTTTTAAGGTCGAAAATATGATAGCTGATTGTAAGACGTAAAAGCTAAATCCAAAAATCATACTCATTTTTTTTTAATCAGATTAATTTTTTAAGATACAAGCTCTCATTTGAAATGTATAAAACAGTATTATAACTCATTTTTTGTAAAATACATCTATAAGATGCTTGAGGGGGAAGTCATCAGCGTTGTTATATCCTTGGGATCATTGGAAATTTCTGGTCTTTCAACAACGTATTTCCTCGCCCAGGGGACCAATCGGGATTGATCAAATCCCGACCCTTCCCTCTCTGCACATGACCTCGCCTCTTGATGACCATAGTTTTATTGAACTGGTCACCTGACCTCCAGCCAATGGCAAAGAGCTCTCCTTATTTATATTACATTCATTTTATTACTCGAGTTTGGTCTTACTACCAGGAAGAACGGTTGTTGTAGGTTTTTTTTTTTTTTTTATTTGACCCCCCCCCCCCTTTGTTGAATTTTTTATTTGTGACAAGTAAAGTCCACAGGATTTTGAATAAGTGTTATTATTATGTAAACTTGCTATGAAGTATTCAAGCACATCTTAAAAACCAGACAAACTAGACAAGAATAGTTGGAAAGGTGATCTAATGAAATTTGTGCAAGAGATTAAAATTTGACCATACTAACAAACGGTATCTACACAAACCAGAATTCGTCCTAGAAAATGAGACACATAAAATTCTCTGAGATAAAATTAGAATCAAATTGTGTGCTCAAATTTTGCTCAAAATTCTAGGATCAAAAGTTTATAGGTTGTTCACATTATTAACGTATTTAATGTTCTTATTAATCGGTTATGCCAATTCCATGATTTACGTTCAAATCACACCGAACTTTTGTTGAGTACCACTTAAGAACAGTAGGTAGTGTAAACAATGTAAGGCATGCGTATCAGGTTACGCTTAGCTTAGTAAATAAAAAAAACTTATACTTCGTGCTCCAGACACAACAGTTTTAGCTTTACTCTCTCTCTCTCTCTCTCTCTCTCTCTCTCTCTATCTATATATATATATATATATATATATATATATATATATATATACGCTCCCAATTTCGGTTGAGCACTTTATTTAGGAGGGATTTAATTGCAAAAATTCACCGTATTCGGCGTTCAGCTAAATCTTACTTTGTTTACAAAGTTTGAGACCTCTAGGTGAAGTTCATTTCCGCTTAGAAATGTAGGGATTAAATAGCCTGCTATACTTGGCAGCTGATTGTGGCCGTATGGGTAAGAGGTTTGGCGAGCGTAAGTTTGTTCGGGTCTCGAACCCGGCCAGAGGTAGCTGCTAAAAATGGTATAACTGCACTGATGAGAGGTGATACCTCGAAACACGTGTCTGTAGTTTACTCTCTCTCTATATATAGATAGATATAGTTCCATTTCGACTTATGGTCAACTCATAGTTCCCTCTATCTATTTATACAGAGAGTTCCATTTTTACTTACGGTCAAGTCATAATTTCATATACCTATCTATATACGTAGATAGTTTAATTTAAATTACTACGACCGGAAAATCCGGCAAACAACGCGTGCAGCAAACGTATGTCTATAGTTCAATTTCAACTTATGGTTAGGTCACACGTAAAGGTACCGCTTTCCGTCAGCTTACCGAAGTTAAGCAGTGATAACCAACTCTGTACTTAATTGGGTAAGTAATAGCAGGTGATGTTAGCAAACTGAAGCCTGTTACCAGACTAAGGAAAGCTCAGTTAATTCTACTAATAGTCCCATTTCTTTTGTATTTCCTTAAGAAAATAAACGTGTTTGACACGTTTTGTTCGATTTGTTGTTCTGTTGAAAAAAAACCCATCTTGAACGAATAGAACACGTGCTTCAAATATTAAGGAACCACACCCTCATCATCATCGTCGTCTTTCTCCTTCTCTTTGTATTATTATGTTTTAATGTTTAAACGTAGTCTTCTAAGCAATATCAATGACTGTTAACGCCTTTTTTTGTGTGTTTGTAAAGTGAAATGAATGTTTGATTTGACGAAGAATAAAAACTAACAGCAATCTGCACATCTCTCAAAGGTCGACTTCCGTTCGACTGTTTTAAATACATTGGAAGAAACTTGTTGTCTGAAATCTTGTTAAATTCTTTTTTTTTTTTTACATATGAAGAAATTTAGATATAATAGTAATTGGCAATCTCTCGCAGAGGAGGCAAGAACTCATCCCGAAAAAAAAAAAGGGATGGGGTATCTTGAATATGACAGTAAACTGAATTCGGTGATGAGAGCTAAAGTTATGGAGCTCTATGGAGTGTTGAGTCACATCTTTATTGCCATTATCTGACCAGATTTACTCTGCTCCGGAGTGGTAGTACCTGTTAGGGTCCAATCACACACACACACACACACACACACACACACACACACACACACACACACATATGTATGTGTGTATGAGTGTATATACATATGTATGTGTGATGATATATACATATATATGCATATATATAATAATATACATTAATATATAATAATATATTTATCTAATGTATTTACAATTAAAAGCCGTTTGAAACGCAGGAAAAAAATAAATTAATGATTTGCAATGTTATGGGAAATCCTATCTCCTTAAACTTGCGATAATATATGTATCTATATATATAAAAGGAAGTCTGGTATGTACGTGTCGACTTATAAGTAAAAAACTAGATGTTATTCAGATACGAAATCTTGCATACACCTTGACATCCTTATAACTAAGAAACACACCAAATTTGGTTATTGATCTTTACTGATTAAGGGATATAGTTAATTAATTAATCAAAAATCAAACGATTTGCGATAATCGGGTCATAGCTGCTACTGCTAATATAAAAAAATCGCTTGACTGCTGCCTATATTCAGCCGTTATTTAAAATACCGCTGCTGCTGCTGGTAATTTTAAGCTGACAATTTTGTGCCCTAATCATTTCAGCTTGGAATTTCTTGCGTATCACCGGTCTAATCTTAGAAATATTTATTTGGTTAGAAAGAAAATAAAAATAATCTTTCTAAATATCTAATTTGTATGTGGTTTTATCGATTGAATTATTTTTTACAGCGAAGTAAATAACAATAATAAAGGAAAACATTTAATTTAATGATTCATTTTAAAATAAAATATATCCATATTTTTTCAGTATTTCGTATGTACAAAAGAGTTTTAGAAAAAAAGAAAAGAAAAAAAAAAAGAAATTGTAATACGAACAATTATAATTCTTAGCATTTTATTGTTACATTTTAATACGGTAAAAAAGGGAGGAATTAAACGGATACATTTCATTTCTACCAGCAAAAGGCAAGGGAGTTCGCTTTAAAAAAAGATTGTTTCAAAAATGTAAACGACAACAACAACAAAAAACTATTCTTAAAATAAATGAATATTGAAATACACTAATTTTTAGCTTTGTTTATCGTTAAATCTTTAATAAAGTTTAGGGATGCATTTTTAAAAATAATATCTTAAATGTAAACAAAAAAAAAAAGAAATTCCTAAAATAAACAAACATTCTACTATACAAATTTTTCGCGATTTTTTTTAATTTGATAAAACATTTACCAAATATTTTCTCCCTTACTCTTGTGTTCTCCTCACTCTCTGGTGTTCCTAATTTCTTTTAGTGCGGTCATGGACCGGGTACTTTTGCTAGTATATATATATATATATATATATATATATATATATATATATATATATACTATAAGAGAGATATGATTTCGTAGGCCACATTCAAAAGGTAGGCCACATACTATAAGAGAGATATGATTTCGTAGGCCACATTCAAAAGGTAGGCCACATACTATAAGAGAGATATGATTTCGTAGGCCACATTCAAAAGGTAGGCCACATACTATAAGAGAGATATGATTTCGTAGGCCACATTCAAAAGGTAGGCCACATACTGTAATGGCACCGAATACCGAAAGGCTATCAGAAAGTAGAGGACAAAACGAAACTGGAAAAAAAAAAGGGGGGGGTGGAAACCATTTTTATTACGCTGGTCAGATGAAGGTAAACTGGAACCGTTACTTAGTTGGAAATCATACGTAAATTCCTTCCGTTTACAAAGACCAGATGGAAAGGAAATGATGGACGACGCCTTCAAGACAATAAGTTGAAAACTGGAACTGGCATAGTCAAGTATAGAAAACTTGTCAATGTTGTACATCTTAGCAAATTTCGGATTTGTTAATAAATGTTAAGTTATGACAAAATCGGTAGAATAAACTGGCTGGGTTAAATCCTACTTAACCGACATAAATTCTACCATCGTATGTCACCCTGCCGAAAGAAAAAAAATACCCAAAATCAGGGAATTAATCGAATTTAATGTAATTTTCAATATTGATATATTAATGAATAAACAATATAATGCACCAGTTATTTTATTTAAAAACTTTTACATTTTCTCAGGTTAGTTAACTTTGAACCACGTATGTTTGTAAATCTGTGTTACGCCTCAAAAATATGAGGTTCAAAGTTAACTGACCTGAAAAAATGTAAGAGTTTTCAAATAAAATAACTGGTGCATTATATTGTTTATTCATTAATATATCAAAATTAAACATTTCATTAAATTCGGTTAATTTCTTGATTTTTAGTATTTTTTTTCTTTTGGCGGGGTGAAATACGATGCTGGAATTTATACCTGTTAAGTAGAATTTAACCACTGATGGTATCCCCTGCAGAGGGGTAAGACTCCACCCAAAACGTGATGTCCTGGGCATGACACTAAACAGCATCTGATAGCGAGGCTCCAATTCAGGAAATCTGGGGAGTGTGGAGTACACCTTTATTAGTATTACTTCCAGGTCTACTCTGACCCAGTGGTAATATCTGTTAGGGTACCATCTATAGGTCGAATAGATCTGTTTGCAAATTTTAGTATTATATAGAATAATTTATATCATATAACTGAATTACTTGTATTAAGATAGTTAATTGAAGCTATAATTGTTTACTAAGGATTATTATTATTAGTTACTTGAAAACATACAACTGTGTATAAATTATTTGTTTTAGATTGGAATACTTGATATCATATAACCGTGTGCAAAAGAAAAAAAAAAAAAAACGTCTTAAGAAATCATCATCATCATCATCATCATCATCATCATCATCATGCCGAGAGCACGGATACCCATGTCTCTCTCTTTCCTCAACTGTCACTATAGGTCACCGTCTCTAGTAGGTCATCTGCGCAGCATCCAGAATCTGTATAGAGCTTATTGATGTATGTTTTTGCCGTTCGGCTTACACGTGCGTTGGTGTCCACAGGATAACGCCACTTATGAGTTCGTCCTTGCTTCTCCAGCAGTGTCCAGAAAATTGTCAATATGAACGTAGAATGAACGCGATTTTCTAAGCGCTAGTTATAAAATAACCCTAGACGGGTTAACATGCCGTTAAAATCAATCAATCACTCATTGATATTGTTGTTAAATAATTTCTACTTAAAAGTTTAAAAGTGCATTTTGGTGCACTCTAAAATTTTAACTGGTTTTAAAAACATCTTTTTTTTTCTTCTTCTAAAAACACTATTTATAATTACTTAAGTTAGAAATCGTTTTATATGTATTAAAATATAATTCGAAGCTGGTAGTGTTATTAATTTACTTACTATGTAAAGATTTACGAATGTATTTATCTATTTTTTTCTCTCTTTATCTTTCTGTCAATATAGATTTGACCTCGCTGCTATTATTTCTGATCCCCAACATTGACAGTATTTAACCTCTCATTCGGCGAAATCACGATCTGTGATCTCGCATGAGCGAGATTTTCTTTTTTTTTTCTTTCCAGAAGTCATGAAGATGTTTCCGTATCTTTCATGACCAAGCAATAGCAGAAGAAAAACAGGGAAAATATGAAAAAATAATAGAAAAAAAAAAGAAGAAAGAATGGAACCGAAAATTAAGGAAAAAAAATGGATGAACGAAAGCAAAATGGAATCTGTTTTGACACTCTCCCTCTTAAAGTGGTCGGTTCCTGTTTCCAGTATTGTCTCCTGTTAACACCTGCAAGACTTGCTCTCTTATTAAAGGCGTAGGAACCAAAGCAATTATGTTTGTGCTAAGCGATCCGAGATGGACCAGGTGTCGTCTGCTCAGCGTTCACAAAAGTAGCCATTTCAGCGAGGATGCTGAGAGGCTGGAAAAGTAATTAAGGATAATTTTAAAAATAAAAATGTTAGAAAAAAAAAACAACCCCCAAACAAACAACAACAATAAAAACAGCAACAACAAAAAACAAAAAAACAAAAAACAAAACAAGAAAAATCAAAACAAAAACAAAAACAAAATCGGACGTGAGGAGAAAGTGGTTTCCTACTGGTATCATTTTGTCACCCAGTCAAGCAGTTCCATCCGCTATTGGCCATTTTAGGTGAACCTTACAATGAACAGAACTTGTGTTTTTAATACGAAAGTCGCATTTTTCCATTTAGGGAGAAGAAAAAGAAAAAAGAAGGGTCAGAAGGTGAATTCTTACCGAATCAGTTGGTGGGCGTTAGTGTAAGGCAGAGGCGACAAAAAGACGAGGGATGTAGCGGTTTTGCCGGGGGTCGGCAGTGGTGGAGAACCAATGCCATAAATTGGAAGTAAAGTCTATAGTTGCAAAAAGGCTGAAATCAATTATATCTACCTATCTGTCCATCTATCTAAATATTCCCTTCGTTGTTTTTATATTTACTTTTATCTGCATACTGATATGTTTATCTGATTTTGATGCCCTTGCTATCTGGTTTTATTTATTTATTTTTTTCGCGCAGGGGAGTAGGACAGCGTAAATAAAAAGGTGTTTGTTTCTTTCCTGTACAATGTATTTTCACGTTATAAGTTATTTGCTTTAGATATGTTTGTTACTCTTGTCACCGATCTGTCTATACCTCCCCATCATCGCACATTAAAGAAAAATGCACATGCATACAAACATGACTTTTCTGTTTCCTTAAATAAGACTTCCCAGGGCACCTCAATTGGTGTAATGGTTAGCCATCTAGACTGGCAGACCATTGGTAATGAGTTCGCTGCTCACTGAGTGCTCCATACTTCTGGCCTTGTGCCACATCTAAGCTAGGCTTAGTAAATAACTATATCAGACTTTCCACAGATTGATAACAAGATAGATTCATAAAATACAAACACACTTATATACTATCATTAGGAAAAATTATGGAATTCACATATAGAAGATTTTCACTTTAAAAAAGAGTTAGCAGTAAATACACTAATAACAGATAAGAAGTAAAACATTTTTTCTTTAATAGTTGAACATTCAAGCTTCATAAAACATTCCTTTAAACTTAGATTAAATTATTCAGATTAATGGTATGATTTTTTTTCCAAGTCGTACAGAGGAAAATATTATGGAATAGCCCAATATTGAGAAAAAATATGGAATTAATTGACAAAAAATTGAAATTAATACGTACTGCACGTCCTCGAGAATTTACGACAACCTTAATTCATTTAGGTATGTGTCTCTCTAATTTAAACTAATAATCTTTATCGTCAATCTATATATTAATACGCTTGTTCCTAAATCTTCCGCCCTCTGGTTAAAAAAAACACACTATTTATTCATTCATAAATAAATACTTCCTCTGAATAGTTGTTTTTTAAAATATTTTTATGATACTAAAGCTGAGTGAATCAATGTGGTTTTCCAAAGGTTTTTTTTCCTATTTAGTTTAATGACTCAAAATTCATATTAAATATGTTCCTAGTTCTAGGATTGGGTTTTGTTTTAAAACATCCATTTTAATTGGTTCTAATTAGTCGTAATTTGCAATTAAGTCAAAAGCTGGACCTTCTCTTAATACACATTTTGCCTATCACTTTCCCCTCTCTATGTATGTCTTGATTACCTCCTCGTTATATATATTAGTTTCTTTGAGAGAATAAAGTGAGTGATTCGAGAATGTGAAATATATTTGTATGTTAAGTTTTAGAAGCAGCTAGCCCGTAGCTTCTCAACATCTTAATCAGGCTCATCTAAATTTAAATTAGTTTAAACGTTCTCTTTCTTAGAAATCTTACGAAATGATTTTAATGTTATTTTTTTCAAATTCTCCGGCCGTATTTATTTAAAAAATAATTAGCTTGGCAAATTACCCTTTCCATAATCCCAATTATCTACTCAGAGCTCAATGGGTGACTCAACGGGTCACGTGTTGTCTAATATATATATATATATATATATATATATATATATATATATATATATAAAGTCACATTTGATTTCTGTATAAGTAGGTGGTAGAAATTGACTAAATTTAGCCTTTTCTGCCTCAAAAATAGTTGAAAGGTAGATGACAGTTTTTCAAATTGGGAAGGTATCTCTGCTTTGAAAATCAGCATTTGAAATATTTGCTTTTACCTGTGTTCGAACAGTTGTCACTCAGACTCCAGTGAAATACCATCAGCTAACGCTGATGTGAAAAACTCAAAAGTAGTGAAAATAATAATAATAATAATAATAATAATAATGATAATAATAATAATAATATTCTCTGGGACCTTGAAATAAAAACGGATCACCTTATCCCAGCAAGAAGACCAGACCTAGTGTTGATAAACAAAAAAGAAAGAACTTGTCAACTGGTGGATTTTGCAGTTCCAGCAGATCACAGGGTAAAGCTAAAGGAAAATGAAAAAAAATGACAAATATCCGGACCTTGCCAGAGAACTGACAAAGTTATGGAATATGAAAGTGAAAGTTATACCAATTGTAGTTGGTGCACTTGGAACGGTCCCAAAAGGATTGGAAAAGGGTTTGGAAAGTTTGGAAATCAGAGGAAGAATTGAAACCATTCAGAACACTGCACTGCTGCAATCTGCCAGAATACTCAGAAGAGTCCTGGAGACCTGAGGAGACTTGCTGTCACTCAGACTCCAGCGAAAGACCATCAGCTAATGCTGATGTGAAAACTCAAAAGGAGCAAATAATAATAATAATAATCTTATTATAATAGAGATTGTGTGTTTTTCTGTCTGTAACCGAAACTATATTACTATTCAAGTCATAATTCCCTTAGTTATTTACGTCACATTCTACAAGATTTTATTTTTATTTAAACCTCAATTATTAATAAAATTATTTTACATTATTAATACTGTTGACAATATCTACATGAGAATAACATGCAATTGTATTTATATACACAACAAAATAGCGGTTTACAGTGTGAATGGGAAAGCTAATTTGCATATTGATATTAAAAATCTGATTTTAATAAATATGTGCTTAGTATTACTGATTTCTAATTGTTTGGTTTTATCTTAATGAATATAAGCAAAAATCTCGGGGATAAATCTTAAAAGAAAACCGTTAACAAGAAGAAATAACTGTAATTTTATTCTTTACTTTTTATTTTAACTAAATAGTTAAATTAGGATTATTTAGCAATGAAAGACGGGAGTGGGGGAAGAGTAAGTTTCAGTTGTTCTATTTTTTGATTATACACCCTCAGTTTCAAATCTTTTTATCTGCATTCTTATTTAGTTTCATTAGCCTTTCTAAATTAATCTAATATTTTATTACATGAAAACTTAAATACTTGCACCCGGAGGGTGCATACATTTGCTAGTAATAATAATAATAATAATAATAATAATAATAATAAAAACACACCAAAAACTATAGTGATATATTTTTTTAGCTCTGTGATATTGTATGCTTCCGTAACTAGACATATTAATCCCGTGTAAAAATTGTTGAAACCATAAATTCTAAACAGCCCTCCTTTCAATAAAATGACAGATTATAAAAAAAATCTGTATCAAATATTATACGCACATTACCATGCAGTCATTCATGTTTTTTTTCATCCGTCTTCGTCCTTCTCTCATACGTTTCTTCGTATGCACACTCTCCCAGTACCGTTGTCGCACGAGGCTGTATTCGCGCCAACACGCGACGCGCATGCGTCCTTAATCATTCGACGAACGCGAGCTTTACACTCGCATAAAAATGAATAAATCAAGCGCCAAGCAGAAATAAATTGTCATTGAGAGAAATAATGTCCGTGTAAATTAATTCCACCGACATTTCATCTAGACAAATGGACGCTCGTAGGAATTGCACCAGTCGATAAACACAAACAGAGGAAGAGGGGGGGGGAAACATACTGGTTTCTTTTTTCAGTGAGAGAGTTCGCATCTGAGTTTTACTGGAGTTTTGTCGAAACGTTTGTTCACATGCCCTGTTGAATTTTCGTATGATTAAACGATCAAGACCAGGAAGATTATGAGAATACAAACAAATAAACATATACAGATAAAGTGTCGCGTGGTATAATGGTTACCGTTGAGGGAAATGGACACGGCAAGACGAGTTCAAATCCCTCCAACTATGGGTAAATAGTAGAAAAAGAGTGGGCTGTTTAATCTTGGTTAAGCAACCAGTCTCAGAGAAGGAAAACTCTGAAACCTATTAAACTTCGCTTTAGAAATTGACCCTGTGTCACATCCTACTCATGCCTGAGGGTGTAGTAAATATATATACGGATAATGAGATGTATGTATACAGAGAAGACACACAAAAACTCATATTATTATACGGAGGTAATCTCAAAAGTAAGCTTTCCAAAGTGTTGGGGATGCAGGAATGCTATTGTTGAAATTGACCCTGTGTCACATCCTACTCATGTGGAGGGTGTAGTAAACATGTATACGGATAATGAGATGTATGTATACAGAGAACACAAAATCTCATATTATTATACGGAGGTAATCCCAAAAGTAAGCTTTTCAAAGTGTTGGGGATGGAGGAATGCTATTGTTGTATTTGTTGTGGATGTGCCTGTGCTTTCCCCATGTTCGTGTGTACCTCACTGCCACGCTCAGAGCTGGGTTTATTGCCCAGCGCTTGAGGCGCCCCATTGAGGGGGAATGCCGAGGGGATCGATGCAATTTTTGTTCTTTCCCACCCATGAGCTTCAGCTTGTGGGTGGGCCCACATTAAAACGAGGCTCTGTGCCCAGTCCATACAAGTGGGGTATGAGACAAATACTCCCGATTGCTGCTACCGCGAAGTGTGAAGTTCACGCTGTTATTAACTTTTTGAACGCAAAAAGCATTAAACTTTGAAATTCATTGAAATTCATCGTCAATTAACGGAAGTGTATGGCATAGCGTGCATGGATGTCAAAACGTTCGCAAGTGGTGTAGTGAATTTGCAAAAGTGATGAGGTTCAACGCTTCCTCGTGTAGAAAAATCGATACGTGTTCAAACTTTTAAATAATGTAAACATCATTGACAATAAACAATAAACGTTTCTGTGATTTCTAAATATTTTGGTGACCTCTGGGATCACTCTCGTATGTACTGTTAATTGACGGCTTTTAAGACGCACTTTCTTCAAAAAAATATCCTCGAAAATCACCCAGCATCTTATAAGGTCATTGGCCAGTTACTCGTTAGCGGAGTTCTAGTGCAACAGTGACCTTGAATTAAACCACAAATGTCTCCGTAAATGTAAACAAAGTGACAATCACCTATACACTAACAACGGAAACTCTTTTCTCAGGTTACAATATAAAGTTTTGATTTGGTATCTTTGTTTAATGGCATATTAATCTTTGTGGGTTATTTGATGCAAACGCCATCCCTGTAGAAGAACGGTAGAGGTACTATTTAACTCATAGCTGGAGTGGATCAGGGGATCATACCTTTCCCAAGAGTATTAGCCCGAAAGTGAATGTAATAGCATGACAGGAGTTCGAACTCGCTTACTACGATATCGCATTCCAGCACGTTAGCCATTACACCACGAGGAATTCCTCCAACAATGTATAACAATAGTACTTATCGGAACTTCATATAAAATAATACCAGTAAGAAAAAAAACAACTTTTTTTCTTTCTCTTTTAGATTTTACGGCATGTTAACCCTAGTTGGGTTATTTTATGCTGAAGATGTTTTGTTTTATTCATTCTTGTATTGAAAATTATTTTTTTGAATCAGCTCCTCACTTTACCGCACAGATCCCTGTGCTACTCATATGATGATTTGGCGAGGGCCGGTATCGAACCAGGAGCCTTGTGGTTCCTAGCCGAACGCTCTACCGACTGAGCTAAACCGGTCCTAAATATTAGCAAGTAAAGTAAAGTAAAGTCGACGGGGCAGCCTAATGTCGGTATCAGCCAGTCAGCGAGGGAGTATATCCCTTTTTCAATAGCGCTAGACCAAGGAGATTGTTTTAGCATCTGAGGTGGAGCGCCACACCTACCATCAGCTCCTTACTTTACCGCACAGATCTCTGTGCTACTCATACGCTGAGTTGGCGAGGACCGGTATCGAACTAGGATCTTTGTGGTTTCTAGCCGAACGCTCTACCGACTGAGCTACCAAATATAAAGCTGTTGGTTTTCACTTAGACCATGGGCGTCAAACACGTGGGCATTGAACCACATGCGATCTACAAATTACTTTTTTTATTGCACACGGCAGAACAATTTCCGTGACACATATTTTCCTAAATTTTGGTAATGTGTCTCTCACCCGTGACCATGTTTTTTTCCAGAGAAAGGGTAGAATATATTTTAATATTTTCTGTCGGCTTCATTTTAACATCAAAAGCTGAAAAGTAGAAATAATTTATATATAATCTATATACATAAAAAAAAAAATCCATTCTTTATTAGAAAGTTAGTGAAATATACAGTCCTAGTGGTGCAGCCATACAGTAGCACTGGCACGGCTACAGCTTGGAAGAATTATCGCTTTATCTTATTAGAGAGATCAGATTTCTATATGATCGATAATCCTAAAAGGTTTTGAATGATACTAGAAGATTCTATTTAGACTGCTTTTCGCGTGAGTGCTGTCATTTTTTCTCTATGGCTTACAGTATTTGCTCACTCTTTTTTGTAATTATTACAAGAAGCAGATTGCTTTTTCCCTTCTTACTTGTACTTAGATCATCTTTGTTGCTTTCTGAGAAATAATTAATTTAATGGTTTTTTATATGGATATGTTGTAAAAGTGTTATTGTTAGTGTCGATCAATACGTCAAGGACCGGGAGTTACTGCAACCACGCCTGATAATAAGGTAACATTGATTATTTATTATACAAAATTCAAAACAACTAACCTCGTTGTCCGCAACAATTCTTCTCCCCAGACAAGTCGGCTTAATGAGACCAATGTAGTATACAGATTTAAATGTCCCTTAGGAGATGGCAGTCTCCCAGAAAATGAGAATACATACATCGGTTTCACCTCGACCACATTGTCACGTCGTCTAACTCTGCATTTAACAGATAATAGCTCCATTTCACAACACCTAAAATTACATCCATGCCCCCACTCTAATTACCGAAATATTCTAACGGAAAATACACACATTCTGCACAAAGAAAAAAGTAAACAAAAACTCCAAATACTAGAAGCTCTATACATAAAACAATACAAACAAAACAAAATTAATTTCCAATGCAGTACACACATTTTAAAATACCTATAGCACCTTTCCCAACAATTCTTCTCCTTCCAGCCTCCTCATTAATATAATTTGAAAAAAAAACCCACAAAAACAAACTGGAACACATCACCCCTGATGATGGCACTTCGAAGTGCCGAAAGTACTCGGGACATGAACTTTGGTGGACTAATCCACGAATTCCATCCAAATATTAAAAAGTTGGCCAGAAAACTTGAAAAGATCAAAAATAAAATTGTTAAACAGGAGATGTGTCTTTTGTTTAATTCAACATGCATAAATGAAAAAATGCTGCCCAAACACACACACACACACATACACACACACACACACACACACATATATATATTACTATACATTACTAGTCATTTAAATCCGAATAATGACAAAGGTATGAATCCAACCATTCTCCCTCCAGTTATATAAGGCAGTCTGGGTTCTTTAGCCTTGGCATAGCAACCGGTATAGGAGAAGGAAACCAGACCTGGAGAGGGATGGGCTCTGCCAGGTCATTCCTACCCAAAGATACGCTACATGAGTAGCATGCCTCATGACTAAAGCAGGTTACGGGATAGGTCCAAGGGTGATTTCCTATAAGTCTAACATAAACAAAGGGGAACCACTCTTGACTGATAAATCATTTATTTATTTATTGATCTACTAGGAAAAAAGAAGACGGGGTTGGGGTTTAGGGTTAGTTTAATGGGAAAATAAATAAATAATTTTTCAGTCAAGAGTGGTTCCCCTTTGTTTATGTTAGACTTATAGGAAATAACCGGTCCAAGTCTATCTACGGACAGACCCAAAATCACATCTTCACTGTTTGATAATCCACCGAAAGTGAGTACCCAATTTTAAATGACTCAGCTTTTTTTTTCTCACTTCTTCTATCCACCCCAGCATCGGTTTCTATCTCGTCCTGCATTTTACTGATTCGTGTTTGATCAATGTTAAACTTTATATACAGCCATCCTTTAACATGTACAAGCTTTTGTCTTATCAACATTAAATGTTATTTTTCTCTGTTATTTTTTTCTTCTTTTTTCTTTTCGTTTCTTTTATTTTTACCTGTTCAACTCTTTGGATTTGTTTGTGCATAATTAATAGCGGACGTGGCACATATTGATTGGATGATAACAGTTTATTGTCCAGCGCGTTGAGGGTCTTCCGATAACGACAGCGTCTCTTAAATGCGCGTCTCTTATTTAAAAATGCAAACTGAGCGAGGATGAATTATGCATGGCGGCCAGTCGATGTCCGCAGCTGAAAAGTAGACGACATGTCACCGGAAGACATTCATTTGCTGAAACACTAGCATCGTCGCTGATTCATCAACTGGGATGGCTATCTCTTCTCGTTACTCTTCGCTTTTATTTATTTATTCATTTATTTATTTTTGTTGCTATTTTGGCTAAGCCAGACACTTTTTGCACAGAAAACAGCCACATTCAAATCAAAATTCGAAAAAAAAAAAAAGAAAAAAGAAAAAAGAAAACAAACAAACAAACAACAACAAACAAAAAACAAAAACAAAAAAACAACAACAAACAAAAAACAAACAAAAAAAACAACAAAAAAAAAAACTAAACAAAACAAAAACAAAAAAAGAACCTATAACGGGGCCCCGCAAAAAAAGCAAAAAAAAAAAAAGAAAAGAAAAAGAAAAAAAAAACGAACAAAAAGCAAATCCAAAACAACTTTCCCATTTAGTCTACATAAAAAAAATTAATTAAAATCTATAAAAAGTAAGTCAGAAACCCGTTTCAACACTCAATCCCCCACCCTTCCCATAAACACTCTCCTCCAAACACTTTTCCCCTTCACTTTCATTTCGGTGATGGGAATAACATATGCACGCCCTTAAAAATATGCATTAACGGACACATGACAAAAAGCAGCGTTTCTTGCTGAGATCAATTTCCGAATGAGTGATCTCTGTCATTCCAAACGGTCATTTTTCATCCGAGGTCGGCGTTTCTCAGCGAGGACAGCGTTTCTCACTTATATTAACTTGATGAAGCAATAGAAGCCACAATCCAAACATTGGCATTTACCAATCGTTGCTCATGTAATTTGTTTATCAATTTTAAAAGCCTCTTGTGTCAAGATCAAAATGGCTACTTCTCGGTTTGGAGAAGACAATTGCTCGTAAAAGTATTCGTAACAACCGCCACACACACACACACACACACACACACACATATATATATATATATATATATAAATCCTGGACGAGGCTGTTTGCATTTCACATAGCGGTAATACCCTTGGGAAAGATATGCATCCAACTACTTTCTCTCCAGCTATGAGCAAATAGTATGCCGGACTGGGTTCGTTAACCATGGCTAGGTAGCCAGCCCAGGAGAAGGAAAACTCTGAATTTATACCTGTTAAACTCCGCTTAAGAAATTGCCATTGTGTCACACCCTGCTCGTGCGGAGGGGTTGGTAAATAAACATATATATATAGTTCAATCTCTAGTGGCGGAGATTGTGGTATGCACTGCTGATGAGACCTAAGGAGGTCGAAACAGCTGTCCAGTGCTCCGGATGTCGCACATGGTGATTGCCGAATTGTCTGGTCATGGTAATTTAATTCATTCCTCTATTTGCGTAATTATATATATATATATATATATATATATATATATATATAATTGAAAAAACAATAAAGTGTTCAGATGGATGCTGTTTTAATCTAGTAGCCGATGTAATAACGTTTCTCTTTGATGTGGCAAACCATCATCAGGGTATTCATTTATATGGAAAAACTTAGAAAACAGTGGTTTGTAAATTTTGTTTTTGATAACGTTATAACGTCGACTTCTTTACTAAAATATCTTTAAAAAGGAAGCGCGTGGTGTAATGGTTAAAGTCTTGAGAAATGGACTCGTCGCCCCGAGTTCAAATCCTGGACGTGGTAATTGCATTTCACTTAGCGCTAATACCCTTGGGAAAGGTATGAATCCTACTCTCCCTCCAGCTATGGGTAAATAGTAGGGCAGACTGGGTTCTTTAACCATGGTTAGGCAACCGGTCTAGGAGAAGGAAAACTCTGAGTTCAAACCTGATAAACTCCACTTAAGAAATTGACCTTGTGTCGCACCCTGCTCGTGCGGAGGGGTTGGTAAATATATACACTAAAATATCTTCCATATATAATACCTGATTGATTTTCCAATGTTTTATATACTTACATACCGTCGGATTCATTTCAATTTTCCTGAGAACTAAAGTATGTAAACAACAGACGGGTATTGCCTTACGCTAAGCGGTGAAAGTTCGTTAAAGTCCCCGCTAGAGAGCTCTACCGGGTTTTGGGAACATATACTAGTCATCCACAGTCACCGTGTTTCGACGTTTACGTCTCATCAGTGTCGCTAGACTGAATTTTCATCAGTCCGACTCCTTACCTCTCGGGTAAGAGGCGAACATTTAACTGATAAGTACATACATCCGTATATATATATATATATATATATATATATATATATATATTGAGGGGGGAATGTGTGCTTAATTGAAGTCGTACCTAATTTTGAAAATTAATTAATAATTAATGAATTAGGCGGGCATACCTATTCAAATGCAAGGCTAAACAAACCGAGAAAAATCAATCTCTGTATGTACATTTCGGCCTATTGGGCTATTTTCGCTTAGTGCTCTTCAGGGCTAAGATCAACAATTTTTTTTCTCCCCGGGTGATGTTTGGTAGTATATTTTTACAATCAAACTATTTGCTGGGTTTTTTCTCACCGCGAGGATTTACCAACAAATTTGGTATATCATATATATATATATATATATATATATATGTGTGTGTGTGTGTGTGTGTGTGGTGCGTGTGTGCGTCTGATAATCGTATAAGCGAGAAACTGAGTATCAAGCGCCGTTGACTATATTCAAATTTAGATGTACTTGTACGTATGCTCCATCACCGATATTGAGCACTCTTTATTTATAAATATAATAAACAACAACAACATTGATAATAATAATAATAATAATAATAATAATAATAATAATAATAATTTACAAAAAAAACTAAAAAAAAAAACAAAGAAAGAATAATTACAGCAATATGAAGAGAAATAATTTAAGGACAAACAGTAAAACAATAAAATCTAGAAAACAAAAATAGGAAGAAAACAACTGTAGGGATACTTCAAGGAATAAGCTCAGATAAACTAAGAAAATTGCACTCGAGATGACCTGGATATGGCTATGAAGAGAGAACCTGAAGAGAGAAACTGGATTTCTTTTAATAGCAGCACAAAAATAATGCTATAAGAACCTTTTATATTAAAACGAACATTGATAATACGCAGAAGAATTGCAAGTGTATGCTATGTAGTGGCAGAGATTAAAGGGTTAATGCAGTAAACTGGTCCAAAGGAAATACAAGACGAGGCATGACAGGGTGGGAAAAACAATCCAGTAGGAATTGTGCAAGAGATTAAAATTTGACAATACTATCAAATAGTATATATATATATATATATATATATATATATATATATATATATGTGTGTGTGTGTGTGTGTGTGTGTATTATGGAAAAGGTGACTTAGCGGCGAATATGTTCACAATGGTTAGTTGATGCAAAATTCAGAAAGGTAAGACAGCGATATAACAAATAAAAAGTGTTCAATATGTTAGTAGAGCAAATTTATTGTAATACACGTGTAATCGACTACAATTAATCAATATCTTGATCAATCCAGTGGATTTAACCCTGAAGATCCTCATGGTGAAACTCGAGTAGGTTATCACTTGTACCTGTATTACAATATATATATATATATATATATATATATATATATATATATATACCAACCCTTCCGCACGAGCAGGATGCGACACAAGGTCAATTTCTTAAGCGGAGTTTAACAGGTTTGAATTCAGAGTTTTCCTTCTCCTAGACTGGTCACCTATCCAAGGTTAAAGAGGCTATTCTGTCCTACTATTTACCCATAGATGGAAGGAGAGTAGTTGGATGCATACCTTTCTCAAGGGTTTTAGCGCTACGTGAAATGCAAATAGCCACGTCCAGAATTTGAACTCGGCTCGACGAGTTTATTTCCTACGACTCTAACCATTACACCACACACTTCCATATAATAAATGGTATATGTACAAACCAGAATATTTCATATACAATGAAACCCTAGAATACTTAGAAGAGTCCTGGAGACTACCAGTTGGAGCTGTGTGAAAACTCGCATAGAGTGAAAATAATCATATAAGATACAAACTCCTTTGGGATATGGAGATACAAACGGAAGATTGGAATGTCTAGTTGACAAGAAGAAACGAGTATCTAAATTTGTTTATAAGTTTGATTTTTCCAAGCCGTAGCTGTAGCCGTAGCCGTGTCAGTACTACTGTACCACCAGGGCCCTATCGAAGCACTTAGAGAAAAAAGTTAGATGGGGGATACACCAGGATACTGCACGCTGTCTTGAACAGATCTTGGAAGCAATAAAAGGCAAGTGACCCTATTACTGTTTTCTAGTGGGATACCCACTAGAAAACAGTAATAGGGTCACTTGCCTTTTATTACCCCCCAAAAAAAAAACAAACAACAACAACAAAAAACAAAAAACAAAACATCCAAGTGAAACGAACAAGACATATCAAGAACTACTGGAGAAGCAAGGACGAACTAACGTTCTCCTATGTACGCCCTACACGTGGACACACCAGTATAGGGCGTCTATCAAAGACCTACATCAATCAGCTCTGTGCGAATTCTGGATACCGCGTTGAAGACCTGTCCAGGACGATGACGATAGGAACTTTTGTCGAGAACGTCACGGTCCAAACAGATCATAAAGGAAAAATTAAGTAAAACCAAAATTTAGATAAATATATGGAACAGGCCAAAGAGCTAAAAACGCTTTGGAACAGAAGGGTGACAGTCATTCTAATCATAGATAGAGTCCTCGGAACAACCCCAAATAATCTGGGAAAGAAACCGTAAGAACTGAATATACTAGAATAGTTCTAGAGAGCTGAAGAGATTTGCTCTTACTTGCAATTCAGAGAAAACCGTCAATTACAACTGGTATGAATAACTCACAAAA
>CM042138.1:82527363-82547363 GCA_023376005.1 Doryteuthis pealeii | reverse complement strand
ATCCCATTAAGATAGAAAGAAAAAGTGAGAATTCTTCCAAACCGTAGCCGTATTAGTGCTATTGTACTGATGCTCTATTTGAACTTTAACCAAATGCTTAAAGGAAAAGCTAGATGGAAGCTAACCAATGATACTGCAAGCTATCTAGAACAAATACTGGAAGTAGCATCCCACAAGAAAGCAGCTGTACGGCCACTTGCTCCCAATCACACAAATCACCCAAGTAAGACGAACAAGACATACTGGTCACTGATGGAGAAGCGAGGACAAAATCCACAATGACGTTCTCTTGTGGACTCCAACAAATGGACAAACACTGACCAGCAAAAAACCTACATCAATCAGCTCTGTACGGATTCTGGACTTTGCGTGGAGGACGTCCCAGGGGCGATGGCCGATAGTGATGGGTAGCGAGAGAGCAGAGAGAGTCACGTATATCCGTGCTGCCAACACGATCTGATGATGATGAAAATAGAAATATTTCATATATTTACCAGCCTCACCTTCTACCAGGGAAGGGTGCGATATGAGGCCAAACTTATTGAGTCCGGTTGAGTGTTGTCTTAAATAGCTCTATTCTGTCTGTATTCCGCCTGAGGAGAGTCTTAAAAGTCAACTTTTTAGCACCGTGGAGGCGTTACTTCCGGGAGGACGGGTAGCGAAGTTGAGTCAATTAATTTTGTCCCACCCACTGATGATCGAGGACCAGGGAACAAGTGTAAGGTCCATTACTGACACCTAAGAGCCCTGTCGTCTAGGACTTTAGAATACACTGACTGCACCTCTGCAAAGGGGTAAGACCCCCCGTTCCAAATGGGACAACCTAATGGCCGCGGTGGCGACCCATGGTGCTTAAGGACGGAATCCTAGTGGATGAGAAGTCCCTGACATGCAACACCCCACTTTGGCTGATCAATCGGCTGGTCACGTCAAACCCTAGAACTTATATGATTGTCTTGACTCTATTGTCCTTATGGTAAGCCCCAACCCTTCTTATCATATGTGTGCTTGAAGGCCGTGGCTGAGAGTCTTCATGTCCTGGATATGACGTTAAACTCTAACTGATGGTGAAGTTCCAGTTCTGGGGCACCCCTTCATTACCATTGCTTCCACTCTGACCCGGAGTGGTAGTACCTGTTCGATCCCATCTATGGGTTAAATAGAACATTTGTTTACCAAAAAAAAAAAAAAAAAAAATTGTTAAAAAAAAATCTTCTAAATTATCGCTACGAATCTTTCAAAATTTTGCCGGCATTAAACAACCCACCGTGGTTGATATGTCGTAAAACAAAACAAAACAAAACAAAGTGATACCTAACTACTCCGTAAGACAATTAATATCAGCCTGTAAAATCATTATACAGTTTAGATTTTTAATAGACGACCCGTTGTAATAGTGGTCCATGATGATATTGACGCTTCTATTCAGGAAGCAGAGAAGGATCCTAATTAGCATTTAAGCTATCTGTAAAGTCATAGTACAGTTGAGATTTTGAACTCAGTGCCTACCAAATTTGACCAACGGTTAAATCAAATTATTTTGGTATTTTTTACCTGTATGATGGGATATTACAAAGTTCACAATCTATGCATCTCAGAACTCATTCTATTCAAATAAAGTTCAATTATTATTAGTTCACGTAGTGATTTTTCAGTGTAAACAGGTGACACTTATGGTAGCCGCTGCCCGCAGTCTACGGTAGGATCGCAGTGGTGGGAGAGCCGCTGTGAGCGGTTTAAGGTTTGCAAAGAGTTAATAGACGTACCGTGAACCAATTGTGTTACCGCTGTATTAGTTGTTCATAATGACATTGATACTTCTATTTAGGAAGGAATGACGGATTCTAAGTAGTATAGCCGTATCAGTGCTACTGTATGGCTGCACCACTTGGTCTCTTACGAAACGCTCGGAGAAAAGGCTTGTTGGGAACCACACAAAGATACTGCG
Organism: Doryteuthis pealeii; assembly: GCA_023376005.1. Classification (NCBI taxonomy): domain Eukaryota; kingdom Metazoa; phylum Mollusca; class Cephalopoda; order Myopsida; family Loliginidae; genus Doryteuthis; species Doryteuthis pealeii. The sequence goes on along the minus strand of CM042138.1, from coordinate 82,545,415 downwards.
TGTTGTGTTGTGTTGAACAAATCCTGCAAGCAAGCACCTCACAAAAACCATCTGCACGGCCACCTACTTCCTGTCACAGAAAACCCAAAAACTTATATTCATCAGCTTTGTACACTCACTGGATGCCGTGTAGATGACTTACCAAGTATCATGACCGGTAGAGAGAGAGAGAGAGAGAGAGAGAGAGAGAGAGAGAGAGAGAGAGAGAGAGAGAGTCAAAGTAATCCGTACTGTTGGAATGCCTTGATTGATTGGGGTAAGAAAAAAGTCGTCGGGGTGGCCTAAAGTCGGTATCAGCCAGACAGCGAAGGAGTCTATCCCCTTCCAATAGCGCTAGACCAAGGAGATTGTTTTTGCGTCTGATTTAGAGCGCCACACCTGCCATCAGCTCCTCACTTTACTTTACTGAAAATGTAAACAACCTTGTCCGGGATTTGAACTCGGGCCCACTTATTATAACGATAACTGTTACGTCACGATCGCATTCAAACGTACGCCTTTATCTACGTGCTCTAAGGTAAATACTTAGATTGACGGAACATTTATTTTGATTTGATCTAATCTGATAGAAAGTTGTGTTCAAAAGATTGATTAATTTTTACGGCATGTCAACACGTCTCGGGTTATTTTATGCATATAATCGCATTCATTGTACGTTTATATTTAGATTTTTGTGAGGTTATTTCTTAAGTGTATTTTTTCTTATTCCTATCGAAATTAATATTTTTTTAGACAAATGTATATGTCCCATAGGTGGAACCCTAACAGATACTTCCACTTCGGGCCAGAGTAGGTCAGAGTGGACCTGGGGGTAATGACAATGAAGAGTACTCTAGCCGCCAGATCTCCAGAACTGGAGCCCCACGATCAGATGCAATTTAGTGTCATACCCAGGACATTCCGTTCTGGGACGGATATGTTTTACAGCGAGAAAAGCGTTACACACACACACACACACACACACACACACACACATATATATATATGGAAAAATATATATATATTACGTAGCAAAGTTGTGAGAACAGGCAGAGTTATTATCAACAATATTATTGTTGGAGGAGTGGTTGTTGGATCCGAATAACAGTAAATTGAATATATATATATTGTTGTAGTGGGGTCCACGTATGCTTCATGTGTTTCCTCTACATATATTCCTCTACATATCCACAAAAGAGTATAAAATCCTACAATCCGACCCCAAAATAAAATCTATCTTCCAAAAATCTATCAATGTCAAACAACAACCACCCAACCTACACAGCATCCTCACTGTATCAAAAAACACCAACATAACAACACACAAAAAGGCAACCAAAATCGTAACAAGCCAAGATGCAAAGTATGCGCACACATAAACACTGATTCCTCAATCCTAATACCGCACACTAACATAAAGATCCAATCCCCACAACTCTCCTGCGACAGCGCAAACATCATCTACTATATCTACTGCACGAAATGCAAAAACAGTGGATATGTAGGGGAAACACAAATACCATTCAGATTCAGATTAAACAGCCATAAATCTATATATGTACTAGCAGCGGCTACCTGGCATCGCCTGGGTGGAGGGGGATTTTTTAAAGTTAGTCCTGCAGATCCATTATTACTGAATCGGGATTTGAATCCTCGTGGGATGTCCCATTTAAATCCCTATGTAAAAAAATAGACCTTGCATTGATCCAGCTACTCTGAAAATAAGTGTTAATGTCTATTATCTAAAATATTAAATGAAAAAAAAAATTCCATTCTGTTATCATTTAAATCTTATTTTTTAATCCTTTTCACAAATATAAATCAAATCTTTATTATCCAAGCCCTGGTGATATTTAATGTGTATATATATTTACTTTGTCGTTAATTGTTTTATTTTGGAAGTTCCCTCCGGACATACATATACACAAACTGCCCTTTATATATGTATAGATAGATAGAAGATGTAATAATATAAAAGCTGAAATAAGGAATTGTTAAAGACTTTTAGAGAATTAACAATTTTTTTATAGGCCTAAGGATTTGAACTTGTCTTGTTCTATCCATTTTCTGACAATGATAACCATAACACCACACGCCTAGTCAGTTTATATAACCTAAAATTGGTCAAGATTTCAGTTAGTAATAATTCCTTATGTCAGAAATCCTATTAGAAATAAACTTGGCTAATTTCATAAATCTAGAATAAAACACAAATCTGAACTAAGTAGCATTGCACAACACTTCAACAAACCACTGCACAACCTGGAAAACCTGAAGTGCATTTTAATTGACCACGGTTTTGCATCCACACAAAAACGCAAACATACTGAAATTAAATTACACGCTTACGTACACATACATACGGATTAAACACAAATCTAGGATTCCTCAACTCGTACCAATATTTCTCCACCACTATCACCACCAATAAAGCGGAAGCCACCAGGGTCGACCAAAACATACAGCGATGACAACCAAAGACAAACCAAGTAGCACGCCGACACATAAAACACAGACAAACACCCGCACGAAACAAACAAGTAGCGACAACAAAGAAGAAAGGTCACTAAGAGCGACCGCTCCACACCACCCAACGAGGTCACAACAGATGACACCACCATCATTTAAGTTAACGAAATAAAACGAAACTTAAAATTCAAAGACTGAGTTTCTTATATTTCACACCTAATGCTTTATACTAAATCCCAAACAATATATATTATAGACATTTATATATATATATATATATATATATATATATATATATAATATATAAACACACACACACATATATATATATAATTCCCTTTAATATATATATATATATATATATATATAAACACACACACACACACACACACACACACATATATATATATGTGTGTGTGTGTGTGTTTATATATATATATATATATATTAAAGGGAATTATATATATATATATATATGTGTGTGTGTGTGTGTGTGTGTGTGTTTATATATATATATATATTTCATATTATCTGTGTTTATATATATATATATATATATATATATATATAATATATATATATCTGTGTTTATATATATATATATATTTTTCATATTATCAATCAAAGCCTGAAGAAGATACCAGAAGATCTGAAACACGTGTTGCATATGTAAAACAAAAAGAATTAAATTTTTTTTCTGAGAACAAAATACATTTTGCGGACCTTCCTTTTTTTTATAATATATATATATATATATATATATATATATATATATATATATATATATATTCCTTGTTTGGAATATTCTACAACAGCATTGAGTCCTTCATTTGAAGCCACTCTGTCCTTTCCTTTGTGAGGGCCCTTAGCTTCCTTCAGTCGCTTGGCATATCTTAGGACCCCGCTTAGGGTTCTACATTCCAGGCTGCAATGGCAATTTCATCACCAGATGAAATTGCCCGAGTTTTATTGAGATAATGTCTTCGTTGTCTTTTGTAGAAAGTAACCTGCATACGCGGTTGTCCGTTTGCAATCCTTGACCACGTTAGTTTCCAAACTTTGTTGTCACACACACACACACACACACACACACACACACACCCGCGCGCGCATATATATATATATATATATATATATATATATATATATATATGGGAGAATATGTGCTTAATTGAAGTCGTACCCAATTTTGAAAGTTAATTAATTAATAATTAATTAATTAGGCGGGAATTATTAATTATTAATTAATTAACTTTCAAAATTAGGTACGACTTCAATTAAGCACATGTTCTCCCAACTATATATATATATATATATATATATATATATGCGCGCGCACGCGTGTGTGTGTGTGTGTGTGTGTGTGACAAAGCCATATCAAAACACATCGTTTGTGTATTTACTTCTATATATATATATATATATATATATATATATATATATATATATATATATATATATATATTTAGTAATTCATTAAATTAATTTTATCCATTCAACATTTTCTTTCCTTTATTTATCCTTTCAACATATTGTCGGATACATTTCAACTTTATATATATATATATATATATATATATATATATATATATATAATCTTTTTTAGTATTGGAGAATTGAAAATAAAGTGCTCTATTAGGGGTGTAAGAACTGTATTTATTTATTCATTATAGTATACAATACATTTAAGGTGCGATTGTTACCATCGGTTTCAAATCATTCAATAGATAAAAGGTAGTTAAAAAAAGTAAAATAAATTTCTTTTTCAGATTTTTTCCATAGATGTGAACACTGCATTGTTTACTATTGATTTATGCCAAAACTTATTTTAGTCTCGCTAGGATATTTTTATTGGGGCTATTTAGAATGTCGACAAACCTAATAAAGTGTTCAAGACTTAATTAAATGTCTGTCAGCATTTTTAGTGGTTGAGAAGTATAAACCATGTGAAGTTTACAGAAGAATGCATATGGTGTGCGGAGAAGCATATTTTTAACAAAAACAAAACGTTTACAAATAGGCTAAACATTGGTTTGCCGCTAAGAGACTGAGATGAAAAGAGAGCCCATGGAATGGAAACACACTGAAAGTCTGGTAAATAAAAAGATCCGGGCACAGCAGTCAGAAAGAATTCATGTTGACAGTCTTTTGGAACATGACACTATAGATTTCTTTGAAAAACATTGCTTCCTATTGAACATACCTTAGAAAAAATTACCTTATTTATTGAATGACCCATATATATATATATATATATATATATATATATATATATATATATATGAGAAGTAGATACACAAGCGATGTGCTTATGATATGGCCTTTTTTAGCCGAAAATGTGCTCAATTGAAGTCGCACCCAATTTTGAAAGTTAATCAATTAATAATTAATTAATTAGGCGGGCATACCTATTAAATGTAAGGCTAAACAAATCGAGAAAAATCAATCTCTGTATGTACATTTCGGCCTATTAGGCCTCATCAGCAAAGCTATAGATAGAAAGACCGCCTTGTGCGTGATTCGAAACAAAACGAAAGATCTAAGAAGGTCCGGTTGGTGCAGGGGTTAAGACGCTCGCCTGTCAGCTTGACAGACGGGTTTCGAATCACGCACAAGGCGGTCTTTCTATCTATAGCTCTGCTGATGAGGCCTAATAGGCCGAAATGTACATACAGAGATTGATTTTTCTCGATTTGTTTAGCCTTACATTTAATAGGTATGCCCGCCTAATTAATTAATTATTAATTGATTAACTTTCAAAATTGGTTGCGACTTCAATTGAGCACATATTCTCCCAAATATATATATATATATATATATATATATATATATATATATGGTAGACCATAATGATGGAACACATTTTCAATGCTACTTTCTCAGATTATAAAAACGACACAGAGTACCAAATATATTCATTACATAACTGATACACAGGAGTTTTACATGTAATCTAAGATTTGAATATTATATTAAGTTTTTATTACTTTCAGATATTGATTTTGGTGATCCCATAATGCCGTGGAGTCCAAAAGAAATTGCATATGTAGTCGAAGAATACTTCGCCAGCCAAAGATCCATCGTTGCAGCCCAAAGAAAATTCCTACAGCATTTTGTAGAGCAAGAGGCAGGCCCCACACGACCGCGGAACTGAAAGAAATCATCCGTAGAGAGATAACAGCTATTCCAGTTGATATGCTAAACCACACTTTACGTGATTTGAGAAATCGAACTCTCGATTGTTTTCGTCATGATGATGACCATCTTAAGGACATAATATTCAAATCTTAGATTACATGTAAAACTGCTGCGTATCCGTTATCTAATAAATATACTTAGTACTCTGTGTCGTTTTTATAATCTGAGAAAATAGCATTTTAAATGTGTCTTATCATTATGGGCCACACACACACACTATATATTATATATATATATATATAATATATATATATATATATATATATATATTTGGTAATTCATTAAATTAATTTTATCCATTCAAGATTTTCTTTCCTTTCCTTATCCTTTCAACATATTGTCGGATTCATTTCAACTTTTCAACTATATATATATATATATATATATATATATATATATATATATATATATATATATAGGTAAAAGTAAAGGGGAAGTTCTGAAAGACAATGAAGAGTGTAGGGATTATGATACAAAAGCAATGTAGCTAATTTTGCTATGCAAATAGGAGGCAAGCTTGACCAAGAAATATTTTTGCAACCTCACCTGACATTCCCTTCAAGACCCTAGCTCCTCTGAGCACTCTGACTTCACAAAAGCAATTTTTCTTACCTTGTTTTTATTCTATCTAAAAAGTCATCGGGGTGGCCTAAAATCAGTATCAGCCAGACAGCGAGGGAGTCAACCCCCTTTTCACTAACGCTAGACCAAAGAGATTGCTTTGGCGTCTGATGTGGAGCGCCACACCAACCATCAGCTCCTCACTTTACCGCACAGATCCCTGTGCTACTCATACACTGAGTTGGCGAGGGCCGGTATCGAACCCAGAACCTTGTGGTTTCTAGTCGAACGCTCTATCGACTGAGCTAAACCGGTACTTAATCTAATTAACTCTGATTAACCTTATTTTTTATATTTTTTATAGTGTTCTGTTTAAAAGAGTTTAGAAATGCCATAAGTCATCTAGCACTGAGCCACAATCACTCGGAAATCACCAGTGAACCTGTTGAATAAATAAGCGTGGATAAAATTCTTATTTCCTTGGTAGTTAGTAGGAGTTATCGTTATTTATTAGTCTCAGAAAGATATCGGTTTTGCTCAAGGTTCCAGGTTCGATACCGACCCTCGCCAACTCAGCGCATGAGTAGCACAGCTTGGATCAGAGGAGCTGATGGCAGGTGTGATGCTCCACCTCAGATGCACTTGGTAAATACTTGGATTGACAGAACATTGATTTTATTTCATTTGATCTAACAGAAGCCCATCATCATCATCATCATCATCATCATCATCAGAGAGGTCAGATTTCTATAAAGCCGTTAAACTTTCAATAGGTCCATGCTTTACCTATGCGTATGTTGGCATCACTTTCAGTAGATGAGATATTGCTACCATAGTATGTGTACTGGTCTACTAATATCAGAGGCATGTTATTTAATCAGGAGATGGCACCATCTTGATTAAAACACTCGAACTCTGTTTTATCTTTCATGTAGAAACCAATACCCTTTACTGCCTGCTCCAGGCTATGCAATACAGATGTACCGTTGTGGTATATTTTCACGGTACCAAAATGATATAAGTAACGTTGTCCTTTTTTTCGAGCGCTACTACGATAACGGTAAGGTGGCGGCGGCGTATATATTATATAGCGGGTCTCGTCCACGTGCCTCCAAATTCACAGTGCTAAAATGGTGTTGATAGAAATTACAACACGAGAAATATGTAGTCACAACTGCTCCTTTATTATCGTGCTCGTCTAGTGGGCTCATACCAGAGAGGAGGAACGGCAGAGAGAAAGAGAGAGAACTATACTTCTAGATTACTGTGATCCCATAAGGGACCCAAGATCAGGTCCGTACCCTACGACGTCCCAAATCGAAAAGAGGCTGATACCTTTCTTCGTTGTTCCACGTCACCACGTGACTTCCGGTCAACACCCGACTTCCGGTAGCCACTCAATTCTCAGTTCGGGGTCACGCTACGGTCAAATCATCGATCATCCTGTTTTGGCTTATCACTATTTTTTGAACCTTTATCATCTCTTATTTATTTATTTCTTCCTCCCCCTTCCATTAGTAGTCCTAGCTCACAAAAGTCAGGATAATATATACCCATCTTGCAACAACAGATTCGACCTGAGCAGATGTATTTACAAGAAGCGCTAGATGATCTGCATAGTATGCATCGGTAATAGATTCTGCATGAAATCGTCTGCTTCTTACCCTTTTTGAAAATGTGAAACCATTTTCTTTCATTAGATATATTGACGTTCATAGTACATAATATAGGAAGATTATTAATAGAAATGGAGTTCATGTATCTCCTTGTAGGACTCCAGTGGCAATGTCTAAGAAAATAGTGTCACCAGCAGGTCGGAAAACCATTGATTTCGTGTCTTTGTACAGCATCATTATAGTGGTGAAAGTTTCTTTCTTGCTGCCTACTCTTCTTTACAAGAAGCGCTAGATTATCTGCGTAGTATGCATCAGTAATAATTTCTTTGTGAATTCCTCTGCTTTTTGGTCCGTTTTTTAGTATGAAATAATTTTCTTTCATTAGATATATTGACGTTCATAGTACATAATCTAGGAAGATTATGAATAGAAATTGAGTCAATGTATCTCCTTGTAGGACTCCAGTGGCAATGTCAAAGAAAACAGCGTCGCTTTCGTGTCTTTATACAGTATCATTATAGCGATGACAGTTTCTTTCGGAAATTCATATCCTTTTTGTCTTTTGTTTTTTGTGAAACCATTTAAATCACCAGTGAACCTGTTGAATGTAAAGCCTGAATAAAATTCTTATTTCTTGATAGTCGGTGAGAGTTATCGTTATTTATCAGTCTCAGAAAAATTCTGTGTGTTTCGGCGTGTTAGGTGTCAATTGGCGCCGAGTATGGTTAATTTCCCGCGCGTCATGTTAGCGTGCCGTGTCAGTGAGATGATGCAAAACCAGCTGTTTAGGAGCGCTACACTTGCGACCAGCCGCCCTTCATTGACAACTCTTATCAATTATTCACGGGCCTGTTTAAACTACGCATCTTACACTACACAGCTCTTTTCACCTTCGCCATTATGCCGTTGCCTGCCACCTCCACCACGGCCACTGCTACCATGACCTGCATCAACTCAAGACTGTTGTGGCTCTAGTTAAGATGCTGATTCTTTAACTATCTGATTCCCTATTAAACCAATATAAAACAACAAAAAACAAAAAACAAACAAAAAACCCCGCAACATTAACAGGCAGGTTTTCACATCCTGCATCTAAGGCAGAAAATTATTAGTGCACTAAAATATTTTAGATACCAATCTGAACGTTGACTACTGTACTCGGGAGGCGCATCTTGCGTAACGGTTATGGTCATAGGAAATTGAATTGGCGACCGGAGTTCAAATCCCGGACGAGGCCGTTTGCGTTTCATTTCGCGCCAAGGGAAAGGTATAAATCCATCTCTTCTTTTCCCAGCAATATAATAAGATAGACTGGGTTCTTTAACCTTGGTAAGGCAACCAGTCTAGGAGAAGTGCAAACTCCCAATTAAAAAAAAACTTATGGTTAGTTCATTATAATTGAGCAGAAGGACTCAGATTACAATAGTAATAGGACTTTATTTGAATAGAACAAGTTCTGGGGTGAATAGATAGTGAACTTTGAAATATCCCATCATGCATCATAAATTTCGTACAGCCGTGGGGGGAAATTTGGAAGTCATTTTTTGTTGTTGTTTTAAGACATAATGTAAAGTATATCAATTGTTATTATTAGTACAAATTGATAAGAAGTTGAACAATTGCCAAATTCTGGTTAAATTTAGCTGCTACACATTCTAAAATGTCAATGTGCATAATACTCGTAATTTTTCCCATAGTCCGAAGTGCATGTTATATATGAGTGCGTGTTATACATGAGTGAGTATTATACACAAATAATTATGGCACTGAAAAAGGGAAATCCTTTGCGAGTGAATTAAAATAGATTAACGTTATGTCTGTTAGAAAAATAGCAGTAAATCTTATTATAATGGAGATTCTGTGTTTGTCTCTCTGTAACCGAAACTATATTACAACTCAAGTTACAATTCCCTATATTATTTACGTCACATTCTCTATCATTTTATTTTTATTTAAACAACAATTATTATTAAAATTGTCTTACATTATTAATACTGTTGGCCTTATCTACATACTAATAGCATGCAATTGTATTTATATATACAAAAATAGCGGTTTACAGCGTGAATGGGAAGGCTAATTTGCATATTGGTATTAAAAATTTGATTTTAATAAATATATGTTTAATATTATTGATTTCTAATTGTTTGGTTTTATCTTAATTAATATGAGCAAAAATTTCGGGGATAAATCTTTAAAAGAATTCATTAATAAGAAGAAATAACTAATTTTATTCTTTACTTCCTAATTCAACTAAATAGTTTAGCATTAAAAGACGGGGGTGATGGAATAGTAAGTTTCAAAGATGTTATATTTTTCGATTATACACCCCTCTGCTCCAGATCTTTTTATCTGCATTCTTATTAAGTTTCATTAGCCTCTCCAATTTAATATGATATTTTATTACATTAAACTTAAACACTTGCACCCGGAGTGCAAAATCCTGAACAAGGCTGTTTACATTTCAATTCGCGCTAATGCCTTTACGAGAAGTATGGATCCATCACTTCTCTTCCTAGCTATGGGTAAATACACCCTATACATGCATTTCAATTTACTAAAGATTAGTTGTCGAAAGTTAGGGGTGCGTATTATACATGACTTCGTGTTATACATAAATAATTCCGGTATTCTGATTGCTAATCTATCTTCTCCGATTACAGTATACATTTACTCAACCCCCACCCCACCATGAGCAGCGTACGACACACGGTCAATTTTTAAGCCGAGTACAGCTGGCTTGAATTGGGAGTTTGCACTTCTCCTAGACTGGTTGCCTTAGCAAGGTTAAAGAACCCAGTCTATCTTATTATATTGCTGAAAAAAAAGTGTAAAATCCTGAACGAGGCTGTTTACATTTCAATTCGCGCTAATGCCTTTACGAGAAGTATGGATCTATCACTTCTCTTCCTAGCTATGGGTAAATAGTAAGGCAGATGTTATTTATTCTAGGAGAAGAAAAACTCGGAATTTAAACTGATAGAATAATTTTGTTGAATACCAAAGGGCCTAATTTTAAGAATATTAGGACAGTCTGGGTTCTTTAGCGTTGGTTAGACAGTCTAGTATATTTAAAACCATAACCAATATAACCAACGAACAAATAAATTTAATACTTGCATGCAGGAAAACAATACTTATAGACAACAACAAAAACACAAGGACCAAATGCAATAATAACAGTTTCGACGTAGCAATAAGATTCTGCATAAATAGATTTAATCGATATATACAAATAAACACAATCGGTAGATTCATAGACCCAACACAAATAGATATTTATAGAGATGAGGGTTTGGTAGTGATCCCTAATAGTAATGGTCCACTAACATTCAAAATGTTTAAAAAAAGATAATAAAAGCTTTTAAATATCTAGGTTTTAAAATAGACATATCCTCTAATTGTAAAATAGTATTTTTTTTAGAATTAACACTCAGTCGAACCAATAATATTTTTAACCCTTTTCATTATACATGAACGTCCACTCCTACTACCCTAGACACGTAATTATGCATATACCCAATGCAATCAATAATAGAATTAATAAATTATCATCAAATAAAAATATTTAATGAAAAAAAGTATATAATAAAGCTTTCCAAAACAGTGGATTTACACAAGAACTAAAATATCAAAAAACCCTAAAAAATCAAACCAACAAATCTAAAAAAAAGAAAATGTGAAATAATATGGTTCAATCCCCCTTATCCCTAACTAACTTCAATAAGGGATGAAATTAAAAAGGGATCTATACTCTTAAAGTATATAGAATCGGCAAAGAACATTGCAGATCTGTTCACAAAACCATTGAACAAGATAAAACTTAATACTTTTAAAAAAGATATCATGTGGGGGCCAAAATTAAACTGAAGATTTCGCCCTGTCGGTTTGGGCTGTAGAATTGGGCTGAATAACGCGGAATTAAAAAAAAAAAGTGAAAAACTAAAAATACAGAAACGTGAAAATCACACCAGTAAGATCGAGTGGGAAGTATTAAATAAAGAAAACAACAAAAATAGAACTGAAGAGACAATTGTGTCGAAATAAATTTATATTCTAAAGGTGCGTATATATATATATATATATATATATATATATATATATATACTGTGAATACAGAGGCATACATTTTTACCATAGTCTACTGGACAGATATTAGTGGAATATGAAATAAAGTCCAATGTATATATTTTTGATTTCTGAACTTATTATTATGAAAGGAACTGAAAATTACTATTCGCTGGTAATTTTGCCGAGTATTTAACGATATTTCAATTTCAGAGTAACAATAAAAAAAGCTTAAAACAGTCCACTTTTGCAGGTCAACTTTAAATCAATTAATTCTGTCGTTTAATTTATAAAAAAAAACTTCCACTAACATCTGTCCGGTAGACTATGGTAAAACTTTACGCCCCTGATTTCACATTCTACCTATATATGTATATATATCTCGTTTGTTCGGGTCGTTGTTAGTTCGTCGACTTCTGGTTTGTTTTGTCCTGTGGTTATCATTGTGAGTTATCTGAACAAATTCGACGACACATTCACTGTCGGAGTTGAGGCTGCAGTTCACTAGACACCGGAAGCAGGAAGAAATCAATTGCGTTAAATTGTTAATCAAAGCAAAGGAAGTAAAATATGCATTAATCTTATTTGTAATTCACATCATTTATCTTCACTACATTCACTGTGAATGATAATGGCTTTCTATACTAGAATATTTTTTAGTTGTACACTAGTTTTCCGGGCACATCTCACAAACGACTGAGACTCATTGAGTGCTCCAGAAATAAAAGGAACACCACTTTGTAGACATTTTGAAAATAAAATTCATTTAAAGAATTGATTGATTGATCACACACTTATGGGGTTTAGTTCCTATAAGTCTAACATAAACAAAGGGGAACCACTCTTGACCGATAAATTATTTATTTATTTTCCCATTAAACTAAACCTAAACCCTAAACCTGAACCCTAACCCTAACCCTAACTCTAACCCTAAACCCTAAACCTAAACCCTAAACCTAAATCCTAACTCTAACCCTAAACCCCAACCCTAAACCTAAACCCTAAACCCTAACCCTAAACCCTAAACCCCAACCCTAAACCTAAACCCTAACCCGTCTTCTTTTTTCCTAGTAGATCAATAAATAATTTATCAGTCAAGAGTGGTTCCCCTTTGTTTATGTTAGACTTATAGGAAATAACCCTTATGGGAATACCTTTATGATATAATTTCAAACAGTTTCCACATATTCATCATCCATATCAGCACATTCTTTGAATTTCCCCCTGGTGGTTAAGAAAAATGTTCATAATTGCGTGAGTCAAAAGTTTTGCAATATTTTGGTAACCTGCTCATCTTGCGGCGTGCATATCACGTGACCGAATCAGTTTACGCCGTGATAAGTGTGCGCGTTGTGGGTGGTAGTATCGTGGTAGTATCGTGGTTGCTGGTGCGCTCACACGTTGTGCATTGCTTCACTTGCGTATCTGATTCGGAAGCCGCTGAGTTGAACGTGAAACGTAGTTTAAATCGGGGACTTGTGCCTTACAATTTCAATCTTGGTCATAACGTCGCGGAAGCAACCAACACATTTGTTGTGCAAAAGGCGAAGAAAGCGCAGAGCCATAACCAGATTGGTTCAAGAAATCTTGATCAGTTTGCAAGAACCTCGACAATCGGGCAAGGTCAGGTAGACATGTAACGGTCGATTCCAAGGCCGTGCTGCCAGCCATAGAGGCAAATCTGGCAAGTAGCATTTGGAGAGTATCAGGCGATCTCGGTATCTAACAGTCCAATGTAGTTCATCACCTTCACGTCCTTGGGGGGCAAAAGTACCCGGAGTTGCCGATTTGTGCCTCATGTTACCAAAATATTGTAAAACTTTTGACTCACCCTAGAATCCCGAAAATAAAGACAGGGCTTATAATAATTTTCATTCCGAAATATAACAATATTAATTTTAATTTTAAATAAACAGAAATGAGGAAAAACGATCTCCATTTATTTACCATGAACATGTGTCGTCTTGATCATTGACGAAGACGAGTGTTTGCGTTGCATGATGGGATTGTGAAGAATCTTTATTTCTTTCACCTGTCTGTCGCTCTCAACGAGGGTTTATTTTAAGGGGAGGGATTATATTAAAATCATCCTGAAAAATCACGCTAGGTCTTATTTTACAGGTAGGTCTTATTTTCGGGGAAACACGGTATTTCTATGGGAATATATTTATAGTAAAGTAGAACTGGTATTACGGAGACCACCTTTAGTCTGGTAGATAAGAAGGTGGACCGGGAAAAAATTGTTACCAAGTTAAATTTTGTATTATTTGAAAGCTTAGGGTATCCTCTTTTGAAATTTGAAAACTCCTATTTTTGGCCCCCAGGGGAATTTTTTTTATTGGGGGACAATTCAATAATAATAGGGAGGCAATATGAAAAATATAGTAATATCAACATTTTTATTTTATTTTTGCCTATATGGATAAAAAATATAAATTGATAGGGTAAAATTGTAATTACAACCTAGCTAAGCATAACAGCTTGTGTTCACCCACTAATGTTATCGTGCATCTGGCACCAACTATATACGTGGCTTCTGACTTGTTTAACTTTGCAGTTCTTTATCTGTCCCCCCCCCCGCAATTATACACATTATAAAATGGATTTTATTTGATTAAATTTTAAGTTAAACCCTTTAGTTTTATTTGAAAGATACAATTTTTTTATGTTATACTTCTTCAAAACTAATATTGTTATATCATACTAAACAATTAACGTGTGGGGGACATGAAGACATTTGTGATAAAAAAAAGTGGGGAATGGTACTAAAATGGTTGGGAACGACAGAATTCGGAAGATTCCAATAATATGTTGGCAGGGATGGTGACCAGGTGGAGACTTTAAAATCATAACATCACAAAGGAATTCACATAGAAATGTTAACATGTTTTTTTAAACAGTCTGTATTTCTGTGTTTTCAGTCTGTTCAAGTTGATGTGCATACTAAAGTGCGTGTTTGATTTAATGAATGGTTAGCAACAGGTAACCCACAAGGATTGGCCTTTTCTGATGCTGTCAGACACGCGTGACAACATTGCCATAAACGATTAACTCTTTCCCAATGGGTTAAATTGAATGAGATCGGTCAATGGTTGTTGCATGGCACATGAGACATTTCTCCTCCCCCTTTCAGTCACTGGTCGTCGATTATTACTCACAGTAATTGTTTCTAAATTCACCCCCAAGAAGAATACAATTTACGTATCAGTTGTGTAATTTTTGTTTATCGATCACTTATCTGTACAAGAGACACAAGCACGAAACCTTGTCAGCAGCCCCCCACCCACATCCCAACCGTCAAGGGGGCTGTCCTTGGTATGACACTAAACTGCATCTAATGGAGAGACTCTACATCTAGAGATCTGGGGAATGTGGAGTACCCCTTCATTGCCATTACTGCCATGTCCATCAAAGTAGTAGTACATGTTAGGGTACTGTATATATATATTTACCAACCCCTCTGCACGAGCAGGATGTGACACAAGGTCAATTTCTTAAGCGGAGTTCAACAGGTTTGAATTCAGAGTTTTCCTTCTCCTAGACCGGTTGCCTAACCAAGGTTAAAGAGCCCGGTCTGCCCTGCTATTTACCCATAGCTGGAGGGAGAGTCGGATTCATACCTTTCCCAAGGGTATTAGCGCTATGTGAAAATGCAGTTACCGCGTCCAGGATTTGAACTCGTGGCGACGAGTCCATTTCCCATGACTTTAACCATTACACTACGCGCTTCCGTCAGGGTACTGTATGTGGATCAAATAGACCTGTTTAAAATTATCCGTATTCGATTGGATCGTGTGCAAGAAAAAAAAAACTCTTAAGAAACAACTATACCAAAAGTGTAAATATGAACGTACAATGAACACGATTCCCTAACTTCTAGACAGGAAGGGTCTTTGTGGTGCAGGGACTAACTTGCTGGATTGTGAAATCGTAGTAAGTGAATTCGAAATCCAGCCATGCTATATCGTTCACTTTCGGACTAATACTATGGAATCCTTCATCCATCAGCTATGGCTTAAATAGTACTACTACTGTTCTTCTACAAGGATGGCTTTGGCCACGAAAGTTAATAAGTAATTAAACAAAGAAACCAAACCTAACCTCTAGGCATACAATAACCCTAGCCGGGTTGAAAGGCTGTTAAATCATTCAATCAATCGAACCAAATTCATTTATATTCACACGGCATTAGGAACTGCATAGAAAAACAGCAACGTCCATTTTAAGTCGTCAAGTCAAAATTTGAAAGTTAAAAGAAAAGAAAGAAATCTTCTGGTACAAACAAATAAATTTAAACAGACCCATGAACACTCAAAACATAAAAGTGCAAAATTTTACCTGATGTTGTAACTTCGCTTGTGAGCAAAATCCAAACTCTATTTTTGGTACAAATAATGTTCAATATATGTAGAATAATAATTTAAAGAAAAACATTTTATATGCAGTTCCACATTGCGATTTTTCCACTTATTGATCTTGCTATGAAAAAATCAGAAATCATTAATAACTTAAAACTATTTTGATAAGGTTTTTGGATTCCTCAGACCAAAAAGCTTTTATAAACTAATTTTTAGGATTAGGGAAGCTCTAGAACTCATTCTATAGACAAAAATAGATTACAAAATGTCACCATTTTTCTTACCCCCTCAAATTTTTCGAGTTTAAAATCGACATAACTCAGCCAATTTTTGGAATTGAAAGCTCAAATTTAGGGGATTGTCTAACTTTAACCTAGTCCACACCTGTACAAAACTTCAGGAAAATTGAAGGGAGTGGGTGACATGGCCTGGATGATTTGACATAGAATTACCCAGCTGGTCCTTTGTGAATCACATCCCTACTTCTCCACATCATCACCGTTTCTCTCAATAGTAATGTTCCACCTTCGAATGAGAGAAAAAAGTGAAATCTGTAGTGAAAATGGCTTAAAGAACAGTCAGAATTTTACGGGGTAGGATTATATGTTCTCAATTCGAAGGTGGAACATTGCTATTGAGAGAAATGGTGACTCTATGCAGAAGTAGGGATGTGATCCATAGAGGACTAACTTGATTTTGATGTATGATACATGTTGGTGTGTCGGTAATAATACCTGTCCTAAACAAAATGGCATTACCTTTTGACACACCCTCGTACTTTCGAAGTTATATTTTCAATGTTATAAAATTTTGGTTAAAAAAGAAATGATCACTTCTCATAACTGTTTAATTCTTCGCTATTTTTTTTAAAGAAACGGTAACCAATGAACATTTGTGTTTATATTTTCAATAAGTTATAATTTTTTGGCTAAATAAAAGCAATCGTTTCTCATAACCATTCAATTGCCCCCACCCCCTAAGAAAAAGAACGGGTTATCAACTATTCTTTCATGTTTATATTTTCAATAAGATATAAGTCTTTGGTTTAAAAGAAGAAAAAGAAAAGAAGACGCTATCGCTTCTCATAACTGACTTTGAACTTTCATAGACGGAAGGTTTATTTTTGTTCCTCTCATTAAATCATGTCAAAACAACTCATAAAATAATAACAGAAATTATAAACATTCTTTTGCGGCGAACCGTAATCGGTTCGTTGAAATAATAATAAAAAGACATGTTTACCTTAATTCTTAGGTTTTATATATATGTCAAAAAAAAAAAAAAAAGAAGAAAAAAAGAAAAAGAAGGGTAAATATAAAAAGATAAATAGATGATAGAAAGCAGAGAAATGTTGGCTGTGAAGAGGAAGACAATAAAATCCAATATTTTACATACGTTTATTCTCTAAGGTTTGCGGCACATTCGCACTTAATCATTCGGAAGTAGCGTCGAAGTGAACGTTGAGATCCAAAGAATTAAGAAGATTTATTTTTCAATGTTTAATCGAAACAGAATAAAAAAAAGTAAGGGGAAAAAAAGTAAAAGTACAATAAGGATTTCCTATCATTCACTACGTTCGGTCGCGATGGTGGTGTTGGTGTTGAGGGTCTATTGATATTTTCTTGGTGTTTCATGTGAGATTTTTAAACGGTGCCACACAGCTGTTAGATGTTTAGGGAAATACGTTAGTTCTTTTGCTCCTTTTTCTTCTGTTTGATCCAATAAAATTTGGTTAGAAATTCTTCTTTCCCCCTTTTTTTGTGGACGAGTGACATCGTGTAAAGACGAATTCTCGATCTTTTT
>CM042138.1:82497363-82522363 GCA_023376005.1 Doryteuthis pealeii | reverse complement strand
AAAACTAACAAATTTGACTATAATAAATTAATTTCGACCAGTAACTCAATATGAGTGTAGTCTAATCTGATAGCTTTTACAAAAACTAATATATAGTGATATAAATAATATATAGTGATATTAATCATAATATATAGTGATATAAATAATATATAGTGATATTAATCAGAGCAGTCTCCTGTCTATAACTCTGCTGATGATGCATAATATGCCGAAATGTACATACAGAGATCGACTTTTTCTCGATTCGCCTTTACGTTTGAACAGATATGCTCGCCTAATTCATCAATTATCAACTAATTAATTTCAATTAGGTATGACTTCAATTAAGCACTTATTCTCCCAAACTGTCGGCTATCGCCATCTCAAACAGACTTAAACCTGTTTGTTTACTTTCATATTGTCGTACAGAAAGTCACCCAAAAATGTAGTATATATCAGTTCAAAAAACAAACGAGAAATTTGTGAAAGCCAGCTAGTGTAATGGTTAGAATCCCCGCCTGTTAGCCTGGCAGTTCAGGGTTCGAATCACACACAGAGCAGTCTCCTCTCTATAACTGCTGATGAGGCATAATATGCCGAAATGCACACACACACACACACACACACACATATATATATATATATAAATATATATATATATATAGTCAACCACAGACATCGTGTTTTGACATATCATGTCTCTTAAGTGTGGCTAGACATTAGCAAGCCACCTCTAGCCGGGATGGATCGATTTATCACCAGTCAGACCTCTTAGCCATTCGACCATCAGCACACCCACAGCATGGAACAAGGATTTTTAACTGATAAATAATTACAGGTGTATATATGTAAAGACCGCTAGAGAGTGCTGTATCCGATTTATTGGTGAGCGTTGCTTTAAACGTAGTCGGCGGCCGTCAGCGAAATCCCCTCCAAAGTGCTCAACCCATCAGGGATAGGAAACACACACACACACACACACACACACACACACACACATATATATATATATATATATATATTAAATAGTTCATACACATATAATCAATTTTTTCTTTTAATTAATTTTTCAAATGATATTTTTGATTAAAATTTATATTGACTTTGAGTATTTTCTATACGTTATATAAGGATTGGCTACGAAATCACTCGTTTTTCCAATCAGGAAATTGACGAATACCATTTGCTACATTAAGGAATTTTAGGTTATTGTCATTTCAACAAATGGTCCGGACTAAGCAGGTGGGTCCAGTTGTATTTTTAAGTGTTCGCTTTTTTGAATTTTTATTTTTATTCTTTCATCTGAAAAAAATCCAGAACATTTAATTCTATATAACTTTATTTATCATTTAATGCTTGAAGCATACGTAAAATCCTCACATTCTAAAATTACACACACACACACACAACATATATATTATATATATTATATATATATATATATATATATATATATATGTGTGTGTGTGTGTGTGTGTGTGTGTGTGTGTGTGTCTGTGCGTGTGTGTGGGAGAAATACTGTCAGCTTAATTTCCTTAATAGCTTAAAAACACCAGTCCCGCTACAGCTGTCAGTGGCCGAGTGGATAAGATATCAGGCTGCCAAACGGTCAGTCTGAGTTCGACCCTAGCCAACGATAGCTGTGTCTAGCCACACTGAAGAGCGTGAAACGCCGAAACACATGTCTGTGGATGACTTATTAATATATATATATATATATATATAATATATATATATATATGTGTGTGTGTGTGTGTGTGTGTGTGTATGTGTGTGTGTTTGTGTGTAGAAATACTGTAGGATTAATTTCCTCTTATTGCTGCCATATATATAATATATATATATATATATATATATATTATATATATATATAACATAAAAAACTGTACCAGTAGGAATACTGCTACTGTTTGTTTAAAAAGAAACAATGAAAACATCTCATCAGTTCACACCTGATGATGGCACTAAGTAGTGCAGAAAGTACTCGTGTTAGAACATTTGGTGGATTCCTGGACCAATTCCACACTGATATAACAAAAGAAGCCTGACGTTTAGAAAGAATAGAAAAGTAACTCGTTAGACAAGTCCGTCTAATTCAACAAAACATGCATAAAACAAAAAAATGCAGCCAAAATATATTTATTTTAATATATATATATATATATATATATCGAAAATAATAATACCGTCGAAAGCTCACACTGGGCCAACATCTAAATATATAAAAGTAAGTTTTTGGTATGTACGTGTCGACGTATAAGTTCCGAACGGGAGGTCACTCTGATTCGAAATCTTGCATACATATTAATATCCTTTTAACTAAGAAACAGGCCAAATTTGGTTATTGATTTTTTACTGATTAAAGGATATAATTAATTAATTAAGCCCAAATCACCCAATTTGCAAAACTGTCCGAGTACCAACTCCTGCTGATGATAAAATATTGTCCCCTGTCTGGCTTTTTGTTACAGCGATTATCAGCAGTTGAATTCAATTTTAGTGAATAAATTTCGCAGTCTTAAGCCGTTCAGCTCGGAATTTATCGCCTATTTATAGTCCAATCTTAAAAATATCCATATGGTTGGAAAGAAGAGAAAATAATCTTTTTCAATATATAATTTGTATGAGTCTTTATCCATTGAATTATTTTTTATAGCGAGTTAGAAAAAAAAGTATTTTACTTCGGACAGCAAAAGTATGTTTCAACGAAAAATCTAATCTTATTCATCGCAGTCTTTTTATTCCTGTCTTAAAATATTTAGTTAGAAATGAAATGAAATAATCTATCTTACGAATATTTATTTGGTAAGAAAGATGTGGTTTTATCGATTGAATTATTTTTTTACAGCGAAGTAAATAACAATAATAAGCAAAAACATTTAATAATAACTCAACTTTGTTTTTAATCAGTATTTAATTTATTCGCATATACAAAAGAGTTTTAGAAAAAAGCCTTTTACAAAAATAGGTAGTTAAATTATATAACTACTTATTTCGTAAATAAGTAAACATATAGTTGTAATAACAATAACAAAATTTTAAAAATAAAAATACGATGTAGTTGAATAAATTATATGAAGAAGTTTAACTTAGCATTTCGTATATAAACAGTTTTTGAATTGTTAAGTTAAGCTTTATTTCTTTCGTGTTTATTAAACACTAAACAAACATAAAATAAAAATGATTCTAATGTACGTAACTTGAATAAGAAAATTTGTTATTTAATTTATCATAATTCTAATGATAAATAAATAGGCAGATTTGAAAAAAAAAATAAGTCACCACTTCCTTTTTTTTCTCTTTCTTTTTTTTTTTTTTTTACTAAAAAACGTCAAAAATGGTCTTTCGAACTTATCTCGGCTGAACTTGAATTTTAATTTTAACTAGGGAGGTTTAGAGCTAGGGTTAGGGTTTAGGTTGGGATTTAGAGTTAGTTTAATGGGAAAATAAACAAATAATTTGGGTTCTGTTTTTTCTGGGTCACCTGTATACAGGGTGTCCCAGAAAAAAACAGAACCCACAAATTTTGTAATAAAACTGTTAATTTTAACTAGGGGGTTTAGGGTTAAGATTAGGGTTAGGGTTTAGGGGTTAGGATTAGGGTTAGGGTTGGGTGGGGAGGGTTGGGGTTGGGTTGGGGTTAGGTTGGGGTTGGGGTTTAGGGTTAGTTTAATGGGAAAATAAATAAATTATTTGGGTTCTGTTTTTTTTGGTCACCCTAATTTTCCGACCGTTTTTCAAATTCAGCCGTTATCTCGAGATTTCTTTTAATCATTTATTAACGTTTTTTTTAAACTTTATAAGTTACTTTAATTCATTCATATTAGTGTCGTCTCGAATTTTAACGTTTATTTCGACCGTTTATTCATTAGACAATTCTCGGCGATTTTTTCAAAAATTTGATAAATAATTATCTCTTATTAGTTACCACGAATCTCCCCCCCCAGCCATATTTAACACAATGAAACTTGCATAAAAATTAATATTATCATTAAAAAAACTCCTGATGATTTAAAAAAAAAATTTCAGCTCACGGAAATAATGAAAATTATGATTGAAAAACAATGTTTTCATTTTTGCACTGTTAAATCAACTGAAATTTAACGTAGTCAAAAACAACTTACGACAAGAGAATTTTAAAAATATACTATGAAAAATCAATTAATGGTCCGATTTTCACGAAAATATATTAGGGAAATATTTTTTTTACGAGTTATCCCCTATTTTATTTTATGAGATATAAAAAAATGAACCAAAATTGGGTATACCTATCTCTTATTTTCTCACCACTCACTCTTTGGTGTTCCTATTTTTTTTTAGTCCGGGTACTTTAGCTAGTAATATTATAAAGAAATCATTCTTTTAAAAAATAATATCCAACAAATATGACAATTTGACCTCTGTTCAAATATAAGAATGAATTAAATACATAGTTCTCTTGAATTAAATACACAGTTCTCGGCATAAAACTATAACTTAATTTTACAGTATTTCCTAATTTAAGTTTAATTGTTGTATTAAACAGAATTGTCAAGCAATGAATATTCCTCGACCTGTTTCTTCATTTTCTCCTATGGTGGTTGAATAGGGTGTTATCGGCTTTATATGTAAGGTTAGTTTTAAATCCACTATCTTTAAGTGCTTGCTCTTATTCACCTTTTTTTCTTATTAAAGATGTTAATATCGAGGAATTATTGGATAACCTAGTCGATATGCCGGTATGGATTTGTTTAAATATCTGTTTTGATTGAATCTGTGTTAATACAACAAGGTGTATGGTTATGTTTTTAAAAGGGAAATTAGATGCATTGTTAAGGTTTAATGTAATATCCAGGAAGTTGGTGACTTTTAAATTGGTTTGCATTTCAAGTTCAAAACCAAATTTATGAAATTACCAACGTAATCTTTTCCGTGTGATGTCTCCTTTTGTCGGGGTGTTGTTATCTAATATAAGTAAACCATCATCACGATAAAGACCGTGATTGATAGGGTCTGTTATATTGCTGATATTATATAACAGCAAGCAACACACAAGGTCACACATCTCTGCACCATCGTAGGAACCAATGGGAATGTCGTAATCTTTTTTCCGTGCCTTTCTTAATCCATATTTCCTCGTTGTTTTCCGACAATGCTGAATAATTTGAATGTTTTCATCCGGTATTTTGATATATTCATTTGCCAGGGATAAATCTTTATTTACAGTGTTTTCTGTTATCGAGGGGTAGAATTCCTTGATATCATATTTAATAAATGAACATTTTTCATATGAGGTGAAACTCGAGTAGGCTATATGACTATACCATTTTACTAAATCTGCTCTCCAAACATATTGAGCACTCTTATGTTCTTTATAACCCCGACTTATTCGGTTAATTATATTATCGACTAACTCGATATTTCATATTCTCCATTATTGTCCAATCTACTGATCAAATAGAGTCAATGAAAATCATTTCTACCAAATCATTAATACACCTGATTTGGCATTAAATAACCCACAAGGGGTGACCGGTTAGCTCAGTTGTTTAGAGCGCCGTGCTAAGAACCTATCTTACCTTTTATTGGATAAATGAACTGGTCCAAGATTTGTGTACTGCTGTTTACGGCAGTAGAGATCATAAAGACCTCAATTACTTAGCACGCTGTTGAGGAATATTTTATTGTTAACGCAAAACTTTATTTGGATGTACCGAAACATTCTACGAGGGTGAGTCAAAAAGCAATGCCATTTTGTTTAGGACAATTATAATTACCAACACAGGAACATGTAGCATACATCAAAATGAAGCTTGTCCTGTGTGGATCACATCCCTACTTCTCCATAGTGACCGTTTCTCTCAATAGCAATGTTCCTCCTTCGAATGAGAGCATGTATCCCTGCCCTGTAAAATTCTGTTGACTGTTCTTTGAGCCACTTCTTCACTATAGATTTCACTTCCACATCACTGGAATAATATATGCCTCAGACTATCATCTTTTCGCGTGCAGTCTTAAACAAATCGTGGAAACAACAACCCACAAGTAAGCAGCTGTATAGCCACTTGCCCCCTACCACACAAGTAAGACGAACAAAACATGCTGGACACTGCTGGAGAAGAAACAACGAACTCATAAGTGATGTTCTCTTGTGTAAATTTACACGTGTGCACACCAGTGTGGTCCGTCCAGCAAGGACATACACAGATCAGCTTTGTACGGATTTTGGATGCTACACAGAGGACCTCCTGGTGGTGAAAGCCGTTAGGGACATTGGACGAAAGATTGTCATGGATATTTGTGCTGTCGGCACGACCTAATGATGATGATGATGATGATGATGATGATGAAAGTTAATATTATTAATAGTAATAATAAACTATGAAATTCGAATTTATTAAAAAATGCGTTGTGACATTTAAAGATTTTCTACTTTCATATTCATTAATCGTATTTAAAAAAAAAATTAAGCATCAGTGTGTATTTACCAACTCCACCGCACGAGCGGGATGTTACACAAGGTCAATTTTTCAACGGAGTCTAACAGGTTTTAATTCACAGTTTTCCTGAGAGAATCGTCCCTGATACTCAGATCGAAGAGAGACGACACAACCAACATAGAAGAGATAACAGAAATGTCCGGTCAACAGTGAAGAGACAAAAGAAGAGAGAAGATAAGTACTATAAAATGGTAAGAAGAGAAGAAAGTGCTATACTACATCTCTTCAGCCCTGTCGGCTGGGGTTTTAAAATATACCGATTGCATCTCTGCAGAGGGGTGAGAAGCTGCTCCCCAAATGGGACTACCAGTTCGCCGTGAGTGGCGATTCGTGATGCTTAAGGACGGAATCCTGGTGGATAAGCAGTCCATAACATGAAACACTCCACTTAGGCTAGACGGGCGGTCGTAGAAGCCTCCTTCAATTAATCGGCTGCCCTAGCACCTATATGATTGTCCCGACCCTATTGCCCTTATGGCAAGCCCCAACCCTTTTTATCATATGGGTGTTAGAAGGTGGTGGCTGAGGGTATTCATGTCCTGTGAATGACGTTAAACTCTATCTGATGGTGAGGTTTCAGTACTACAGGTCTGGGGAATATGGAGCACCCCTTCATCACCATTGTCCCTGGTTCATTCTGACCCGGAGTGGTAGTACCCGTTAGGGTCTCATCTATGGATTAAATAGAAAAATGTATTTATAAAAAATTGAGTACCTATTAAGAATGAATTTATTTCAAAACTTTTTCGTCATTAAATGACCCACTGAGGTTGATATGCCGTAAAACAATCAAATCAAACAACATCTTTTACTTGTCACGGTCCTTCTATTTGACATTAGGGGACACGAAAGGTAATCTCTTCCTGTGTCGGCCAATATATATGTACCAACATATGATTAACATTTTTGTCTTAATAACGAAAAAGTGTAAAATTCTAAGATGTATAGTAAGAACAATCCTGCCAAAGAACTTTTACAATGGTCATCATCATTAAGTCATGCTGACAGCACGGATTTCCTTGGTTCTATTTCACCCTCGGTCCCTATTGGTCATCGCTCCAGGTAGGTCCTCTAAACGGCACTGAGTGTCAGTACTGACTTGATGGGTGTAAGTTTTTGTTGGTCTGATGTGTCTGTGTATGATTCCACTAGAGAACGTCGCTTATAAGTTTGTCGCTGCTTCACCAGCAGTGCCCGGTAAATGGTTTGTGTGATCGGAGGTAAGTGGCCGTAAAGCTGCTGTTTTTTGGTGTGATGTAATAGTATAATTGCTCTATATTGTCATTAGCAAATCTCTTATTGTGTTTAATTCATAAATCAAACTTATTCGAAAAAAAAAAACAAACAAAAAAAAAAAACAAGAAACTAATTTAGAAATGGGGAAATTCCAGGAAATATATATATATATATATATATATATATATATATATATATATAAATAAGTAATCCACAGACACGTGTTTCGAGGTTTCACCTCTCATCAGTGTGGTTATACCTTAACAGCTACCCCTGGCCGAATGAACTTTCGTCCGCCAAGTCTCTTACCCATGCGGCCAGTAGCGGCTGACAAATATAGGAGAATATTTAATTGATACATTTCTAAGCGGAAATGAATTCACTAGAGTCCTCTAACTTTGTAAACAAAGCGAGGGTTTTTTACACGCCAGAACGGTGAATTATACAATTAAATCCCTATTTAGAGAACTTAGCCAAAGTGGGAGTATATTATATAAATTGGGCCGATTTAGTTCAGTTGGTAGAGCACTTGCCTAGGTAATCGCACGGTTCCTGGTTCTATATCGGCCCTCACCAACTTAGCGTATGAGTAGCGCAGGGATCTGTGCAGTAAAGTAAGGAGTTGATGGTAGGGGTGGCGCTCCACCTCAGACACAAAAACAATCTCCTTGGTCTAGCGCTTGTGCAAAGGGGATAGACTCCCTCGCTATGTGGTTGATATGGACATTAGGCCGCCCCGTCGAGTTTACTTTTATAAATTGAGTTTCAGCCATTCGCTGGGGTGTAGGTAAGGGGAGATAACTGATCGAAGCGTTTTAGCCGCCATTCTTATATTTCCGAAACAAGAACAAGCTGGACCCTCCAATTGTACCATGTTTTGTCGACACTTACCGTATAACATGTTTTAGTGCTCAATACAATTTTGTACCTATAAAATCTTCGATACCTAACCCATACCATCACTGATTCTTGTAAAAGCGCACCTGCTCTTATTTATGCATCATTAATATGGATTTATTTACGCACGCACGCGCACACCTATAGACAAAATCCTTTTTTGTCTTATTCTGTTTCCTCTTCAAACTATTCGTGAATCATTTTTTTTTCTTTAATATATTTTGTTTCCAGTCCGATCCATTTTCCCACAATTTTCGTTCATCTACGTCTCATTAAAACATAAAAAGACCCCCTCCCCCCGCGCAACAAAGTACAAACAAATAAAACAAAAAAAAAAAAAAAAAAAAAACAAAAGAGAAAACCGCAGTTAACCAATAAACACGAGTTTACGCATCTTAAATTACAAAATGCAAATGTGTAGATTAGCTAAAATACACAAAAGAGCAGGTGACGACAATCTTCGGTTAACATTGAACATCGTGGATTTTACACGAAAAATAAATTCCAATTGATTTTTTAACTCCGTAATCATTATAAAATATATCTAAATATAATTAATCATATTTAGATAAAAAAAAACCCTCCAAAAACAAAGACTTATAACATTTAAATTTGTCAAAAAATTAAAATAGTACATACAACACATATTTAAATTAAAAAAACAAAAACATATAAACACATTCAATATATAAAATTTGAATAATATTTAAAATTCAAATAACGTCTAATATATAAAATTTAAAATAACATATATAACTCATCTGATTTAAAAAAAAGAAGATATATAACACATTCAAATTTAAAAAAAGGAATATACATAGACTTTAAAACAGTTCAAGTCTAAGTTTCATTCTCCCTCTTTCTTTCTCTCTCTCTCTCTCTCTCTCTCTCTCTCTCTCTCTCTCTCTCTCACACACACACACACACACACACATACACACACACACTGGTCTTGTAACCTGGTTTGGAGGGTCAGGGGGCGCTACACACCCTTCTCCAGGCGTCCATCTAGTTTGAATTTAAAGTTTTCCTTCTCTTAGACTGGTTGCCATACCAAGGTTTATGAACACAGTCTTTTCTACCATTTACCCATAGTTGGATTGAGAATGATTGGAACAACACCTTCCCCAACGGTAGGGTGTCCAAGGGTGGTATAATGGTTAGCAAGCTAGTTTCGCAGATCCAATAATAATGAATGGAGAGTTCAATCATCGCTGAATGCCCTATACTTGCGACCTTTGACACTTCCTACCCGTAGTGAATAGGTTGGCTAAATACTTAGCTTTCGCTATGTGAAATGCAAACAGCTACATTCAGAATTTGAACTTGGGTAGCCGGGTCAACTTCTTCCGATGATAACCATTACGCATTGAGTGTCTCCATTCTGAATTATAATTATACAAAATTGGTTTTAATATTTAGACCCCCCCAAAAAAAAAAAAAAAAATTATAATTTGCTTGAAGCATTGTGTTTATATTGGTTTGGTGGTTGCTTTTGAAGGCTGTCACAATGAAAGTGTAAAGAAAAATGAGGTAACTAGGATGTTGTTTACCTTATTCTTAATATTTCGGGATAAAAAATCCCTTCGTCAGAAGATTTCTGAAAGCTAAGTCTGGAGCTGTTACCTTGTTGCTAGGATTCGTCCATTCTATTGCATGCCTGGTGATATCTTTCAAATTCTCTGCGTGTGTGTATATGTAAGCCTCTGTATGTGTGTGTGTGTGTGTTGTGTATTTATGTGTGTTTATATGTGTGTGTCTGTCCAACAATGTCTTAGTATCATTCCAGGTTTGGACTATCCTTGTTTTTTATTATTATTTGGCAGGCCTTTGTAGTTTGTTTGTTTATTTGTGTGTGTGCGTATGTGTGTGTGTGTGTGTGTGTGTGTGTGTGTGTGTGTGTGTGTTTTTCCAAACATAGCTGGTTTTTTTAAACATGAGAAATTTTAATAACGATTTAATTTTAAAAAAACCCAACAACTTTTAAACGTCGACAAGAAAGATTTCCAATTAAAATTTTGGAAATAAATCCCGAATCTTACCTTAGTTATCATTTACTAAGTTTTACTTAGTTTGGCAGAAGAAGTGTGGGACATCCAGTGATAGTTAAACTTACTAACCCTGTTCTGTTTGTCTAGCTTTCTAACCATTACACTACACAAGTCGCTCTTAGCGTAACGGTAATAGGAAATGCAAAACGGTGACCATTGAAGTGGCTGATTGCTTTTCACTTCATGCTAATTCCCTTGGGAATGGCATGAATCTATATCTTCTCTCCATCAGCTATGGGTAAAATAGTAGGACAGGCTGTGTTCTTCAGCCTTGGCAAGGCAACCAGTCTGGAAGAAGGAAAAAGACTATATTCAAAACCAGCTGTACTCCATTTAAAAATTGACATTATATCGCACCCTGTGTAGCAAGTGGGTTGAGTAAATGCACGACACGAGTCGCCCTATTTATTAAGCTTAGATTATTTTGGCCCAGTGTGGGTTACCCAGTGAGAACCAAACTGACTTACGATGGTCTGTCCGTCAATGAGTGCTAACCATTAAACTACACGAGTCACATTATTTACTAAGTTTAACTTGACACATGGCCAAGACTATGGAGCACGCAGGAAGAATCAAACTCACAGCGGCTCGTTAACCATCACACCACGAAAGGCTCAAGATTCCGGGTTCGATACCAGTCCCCGCCAATTCTGCGCATGAGTAGCACAAATTGCGTAATCTGATCTGTGCGGTAAAGTGGGGAACTGATGGTAGGTGTGCCGCTCCACTCAGCACCCCCCCCAAAAAAAAACAATCTCTCTAGTCTAGCGCTAGTGAAAAGGGGATAGACTCCCTCACTGTCTGGCTAATAACGACAAAAGGCCTATCCGCCAACTTTTTAGTCTGGCTCATGAAAAAATTAAAAGGAAAAAAATTGTGTGTGTGTATGTGTTGGTGTTCATGTTTTTTTGTTTGTTTTCATTATCGTCGTCACAAAAGAAATGAATCTTTATTTCTCATTTCGTGTCTCTTCTTCCGTGTGTCAGCGTCGGCGGCGGCGGCGGCCAATTTAAAAACCGCCCACGCAGACGCTCACGTACATTGCAAATTGCATCCGTTCATTAAAACTTCATAAGATTAAAATCAATTTTTGGCTTTCTTATAAAAGTTTTGCACAAATCTAGTGCTTATATCAATGAAAATTAAACAAGAGAATTACAAATAAATAACTCAGAACAGTTATTTATAAAAAAAACCCTGACCCCCCCCCCCAGATTTTTAGAACCATTATGCAAAGCAGATATCCCATAGCTAATAATGAACGCCATTTGTTAGTACATATAATACATATTGCACAATGATCATGCGTATTAACTATTTAACATGGTGTATGCAGTTTTGATGTAGATGTAGGAGTAGAAACAAGCATATAACACACACACAACACACACACACACACACACACACATATATATATATATATATATATATATATAGTGAATGGTATCAAGTATTTCTGTGAAAGAATTCAGATTTGAGAACTCGAAATACACACAAAGATTTTGCGTATATACATATGAATATCAGTGTATGTGCATATTTTTACATTTAAAGAGTATAGTATAAATAAATATATGAATATTTATCAGAAATAAATTTATTTCGGTTACTTACGTCTCTTCAAGTCTGATTTGATGATGGAGAAGAATTACATATTAGGTCTGTTTAAGTATGTTTTCTCTCCTCAACAAAATTATGAAATCAGACTTGAAGAGGCGAAAGTAGCCGAAATAAATTTATTTATGACAGATTAAGGTTTTCACGCAAGGTTTTGTGTGGTTTGCTATATTTATTCAAAAAACAGTGCTCAATACCGGCGGTAGAGCATATATAGATCTAAGTTTGAATATTTTTTTCAAACTTTTACTCAGTTGAATATATAAAACGTTTGAATTACTTTCACACCTGACGATAGCAACAGTGAAACTCGGGGTCGTGAGTTTTTATTTTGCCTTATATTTTTATAATTGATAATATATATATATATTTCTTTTATTATTTCCCTCTTCACACACACACACTCATATATATATATATATATATATATATATATATATATAATGGCTTTATCTATCCAGCATATATACATGAATGTAATCGTTTCTCCGATTTGCTAACACACATACAAATCTGTTCACATAGTATCAATGATGAAGTAATGCAGCCGCAAGCCATATACGGAAAGTCTCGTCTCACGCTCCGGGAAGAAAACCCGGAAGGCACAGCCGGAAACCAATGTCCAATTAGGTGGTTCCCGGAAGTTGTGACGGTTGGGAGCATCACAACTTCCTGCTTGTCGTCTTCACCTTGCCCGTCTCCATTTCACGGACGAGCGCTGCCCTCCGAGCGGGAGGCCTCACCGCACTCTTATCGCGGCAGCCGAACTACGCGTGACTCGATCAACGACCCCTGATCTGCTGAGTAGCGAGGCCAGGACCGGAGACCCGCGGTGAAAACTCTCTTTTTGATTACTTAATATTGTACAAACTATTAATATCACATAATCTACGGTCCAGGCACGAAATAATACACTTGAGCATGTAGTCTATGTAGACGCGTACCCACGCCCCCCTGCCAGCGTGCATACACGCATGTACATTGTACAATCACTCTTGTTTGTACATGAAGTATTGTCAATTATTATTTCCCTCCATGAGAGTTTTTCATGCACGCCTTAACTGGTGGTTTACTCGAAACTGAGTGACAACAAGTCTTCTCAGATCTTCAGGAATCTTCTGTATTCTAGACGATCTGAATAATGCTGTTGGTTGGATGGTTTCGATTCTTCCTCTGTTTTCCAATTCCCCCAGACTCTTTTCCAAACCCATGGGAACCGTTCGAAGTTCCCCAATTTGTATGACCTTTTCTTTTATGTTCCACGGTTTGTTCAGTTCTCTGGCAAGGTCCAAGTATTTGTCAAACCTTTCGTTATTATTATTATTATTATTATTATTATTATTATTATTATTATTATTATTATTATTATTATTATTTACTCCTTTTGAGTTTTCACATCAGCATTAGCTGATGATCTTTTACTGGAATCTGAGTGACAGCAAGTCTCCTCAGGTCTCCAGGACTCTTCTGAGTATTCTGGCAGATTGCAGCAGTGCAGTGTTCTGAATGGTTTCAATCCTTCCTCTGACTTCCAAACTTTCCAGGCCCTTTTCCAATCCTTTTGGGACCGTTCCAAGTGCACCAACTATAATTGGTATAACTTTCACTTTCATATTCCATAACTTTGTCAGTTCTCTGGCAAGGTCCATATATTTATCATTTTTTCATTTTCCTTTAGCTTCACCCTGTGATCTGCTGGGACTGCAAAATCCACCAGTTGACAAGTTCTTTCTTTTTTGTTTATCAACACTAGGTCTGGTCTTCTTGCTGGGATAAGGTGATCCGTTTTTATTTCAAAGTTCCAGAGAATTTTATGTTTCGTTCTCAAGAACAGATTCTGGTATATGCATATGCCATTTTGTTGTATGGTCAAAGTTAATTATTATTATTATTATTATATTATTATTATTATTATTATTATTATTATTATTTATCGGCATTCAGTTTCGGAAGATTATAATATAGTTTCTGTGCCTCTGAAGTTACAGCGCCTCCTGTGACTGTGAAGTCCAATGTTGGAAAAATATTCTAGACCATAGATGTCGTATGTGAAAGCTGTCCCTGAAGATGTTCATGTGCCCGGTGCTTTGTTGTCACTGCTTTCTTCTGGACCTCCTGGCTTTATGGTGTTGCGTTAGGGTTGTTTCAGACATGAACAGTCTGCTACGGAGAGCCTGCCACCATCGAAGGCGGTCCTGAGCCAAATTTTCCCAGCTGAAAGGGGCAATGCCAAAGCACCTGAGATCATTCTTGCAGACATCCTTGAAACGCCGTTGGGGGCAACCAATCCGTCTCATTATTATTATTATTATTATTATTATTATTATTATTATTATTATTATTATTATTATACTCCTTGCAAGTTTTTCACATCAGGGATCTCTCATTGGAGTCTAAGTGACAGAAAGTCACTTCAGATATCTAGGACTCAACTAGCTGATTTTAACAGTGATGTGGTCTGGATGATCTCGATTCTTCCTTGACCTCGAATTATCCCAGTGTTCTTTCCAAGTTCTTAAGGTGCTTCCAAGTACAATTAGTCACCTTCATGTTTCGCGGCTTTTTTTTCAGCTCTCTGGCAAGATCAGAGTATTTGTCTATCTTTTGGCTTTCTTCCATTTTCACTCTCTGGTCCACTGGAACAGCAAAATCCATTATATAGCAAGTTCTTTTTTTCTTGTTAATTAATACTAGGTCTGGTATTACGGCCTGGATTGGGTGACCTGTTCGTATTTCAAAATCCCAGGGCATTTTATGAGTCATTCTCAAGGGCGGATTCTGGTTTGTGCATAAATGATTTAATAGTATGATCAAATTTTAATCTCTTGCACAATTTCCAGTGGATCACCTTTCCCACCCAGTTATGTCTTGTATTCCTTTTGTATCATTCAGCCATTATTATTACTAGCAAAATAAAAAACACCCTCTGGGCGATGTAAAAATAATTTTTTGAAAGATATTGCCTGAGGGGATGGGAGCTGAAAATTCAATGTCATAGAGTGTGTACCATAAGTATGTAAAATCGTCAAATTTATCAAGGCAGTTAAAAAAAAAAAAAGAAAGACAATTGAAATGGAAACAGTTCTTTAAATATTATATTAGAATAAAACAATGTATATATAAATATATAACGCCTGGCATCTATTTATTGAAACAATGAGAATTGTCTCACATTTTGAGTATATTTATTCCATGTTCTGACGTTGGATTATGTGTTGGGTAATGTGACGTAAGCAGTGACGCAGTTTTTGTTACAGACAAAAACCGGAAGCGAATCTCCATTATTATTATTTTACACCAAACTGTTTGTTTTCACTGAAGTCTGAGTAACAGCAAGTTTCTTCCGATCTCCAGGACTCTTCTTAGTATCCTTGTTGATTTTAAACAGTGCTGTGGCCTGGATGGTCTCGATTCTTCTTTTGATCTCCAGCTCCCTTTGTTTCTTTTCCAAGTGTTCTTTTGATCAGTTCAAGTACTTCAGCTACAAGTGTATCACCAACAAGTTTCACAACTTTTTCAGTCCTTTGGCAAGATCCAGATATATGTCTATCTTTCCGCTTTGGTCCGTTGAAACGGCAAACTCCCTCAGTTTTATTGTTAATTAACACCAGGTCTGACCTTCGGGTTATGGTGATCCGTTTGTAATACCAGATTATTTTATGCGTCACATTTTCTAGAATATATTCTGGTTTGTGTTTATACTATTTTCAGTATATATATAATATATATATATATATATATATATACCAATCCATCCACACGAGCAGGGTGGGACACAAGGTCAATTTCTTAAATGGAATTTAACAGGTTTGTATTCAGAGATTTCCTTCACTAGACTGATTGCCTATCCAAGGTTAAAGAGCTCAGTCAGCCCTACTATTTACCCGTAGCTGGAGGAAGAATAGTTAGATGCATACCTTTCCCAAGGATTTTAGCGCTATGTGAAATGCAAACAGCATCGTTCATGATTTGAACTCGTTTCGCCGTGTCCATTTCGTACGGCGGTAAACGTTATACAATGCGCCTTCATGCTATTTGTCAGTATAGTCGAATTTCAGTCTCTTGTACAGTTCCCAATGGATCACCTTTACCCCAAAGTCTGTTCTTGTATTCCGTTTTGAGCGAGTTTCCTGTATTCATTTATTATGTGATTAACTGTTCCATCATCTCATAGCCTACACTTGTTATTCTCCGGCATATTATCAATTTTTGCTTTGACATAATTAGTCCTTATGACATTATTTTGTGCTGCTAATAGAAATTCAATTACTCTCTTTAGGTTTCACCAGTTGTAACTGATAGAATTCACTGTCGAGTGGCAATAAGCCTCTTCAACTTTCCAGGAACTCAACAGTGCTGAGATCTGGACGGTCAAAACAACAATAAAATCCAATCTTCCAGTTTCACAATCTATATAGACACTTAGTCGCCACACACAAACTTCCTACTAGACTATCAATTACTATGATGGTAATGAAATGAACCAATGAAAATACCATGCCCTGTTGACAAATAAACCCTTCCTTTTTCTTCCTTTTTTCACCTTACCACATATTACGCCCTCCTCTCCTCTTCAGTCCTCCCAATTACCCTTTTCAGCATATAAGCAGTCCGTGGATCTCAGTTGTCTTCAAAATAAATTTGACAGAGCTTCGTCACACACCGAGGCAGAATATCATTTGAACTTAGTTATTTTGTGTTTTATCCGCATTTTCCTCTATTTTCAATCCCATTTTGTCTGATATACTCAATCCGATATTATGTGTGTGTGTGTGTGTCTGTGTGTGTACTCCTTTTCGCGCACCTGCTACTGAGGGGTCACAGGAAATTCTTCTAAAAAATAAAATAAAATAAAGTAACTATCTGATTTTAATAAAACTTTCGGTATATGAAGTAATAAAAGACGAACTTTTATTGTAAATAAATGTTTACTAAATTGAAAAGCTAATAATTTTTTTCGTTAGTTTTTGTTTCGCGCATTGAACCCCTGTACAAATATCTTGGTAATTTTTTTTCTGCATGAAAATAAATTTTACATTTTGGGGAAATAATTCAATGTAATGACGGAACATGTGTAAAAAAATTGATACTAGACCAGGTTTGGTAATAGGGCGTCTTAAACCTTGAAACTTAAGTCTCGTAAATAAGAAAAATATGTATCTTTTTTTTCTAAATTGTTAGATTCTTTTCTAAGGAATTTTATATTAAAAGTTCCTGTTGTCTATTTTTTAAGGTTTTTTTCAAATTTATAAAATGAAAAATAAACACTTTTGTTTAGTGTATCGCATAATCGTATTTATTTACTTAAAGAAAATATTGTATAAAAATGTTTAGGTAAAAATAATGACATAATATAGTACAATCTTTATAAAAGAATATTGAAAATAATGTTTGAATTAAAAATTGTCGTCATTTTTATTAATGGAAGTATGTAGGGGACATAATATTCTATTCTTTATTTTGGAAAACTGCTGTTACTCCTGCTGCTGTGAATAATTTCAAATAAGCTAAAACAGTGTTTGTTTGAAGAAATCAATTATTTTTGAAATCAACAATAAAAGGAATAAAAAAATTATTCCATGTATGATACTCCATAGAAAATTACTTGGGACTAATTGTTCGCATCAAGATGCGATAACTATGTCAACAAAGATTAAGAATTTACGGCAATTAAATTTGGAATGCAAAAATTTAGGTTATATGTAACAGAAATTTGTTTTTTCTTTTTTATAACATAAACTTGGAATTGTTCTTTATATTAAACGTAAAAGAAAACATTAAAAAGTTAATTTTCCATTTTTTATTGACGTTTTAAATATTTTTTTTAACAATTTGCGCGCGTATGAAAAGAGCGTGTTTTGAGCCACCCTATATATATATATATATATATATATATATATATATAGTACTTTAACTTACGAGCGCCCCAACTTACGAGTTACGAGCTGTCACTAGGTCGATTTTTTACTCTGTGTTGCGAGCTAGAGATACGAGCAGGCTTCAGATACGCTTATGTTAATAGGTTTAGTGGAAACATTTGTCAAATTTTCCAAAGTTTCAAAATTTATTACACCAAGGAAAATATTATTCAGAAAAAATAAACATTAAAACATATTACAGCACATAATTCATTACATTCGATTTTATCATTTTTTTATGCAAGACAGTACTATTTTTTAATTTAAAAAACGTAAAAATATTGGGATGTTTTAGGGAGGCTGGATAGGATTAATATATATTTTTTTTTTTCGAATTTCTCGTAGATTTCGTAGATTCTCCCGAACAACATTCCTCAGGTTTTTAATTAAGAGTTTTTTCTTCTACTAGATCAATTAAACTAGCAAAACTCGAGAGATTGAACAGAATCAACGGCGCTTAGTAACCGTCAGTTTCTCGCCTATGTAATCATCAAACCAAGTGGTCTACTCACATGGTCTACTCTATTCAAATATTAATTGTATTGAAAGTCATGACCAGCGTTCGTTGATAAAAAGTAAAGAAATCGATTATGGAAGCTTAAGATAATAATTTTTAAAAATTTACTTTTTCACGTAAGCCTATAATATTATAAAATAATCGCGTTAATTTATTTTTTAAATTATTAGGTTTCTTTTTTGATGTTTAAATATTAAATATACACTTATCAAATCTTTAAAAATTTATTTTGGTGTGTTAATATTGAAAAAAAAATGTGTACCGAATTAAAAGGTAAAGTTCAATAATTAAGTTTTAATTAAATCTACTTTTTACTGATTCAAAATTGTAGTAAATATTTCATTGAACAATCCTACGGAATAAATAATCGTTTATTTAATTTTTTTTTTTTTAATCTTTATTTTTTTTACGATGAACATTTTTATGGGCGGTTTAAGAATTTCACTGTTGAACATCCATACATAAAATGAGTACTGTAATTTGATATTTAACTTTTAAACAAATTCTATTTAAAAAAAGAAGTTTTTGCATTTAATATTTTAAATAGGAAATATTATTTTTTCTTTTCGGAATGGTTTAATATCTGTGTACTTTTTAATCTTAAAAATAATATACAATAATAATAATTTGGAAAATAGATAATGCAATAAAAATATTCGATCGATCGGCTACAGTATAAATATAGTCGTTTAATTTTAATTCAGTTACTTTATTTTTTCGTTTTGAAATATAATATTAATTGAATTAATCTACTCATTTATATCTTATATCTTAAAATTGTAAATTATTGAATTAAATCTTTTTACTATACTGTTATATGTGCTTGTCCTTTCATCTACCCAGACGAAAAAAATATTTCCCTGACCTCTCACCTTTTTTAAGTGGGATTTTTATGGGGCATCCAGCCAGGACCCAACAAACAGATTGGAAAAATCCGACAAAATATGAAAAATATGAATGGATAAACTGCCAAAAACAAATGATTCAATTAATATTTCGTCTTTATGAAAAGATTTAATCAGAATTAATTAAAAATCTACAAAACAAGATAAAGGGGTGGGAGAGAGAAAGGAAAAGGTTGACAAAGACATTGTGAAAGAAAAAGGGGGGAAGCAAAGAAAAAGAGAAAGAGAAAACACACACACACACACACACACACACACACACACATATATATATATAATATATATATATATATATATATATATAAAGGTATGCATCCAACTATACTTCCTCCAACTATGGGTAGATAGTAAAGCAGACTAGGTTCTTTAACCCTGGCCTGGTAACCTATCTAGGAGAAGGAAAACTCTGAATTCAGACCTGTTAAACTCCGCTAAAGCATCCTGCTCGTGCGGAGGTGTTGGTTATATATATATATATATATATATATATATATATATATATATATATATACAAGTTCACTGACCTGGTTTCGTTGAAAATGATCTTCAGGGAAACTGTGCCATTTCAGGTGTTTCTCGGAATATCCTTTTCGGTGTAACCCGGGTAGCAAACTTTTGTTACTTACTCAGTTCTCTAAATCGGATCTACGTATGTATTGAGTACTTTTTACATATCTATTGTCAACGTCATTTTATTTTCTCATTATATATATATATATATATATATATATATATATATATATATATATATAGACAGAGAGAGAGAGAGAGAGAGAGAGAGAGAGATAGATAGATAGATATGAAAATAAAGGAAAGAAAGAAAATGTTGAATGGATAAAATAGGATTTATTTTATTTTTACTGACACGTGTTTCGGCCAGGAGTTTATCCATGCATAAATGTATTCCATCTATTATTATTTTAAATACAAAATAAAATAAAATAACAATAATAGAAAAAACTACAGAAATTTTTTAGTCTACAAAGAAATAACGACCTTCGTCAGAGTAAATCTTTATAGATGGAATATATGTATGCATGGATAAACTCCTGGACGAAACACGTGTCAGTAAAAATAAAATAAAATAAATCCAATTTTATCCATTCAACATTTTCTTTCCTTTATTTTTCATTTCAACATATCGTCGTATTCATTTCCATTTTCAATTTACACACACACACACACACACACACACACACACACACACACACAAGCATATATATATATATATATATATATATATATATATATATATATATATATATATAATGTGAAAAGAAAATGACGTCGGGTAAAGAAAGAAAAACCGAACCTGTCGCAATACTGATTTCATCGGGAAAAATAAAATCAGAACCGAACGAATCGTTATACAATAGATATGGAAAAAGTGCGTAGAGCCGATTTAGAGTTTTCCTTCACCAGGATTTGAACCCGTCTCACCGTGTCAGTTTCTACGTCGGTAACCGACGTAGGAAATTGACACGGTGCATATACACGGGCTTGACACGGTGCAGTTTACACGGGCTTCAATCATAAAGGCTAATACGTGAAAGTGATTTACATTATAGTTACTAAACTACTAAACATTTAGTATTATCTGCATTATTCGGACTATTGTCCCCATCTTTATTGTTATTTGTACAACGTTTCAGCCGATATGCCCTCCGGCCTTCTTCAGGTATTTCTTGTCGGACTCAGGAACCTTCTCGGACTCGGGTACCTTCTTTTCGGATTCGGGACACATGGCCTAGTGGATAAGGTAATTAGGTTAAGACAGTTCTAAGTGACAGTTATCTCTGGATTCCGAGTTTAATCCTGAGTAGAGGCAGTAACATAGAAAAATAATTAACACCTCCTACCCCAGCTATGGTTAGCGGAATGAGAACAGGATAACCCCGTGGACTGAATGAAGGGTTAGGTTCAAAGTTTCGTGATGGCTCCCGATTACGACAAGAAGGTTCCCGACAACGACAAGAAAGTTCCCGAGTTCGAAAAGAAGGTTCCCGAGTCAAAAAAGAAGGTTCCCGAATTCGAGAAGGTTCCCGAGTCCGACAAGAAATACCTGAAGAATGCCGGAGGGCATATCGGCCGAAACGTTGTACAAATAACAATAAAGATGGGGACAATAGTCCGAATAACGCAGATAATACTAATCATCAAACCTCATCTCAAACATTCAGAGAAATAGTATTCTAAAAATTTATTTTCATTTTTGTATAAATTTAGAATGAAGACATGTACATTTTCATTCATATGTTTTTATTCAGACCTTATGTAAATGAGGTGGTGCAAATTAGCGTCTTTAAGGTTAAAGAGTCCAGTCTGCCCTACTATTTACCCATAGCTCCACAATAAGAGCATTATAAGTACTCTGATAAAGCCACGTTATAATGTTCCATTCCCCCCCCCCAGATTCCGCTTACATACATACAAACATGATACGAAATTTACTAATATATAGATTGCCTTTCTTATCAATCCTTTTCGTCTCGCCTTCGCCTTATATGTGTGTATAATTTGCTATGACCGGAAAAACACATTGTTGATATTCATTTGTATTGTTTCCTTTGATCTTATCAATGGTGGCATGTTCCGGTTGATATTGTCAAGCGCCCTCTAACGGTGGCTGGAATACACAAAAGATTCATTTCTAGTAAACATGTAAAGAGCCGGGTTTCGTGTTTCTTCTTAATTTCATGCCGCGTGCGAAATAATTTGAGTAATTATTAGTTCTTTTTATTTTTATTTTTTCCGTGAGTTATTTAATGTGAACATATCAGGGATTACGGAGAGAATAAATTACTTAGAAGGAAAAGAAG
The DNA here is from genome assembly GCA_023376005.1 of Doryteuthis pealeii. Taxonomy (NCBI): domain Eukaryota; kingdom Metazoa; phylum Mollusca; class Cephalopoda; order Myopsida; family Loliginidae; genus Doryteuthis; species Doryteuthis pealeii. Next base: position 82,499,942 of record CM042138.1, on the reverse strand, counting down.
CGGTGAAATATTAATAAGAATCACACACACACACACACACACACACACACACACACACACACACACACACACAGACAGAAAATGCCTTTCACTATTAAAAAGGCGTTTAAACATGAAAAATAGAATTTTGAGTAATTTATACACATACTTTTAAAATGTGAGATCATTTGAATGAGAATTGGCAAAGTTATTAGATTACGAAATGATATCAATTTTTCTGAAACAAATGAAAATGAAATGTTTTAATGATATTAAATGTTTTAAAACACCCTATATATATATATATATATATATATATATATAAGGTGGCTTACCGGTGAATATGGGCACGAACCTTGGAGGTGCACAGAATCCAGGAGTTAAGTCCGCGATAAAACAAATACAAAGTGCTCAATACAAAGTAGAGCAAATTAATTAATTAATTAATTAATATATATATATATATATATATATATATATATATATATAGATAGATAGATAGATAGATAGATAGATAGATGAAAATTGTATGGCCTAAATATTTAACTAATGTAAATAAAAGAAATTGTTGAAAAAATAAATGTACTTCGCTTTTCGCTCGTGCTAGACCAGGGAGTTTTTTTTTCTGAGGTGGAGCACTACACCCATCATCAGCCTCCCACTTTAACGCACATCAGATTTCCCAATCTTTGCAACTCATGCGCTGAGTTGGTTCTTAGGCTTTATTTATCTGATCTCGGAGGCGCCTCGTGTGACGGTTATCACCATTGGAAATGAACATGATGACCCGAGTTCAAATTCTAGATGCGGCTATTTGAATTTCACATAGCACTAATACCATCGGGAAAATATGCATCCAACTAATCTTCTTCCAGCTATGGGTAAATAGAGGGGCAGACTGAGCTCTTTAACCGTGGTTAGGCAACCAGTTTAGAAGAAGGAAACTGTGAATTGAAATCTGTTGAACTCCGCTTAAGAAATTGACCTTGTATCACATCGTAATCGTGGAGAACGTCACTAATGAGTTCGTCCTTGCTTCTCCAGTAGTGCCCAGCATGTCTTGTTCGTCTTACTCGCATAGTTTGTTTGATAAGAGGCAAGTGGTCATACAGTTGATCTTTTGTGGTGTGATGTTTTCAGGATTTGCTCAAGACAACACGCAGCATCCTTGGAACATTCCCAACTAGCTTTTTCTGCAAGCGTTCCGTTTATGCAAGAATACAGTAGTACTGACATGGCTACAAATTGAAATAATTCTTGCTTTATAAACATCTTCTATATTATAGAGTATAATTACACTGGTTTACAAAGAAATTGAGGCAAGCACAAAAATAGCTGTTTTAACCAAATTTGGGGGTGCTGAATTCAGATTTGAAATCCGTTTTTACTCATCACCTCTAGTTTTTTTTTAGATATGCACACTGTACATTTTGTACACATACTGTACATAAAGGCGTATATGCATTCAGGGTTAATTTCTAATATTGTGTGACATGTCTTCTTTTTTAGTTATTATGCAATAAATGTAAGTGATAGCATTACATTATATATATATAGCTATATATCAAGACGGATTTTGGCAGTTAAGCGTAGCCAACACGTCTCAATCAACAGCCAGTAGTGCACTGGCAGTCAACGCAGGAGGTTGTCGTCCCTCGCAGCGCAGGAGGATTGTGTCCCTCGACAATTGTGTTACACAATCTTTTGGGTATATATTTGTATGACAATTTCTCACGACGCACATTTTATTGCCTTACATAAGATTTGATTTTACTTTCTTTTTTTTCATATTCGCCAATGGCTTCAAGCTCGTCAAAACATCGAGGATGCCTCAACAAGGCCAATTCTTTCTGAATTGTGTACATTGTGTCATCCAAGCATATTTATTCCGTCAATGTTCTTTATCTATCCTGTTTTATCTGTGATAAGCTGCTGCAACTGTTGAAATAAGCACGTATATACTCTGTATATACTAAAATGAGACTATTTAAAAGACAGAAAACTAGAGGTGATAGAGCAAAACTGTTTATAAATTTGAATTCAGCACACCCAAATTAGTAAAAAACACCTATTCACATTCTTGCCTCAGACGAAAAATATTTTTTTGTAAACCAGTGTTATTGTTAAGATTCTTGTGGCCATTTGTAGGCTGCAGGTGAGAGCACATTACAGTGGAGATGCCTTGTGGCATTAAGTTTGATTCATGTTGTGTAGTATCCTGTAATGCTTTTCTGTTGGTCTGTTTATCTTGAATCCTATGATCCTTGTATTTCTCAATGTTAAGCACGAGCAACTGTATGACTTTCCACCAAGGACTTTAAATAATTAACCAACCACATATTCGAGCGTGTTGATTGGCCGATTCAGTCCATGCAGCACACCTTATATACCAGAAATATTTCAACAATAATCACAAAGATTTTGTTCTGTCAACAAATATTTTCTTTGTTTATACAAAGAGGGAGCTGAAAAGTTCCCAGTTTAACCAAGAAGGGATGAATCCCTTTTTATTAAAAAAAAAGAAAAAAAAGAATGTTTATTAGATTGTCTAATTTTCTATCGTTAATATTTTTAAATTATTTTTATTATTTGTTTGGAAG